>JANBXA010000190.1:22802500-23130000 GCA_030556225.1 Cricetiscus sungorus | reverse complement strand
TGCCCAGTTGCTGAGAAAGGTTTGGGGGCATCCAGATCTAATCCTGGAGCCTCCATGGAGACTGCCCTCTGTCAACTTCCAAATGCAGCCAGTGATACCCTCCTGGATCTGGTATAATTGCTGGTGTTTGACTGTTCTGGAACAAGTAGCTCAGCAGAGCTCTGAGGGTAAGAACCCTCTCTGTGTGATTTGTAAGTGCCACAGTTGAGAGATCAAATAACCTTCTTGCTCCCTACAGCAGGCCTGGTCTCCATCAAGTGGGACATGCCAAACCAGTCAGGACATATCTTCCCTGCAGACAGCAGGGCAACGAGGCAAGCCATAAAATGGCCTAATCTCTTAAGGCAACACAAATTGTTGGCAAGAACATAAGGAGAAAACAGCATCGGCCAAAGGCTAATTTTCTCCTTGTTTTAGGTACCTGCTGAATGCCCACAGAAAGCACAGTGGGGAAAATCCTGCCCATGCTCGCAGGCAGCAAGACGCACAGATAGCCTTATTGTAACTATTAGTGACAGCCAATGACTACGTGCTCTTCTGCAAAAGATAGTTTTATATTTAATAGCTTGACAAATCTTTGTGCTTCTAAAGTACTCATAGCATTATCATCCCGTGCCATTCGTATCCAGTACAAAAACACGGAAGCCATTTGAGTATTTCCTACAAAAGATTTTCATACTGGGAATCAAAGGCCAGTGAGTTGTAACAAGGGCTAGAGAAGAATGTGCATAGAGGCGACAACTATCTGTGGAGTATAGGGAAATGTCACACATGCTAATATTCAAGGACATATGTATCTCAACTGAGGTCCGCAAGCAGGCACCGTAACCACTGCCACTTCCACTTCTGTCACTCTCGAGGCTGGTAGACATCTTGGTTTGGCTTCATTACAAGTAGACTTACTATTTGCGTCCTACCTTCTAAAAATCCCACAAGAGAGATCACCAAGAGGAGTTTATTTCTACCTGGGGACCCTAGCTGCAAGGGAGTCCAGGAACCTTTCCAGGAAAGCATGGTGGATTGAGAATGAGGCTGTCTTTCACCTATGCTTTTCAGCTGAGGTTAAGTCATTTGCTCAAGATCACGTAGGCAAACCAGTACTTGAGCCTATGTTAAGGGATTCTGAAGTCTGCCCTTATCCTCTGCTCTCTGGGGAATTAAGAGAAAAAAACACTCTATGTATTCTAAGTAGTCGTTCTATCTACAATTACACCAGTTGGGTCCTTATTAGAACTAGGTAAAACTGCCACAGAATGACTCCGAATTTCAGTGCTTCTTGATTGTGAGAAACTGACTTGCTCCCATGTTAGTGGAGATGGGATGAAGACAGACATGGTGAGAGGAATGAAAATCAGTGTGATTGGCATGGTTCACAAGCTTCAGATGAAAGCTGTTTTCACTCGGGTGGCCCCAAGCCATTCTCAGAGGGTGACCATGGTGGATACATTTAGCTAAGGCTCACTGACACTTGGGAGTTAGGTCCCACGCTTAGTGTGAGCACAGGTTAGCTCATTTCGTCTGTACAATGTATCAAAGAGGCAAGCACAGGTTAGCTCATTTCATCTGTACAATGTATCAAAGAGGCAAGCACAGGTTAGCTCATTTCATCTGTACAATGTATCAAAGAGGCAGTAGCCTCCTTTGACTTCCATAAGTTTCATAAGCAATGATGTTGAGTCTTAGGCCAAAGGGCTTGTTGAAGGTGACACTGCCTGTCTGTGGTAAAGACAGAGCTGGTATCCAAGTCCATCTAAGATTACTCCTGGCCATATGTATGCCTCCCCAGCCATTTAAGTTCTAGAAGTTTCTCATAGCGCCTTACAGCTAGATCCATTCAAATGGCTGATCCTCAGAGGGCTGGGAATGACTGCAGTGAGGAAATGGGCTCTGGAGCAGTGGGCGAGCTGATCCCAGCAGGCCTGATCTCTCCACATGAGAGCAGAGCATCTCAGTGATTCCTGAAGCCCATCATGAAGCCCTACCCATCACACTCTATCCTGCTAGGCCTGGGTAACTCCTAGAACCACACCGATCCAAATTAAGAATCTTTGCTAGTCTGGCCATGTCTGCACACTGCGGCAGGAGGGCCGAGCCCGGGCCTTGCACACTCTTTCGCTTTGGGTCTGCACGAACAAGAGGAAGCTCTCTCAGCCCTTCCTCACCAGAAACACTGCTTCCAGCCGTGGGTGGGAAGTAACACAAGGACCATGGCAGACAGCACACTGAGCATGAAGTGGGATGTCTTCCTCAAAGTCCTCCCCTCAGGGGCCAAGGATCTATGCAAGAGGAGGCAGGAACACTCTAAGAGCCAGAGGGGAAGATGACTCCAGGGAAAGTGTCCTGCGGACAGCAGGAGCGATGCACACACAATGCACACATGAACTCACAGGGAGCGTGGCAGCACACACGTGACCAGGTGGGCTTTGGCACTGAGAATGGGACATGAGCAAGAGTCCCACCCCTTACCAAGAAGCTTTCTACAATTGCAACCTGCTAGCAAAGGGAAAATTGGCTTTCCCAGTGGAGTCTCCTGCTTATAACAGCCACATTCCAGGGCAGACCCGTGCCTAGGAATAGTTAGCCAACACGAAATGAGCTTCGTGGGTTTTTGTGTGCTGTTTGTTTCATTTTGCTTTACTGTTTTTCTGTTTGTTTTTATTTTTATGTTTTGTCTGTTTGTTGTTTGAGAGGGGAGAGTGTAAAGTTGGGTATATAGGAAGGTGAGGGGGGTCAGAGAGAAGTTGGGGGAGGGAAAACACAACAAAAATAGTGTACAAAAAATTTTAATGACAGAGAGGTTCCATAGCATAATGATGTGCCAACAGTTCTGACACCACATGCACACACACACTCACACACACACACATTCACACACACACACACACACACACCTCCAGGAGTTCCTCCACATCTGTGACCTGCGGGCAGCTTGTGAAACTGGATAATGGTCCATTTCTTGAGCTGCAGTGCTGCCCTGACCATAGAGATGTGATGAAGATTTCCTGAGCTCAGTCCTTACATCTCTACAATTTTGTATCATCTCAAGTTTCCATTGGCATTTTTACTTTTACTTAGAAGCCATTCTATTCTCTACGCCATTTGCCTTGTTTCTATTTAGAGGCAGCTGACCCCGCCCCCAAAATTTTAAGTCTCCAAGAAAGCATGGTGACCTCTTAACTTGTCACTTAGTAACTTTAAAAAATATTTTATCTGTTCCTTACATGTATGTAGGTTTTGCCTGTACCACATGTGTGCCTGCTAGAGGATGGCTTTATGTGGCCTTGAACTGGGGTTATAGAAGGTCGTGAGCTGCCATTTGGGTGGATGGGAACCGAATTCAGGTCCTCTTCAAGAGCAGCATGTGCTCTTAACCACTGAGCCATTCCTCTGCCCCAGACTTTAATAAAGCAAACCAAAAACCAAACCAAACCAAACCACCACAACAACAAAGAGAATCTAACAAGGGCGAGTCATTGCCTGGCTCTTAGGGCACCAGAGTTGTGACTCCAGGGGGAGAAATTCACTGTCATAGCACAGTAAGAGCAGGTATCCTGTCCTTTTCCTTTGCATTAAAAAAAATCTCCTGTCTTCCCCATTGCTGGCAGAGCTCACTTAGACCAGCAGCATCCTGGATTCACTTAATCTAGGGCCTGACAGTCCCCAACCACCAGGGGGCAATACCATATAACAGCAAACTTGATAGTAATTCCCTCGTGAAGGAGAAAGGGAGGGAATCCTCTGCCAGGGACTCTGGTAGGATGGGAAGGGGATAGCTAAGAAGATGTCTTCAACCTCCAGCTCCCACTCCTACCTCTGCCTGTATTTTTTTTTCTGCGTGTATGAAAACTCAGCAACTGGAAGACTTAGCTGCAGTAGGCAAGGAACAATTGTGGTAAAGGCACCTGCGCTGAGACATCTAAACCCATAGCTGTTGGAAAGTGAAAACACGGGGAGAGAGGGGAAGAGAACATACACGCTGGGCAGAGCCTGGGGCCCGCAAGAGCCTGCAAGGCAACAATTTCTTCCACACCACCCTGCGGGTTCCTAGTAAAACCAAGGGCTCTGAGTTCTGCTTCCTGGAAGGAGCTTGCTTCCCCTCACTCCCATAACAAGCCTTTGCTAAAAATATCTAGAAAAGTTTGGCCTATTTAACAGCAGCAAAGAGTAACGGATTTGCAGAGCAAGATGGAGGAGAGAAGGTGAAGGGGCCGTAGCAGGTCCCAGCATGGCAAACGTGGCTCTGGAAGGCCTTGCCTTTGCTATAAAACACATTAGATTACATTCCTAAAGCAAGCCACCGAGGTCTCCTCCTGAGGCTGACTACCAAGGTCCAGCTATCACGGTATTAAAGTCCAGAAATCAAAAGCCCCCCCCTTTGGCTGCCCTAAAAAAATAATCAAAATTAAACACCACATTCTAACCCGGGGTTTCCCCTTTTACCTTTATAATTTGTCTGTTTCATGTCTGGCTCCTCTCTATCCGCACGCAGTACTTTGTCTCCCCACCCCCCACCTCTCCCCGCCCTCTAACGTGTATCTTTATCTCATAGTCACTGATTTCTGTCCCTCCGGGGCAAATCAATATCCTGTGTGCTGAGAACTTGGTCTTAGGTGTCTTGTGCCAGTGCAGGTTGTTTCAGATGGGGAATTCAGCGTTCAGTACATAGCCCAGCTGCTAAGCAGAAGCTTTGACAAGTATTCACTGGGTCAGGGGCCAAGATACCCCAGCCAGAAGAGAGTCTGATAAGCGGCTCAGGTTTTCAGCTGGGGTCTCTATCTATGGCTCCAGAACAAGGTGATTTTAGGGCAGGGTTCCTAAAGGTAACTCAAGGCAGAGGCGTTGATGTGAGTTCAGGAGATACGTCGCAGAGAAAGGAGACAAGGAAGAGGAGAGGGGACATACATGTGGAGGCTGTGTCTCTTAGCAGTGTTTCCCAGGCCTGGGTTGGGGATAATCACTAGTGATTCCCTCTGGAGAGCACAGACTCCACAGTTAATGTTCTTGTCTCCACGTTGTCCCAGAGTCTCTTTAGCAACACAAAAGTTTGAGAGGGGAATGCAACACACAGTTTAGACAAGGGAGAATAAAGTTTCTAATATCAGACCAATAGATTTTAAGATTCATCATTAGGAAGAAAGCTGAAAGTTTCATAATGATGTGTAACAATTCATTGTGATGACTCAGTCCAGACCTGTACATAACCAGTAGCATAGTTTCAGTCCATTCTATGCAAAGCATGATACATATAAGAGCATACATGTGTATGTATATATATATATATATATATACATACATATATATGGTACTAATGTATCTGAAGCCACAATCACAACAGACAGAACAAAAGGAGATAAGACAAATCAACAGTCAGAATGGAAGACTCTCACATACCTCACTCAATACCCAATTTAAGAAAAAGAAAATATATTGAAAATCTTAAAAAATGTAATTAATAAACCTGGCTTAATTGATATATAAAATATACCTCCCAGTGATAATAAAATTCAAATTATTGCCAAGTGCATATGAAATTTTTAGAAGAAGAGAGTCATACGCTGAACCAAAACGAATCTCTACAATTTTCAATGCGCATAATGACCTGTTGGACAGTCTCTGCACATAATGGCTGTGCAGAATCGACTGTAACTCCAATTCAAAGGAAGCCTAAGCTCAGAAACTCTATTCCCAGAAAGAAAACAAAAAATAATTCAAAACTGACAAAGGCACTAGATTAAAATAGGAAAGCCTGTAATCTTAGTAATTTAATTTGGGTAACTGAAAATTCAATTGAGATGAATTAGTTCTGGGACAAGCAAGTACCCAAACTGACATAAGAATAGATAATTTAAATAATACTTAAGAAATAAATCTTGTAATTCAAACCTTCCCACCAAGCAAAACTCCAGACGGGTCTACTAATTCCCATCAGGTTTATTTATAGGAAATGAATCCAGTACTATTGATTCAATATAACATCTTCCAGGAAACTAAAAAAAGAAGAGAACAGCCATCCAAATTCTATTTTCGGCAAATAATTATGAGGTGTCAGCAAGCTGATTCTAAAGTTTATGTGGAGCCATGAAAGACCCAGATGGTCAGTACGGGACGAGGGAGCCCAGGGGACGAGGAAGCCCAGAGGGGAAGCTCAGGTGCACGTTCGAGACTGCATGCAAAACCACAGCCACCAAGATAGATGGCTGGTGTCAGGGACAGAATGCACACATGGCTGAGTGGGAGGGATAGACAGCCCAGAAATAGACCCACACAAATGTGGGTTACTGGTCTTTGGTGAGGGTCTACAGTATTCGAGACAGAGAAGGTTTTCAGCATACAGTGTTAGAGGGACTGGACACACATGCAAGACAATAGTCTAGTAATGTGTACCCAGACTTAGACCCTTTACTGGAGATGAAATGGATCACAGGATCAAATGTAAAACAAAACCGTAACACTCCTGAATGATATTACAGAAGAAAGCCTTTGTGACCTGGGCTTGGTGATAATCCTAAAAACAATCTATGGAAGAAATAATTTACAAGAATGAATAAATTCTTTAAGATGAATTTATCCGAGGGCTGGATAGATGACTCAGTGGTTATGAGCTCTCACTGTTCTTGTAGAGGACCTAGGTTTGGTTCCCAGCATCCCCATGGTGGCTCACAGCCATCTGTAACCCCAGCTCCTGGGGAATCTGATGTCCTCTTCTGTCACTGCTCATGCATGGTGCATATACATTCTTGCAGACAAAACACTCACACACATAACATTTTAAAATCTTAAAGAGATAAAAAGGTTACCTTTTGTCTGAATTCAGAGTACAACATTCTGGAAAAGTGACCCCCTCAGAGACAGCTAAAAACAAAATCAGTGGTTGCCAGTTACTGCGGAGCAGAAGTGGGAAGAGTAAGCAGGCAGATGAAGACACTTTCAGGTCTAGTGGGAGCCACACGCCATCCACCAGACCTTTGTCAAAACCCATGCAATATGTAACACCAAAGGTAAACTATCGTAAACTACGGTCTTTGTGTGACCATGACATGTCAGAATGGCTTTCCATTTGTCACTCATGAGGGCTTTGGTAGTTGTTGGAAATGAGGGGAGGCTGTAATAGACACAGGAATACAAAGTATCGATTAAAGCACTAATAACCACCAAACTCCAAACTGCAAAAACTGATACAGCCTATGAAGTTAATGATCAATTAAGGTAAGTGTGCAAATAGTAAATGAATGGTGTAACAGGGAAAGGAGAAAAGAAAGGAAAGGAACTAAGGAAAGAAGTTATGGAGGGGGTGAGGAAAAAGCAAGAGGTTAGGAAAACACAAATCTAAAAAGAAAGAAAGAAGAAGTTGATGAGAAAGCTACCAAACAAACCCAGGGCTAAGGGCAGACTCCATCAGTAAAGCGCTGGCGGCAAAAGCATGTGGACCTAAATTCAGACCTCCTGCACGCATGTGAAAGCCAGGAGGGACGATGCACGCGTGTAACCCCGCACTAGGGGAATGTGAGCACAGGCAGGACCCTGGAGCTCACTGGTGAGCCAGTCTAGCCGAATCAGCGGAGACCCCGCCTTAAAAATCAAGGCAGAGGCTGACATACACACATCCTCATACATGCTCATGCACACACTGAAAGACCCCCACTCAAGGCTAATAGCTTAAGGCCTGGCTTAGCAATGGTAACGCCATTTTGCAAGGCTTCCACATAAACAAGTAAAAGTACAGGACAAGGTCAGTACTCACAGGCTGCCAAATAGGATATCTGTGGATGGACATCTGGCCTTGGGAGGGGAGCAGAGAGTTCGGAGAAAAACCCTAACATGAGTTAAGTCAGCTATTATCAGATCCCCAAACACGTAAGAGACTTGTCCTCGGATGACTCAACGCCTTATTTGAGCTGACCAATGGGACCCCTGTAACTATGCATCTCACTTCTGTACCCATGCTTTTGCTACCCAGCCCTATAAAAGTCCCTCTCCCCAGCCTGTGGGTGCACAAGTCCTCCGAGAGACTTTGTCGCCCACAGGTACCTGTGTATCTCAAATAAACCTCTTGCAGTTTGCATCCACATCCATGGTCTCGGCTTGGTCTTTGGGTCCAGGGGTCTCTTCCTGGAGGGAAGTCCTCTTCGGGGGTCTTTCAATACAAATTAAGGAAGTATAAGATGGGGCTTATACTTACAAATTCAAAGTATAGTAATTTTAAAAATAAGGTAAAGTGAAATACTACTAAAAGTAGAGTTGAAAGAAAAAGGGGAGGAGCGTAGGAAGAGACAAAACAAAGACGGCCACAAGATGGCTCAGTGGGCAGAGCTCTCGCACACGCCGGACAGCACAAATGCCCAGGGCCCATGGAAAGTGGCCTTAGACAACGGACTCCACAGAGCTGTCCCCTGACCTCCACATCTGTGCCGCTGCTGCACGTGGGCTCGCCTGCCCGCAGCAATAAAATGGAAATCCTGAAGAAGAAAAAAGAAAGGAGAAGGAATATATTTCCCAGTAATGAAAAATGTCTATAAGCAAAAATCATGTAAGTATATGAAGGAGGATTAAAAACCATAATTAAAAATTATGATAAGGTAAAAAAAAAAATACAATGAAGTGTAGGGGGAGGGGTGGGGAGAGCCAGGGCTCAGAAAGGAAAAAAGATGGTGTGTCTTTTTTTTTTTTCTAGAAAGTTACCAACTGCTAGCTGTGTGCTGTGGGGGAGGGTGGATCTTGCCTTTCACACTAGAGGCTTCCCTTCTCTGTGTGCCGGGGGCCTCTGCTGGCCACGCTTAGCTTTGCAGTCTGTGGGCTTGGCTCTCGCCCTCTGGAGACTCTTCTCCCTACCTCCTGCAGTCACTGAATCCCCAAGAGTATCCTGAGTGTTGGGAGCAAAGGGCACTGCGGTCTGAACCAGGGGAGGACGGGCCTTCGTTCTTGCGTCCTCCAAAGCATTACCCGCCCTGGTGGAAGGATGCACTGGGCATGGGCTAATCTTTACACACTCCTGGCCTGAGCCAAACCTCCTGCCACTTGTACCCTTTAGTTTGTGAGCATTTATCTGTGTGCCCTTCCCACTCCACAGCTGCCTCTAAGCGCCCTCTCTCCTCTCTCTCTCTCTCTCTCTCTCTCTCTCTCTCTCTCTCTCTCTCTCTCTCTCTCTCTCTCATCTTGGGGCCGTGGCAGGTTATGTCCAGGCTCCCTGACTTGTGGTGGCTTCTTGTTCTCACGCCCTTGGGAATCTCAGTTTGAAACTGTGGATTCATTCCCGAGGTGGTTTCTGGCCACCACACTCCTGAGTCACATGGAATAAAGAAATGGGACTCTCTCTATGTCGGGTCTTTGCAGGAACCACCGGCTCACCAAAACCTGAGCTTGCATTTGGAGCCTGTGTGGCTGTGGACACGTCCTCAGGCCAGGAGGGCTAGTCTGTTTCACTGGGACATCAGGCTTATCTTCCTGACAAGGGGTTTCCAGACCAGGAGCAAGGGAGCAAGGGGCTGGCTGCAGTTGAGTCCTGCCAGGCTTACTTGTCTGTGTGTTGTCTTTCTGCTGCATCTTTCCAGTGACTTGCCATTGTTCCTCTTGTGAATTCTGGAAGCTCCTTTCCCCTCTCTTTAGGAGGGTTTGTGTTTTGTAGTTCTGACTTTCCTGTACCAGGTCACTTGAGGGCAGTTCCTAATTCATCATCTCACTCAGGAGTCCACTCAGTTTATGATTTTTGACCCTTCCCCTATCTAAAGCCTTTGGATTTGTTTTTAATATGATCAAGGCAGATAATTGTGCACATTGTGCAACTTTATCCCCAAATTTGACAAGTGGCCAGTTCTTAACACTTTGTAGAATGTTGAGTTCTTAGGATGTTAAGTTCTTAGATCCTGTCGAATCTAAAGATAAGTTACTAACTTCAAATACTTTATGACATTAAACCCACTGGAGTGTCTTGCACTTTCCATAGATCTTTTTACCTACATATAATTTTGTGACACCATACATTCATAACTTGGAAAAGCTATGTGCATATTTAAGATGTTAGTTGACCTTATTGTACATTATACAATGTATGTCATCAAGAAGTCAGAACTGGAAAAAACTGGGGGGGGGTGGTCATTAAGAGCACTGGCTGCTCTTCCAGATGTTCTGAGTTCAAGTCTCAGTAACAACTCATCAGGGTGGCTCACAACCATCCCTGATGAGATCTGGTTCCCTCTTTTAGCCTGCAAGTGTACATGTGGGCAGAACACTATACATAATAAATAAATAAATCTTAAAAAAAAAAGTCATACTGCTGGGTGACACTATTCTTAGGGAAACAAACAAATGTCTATTCACCTCAAATAGGGAACCAATGACAAGCCAAAGTCCAACTTGGTGAACCAATGAGTTTTATTTGGGTTATTTACAGTGCTTCAGCCGGTGGGGTCAGTGGACGGGGACCCTGAGGGAGGGAGTGAGAATGAGGGGACAAGAGACTCGAGAGATGGAGACAAGACAGTATTCTGATCAAGGCTCGATTAATGACTATAACCACAGGGTTTAAGTCGTGGAGAAATGAGGGAATGGGCCACAGGGGGGATGTGAGGGAGGCAGGATGTCCTTCCAAGCAGGGTGCAGGTGTCTGCTGTAAGATAAGTTGCTATACGATAAGCCTGCAGCTGGGACTCTTTCAGGGTCAGGCTGCATCATATGCTTAACAAGAGAACAGTCATAGGGGAATGGAAAACTACCAGTATGTTAGTATCTAAGAGAGTAGCAGGAAAGATGGCTGTTAAGATGCTAACTTTGCGCTGGGCTTCCCCACATTACAGGAGTCTTGGTGGGGGGATTACTTGGAGGAGCAGAAATGACTCCAAGGCCGCTGTATCACCAAAGTGCCTCCAATCCCTACCATGGGTAATAGTTCATGAAAGCTGGACACCTGCATCTCACTGTATAACTCACAGGCAGCTCAGGTGAGAGTGTCCCTTTCAGCAGTTTGGCTGGCCTGAGAGTGCCTCCTAGCAGGCCTCACTGGGTATACATGCAGGAGGGGAGGGGGGGAGCCTAGTACAGCTGTCCAGTTCAGGTGCTTCTTGAATCCTTGGAGCTGTTTACTTGTTGAGTGAAAGTCTTGCAGGATATTTGTTTGCACTGTGTGAAGAAGATGTGTTGTTTTAATCCGTTTGATAAAAAAGCTAAATGGCCAATAGATAGGCAGGAGAGACTAGGTGGAACTTCTGGGGAGAGAAAGGAATGCTGGGAATTAGGGGGCAGGGAGGCGTCAGCTAGATGGGAACAGGCTGGACCAGGGGAGAGATAAAATCTATGTGGCAGAACACAGATAAATAGAAACAGGTTAATTTGAGTTATAAGAGCTAGTTGGAAACGAGCCTAAGCGAAAGGCCAAGCTTCCACAATTAATAATATGTCCTTATGTCATTTTTTGGGGATTGGTGGCCCGAGGAAGCCCAACTACATGAAAGAGCTTCCCTGCAGGGTGGAAATGTTTCACAGCCCTTGAGAACAGCCTGTGAGTTGTGACCCCATGGGGGGGGTCACATGATCCTTCTGCAGGGGTCACCTCAGACCATCAGAAAACACATTATTTACCTTATGATCCCTAGTATGGCAAAACTAGTTATGAAATAGCAATGACAATAATTTTATGGTTAGAGGTCACCACAACATGAGAAACTGTATTAAAGGGTCTCAGCATTGGGAGGGTTGAGAACCAGTGTTCTAGAACATCCTGTGTCTTAATTGAACTTCCCTTCAAGGTAGAAGGCTTCATCTTGGAAGAAATTGATACACAATGCATATCAACTGTCATGTCCCAACAATTTTACACTTTGGGAACACAAACAAAAGTTCATGTTATAAGACAGAAGTTTTAAACTTTTCTAAATTTGTAGGACTACAAACTTTTGTAAAAGTGTGTGTGTGTGTGTGTGTGTGTGTGTGTGTGTGTGTGTGTGTAAGAGAGGAAAGAGGTATGGAGAATGAGGAGAGGAGAAAAGGGATAGAGGAAGTGAAGAAACCCCAGGCATTAGTTTAGTTTGCTTTGTGCTAAGTACCAGGTTTACTCATGGAAGCCTTTGTATCTTACTGCAAACAGTAAAACAGACTTTTTTTTTTTTTTTTTTTTTAAGGCAGACGAGGCTCTCTTATCAATATAAAAGCAATTTTGCAGAACAAATTCCCTGAAAAGATCCCAGAGTGTTCTTGGACCACATTCTAAGTACAGCTGTTCTGATGCAAACCTTTCAAACTGTTTTCAGCCCAGTTCTAACCTTAGGGGCAAAACCCCACTTCAATCTAGAAAGGTCTTTAAGCAACAAAAGAGATGGCAATATAGTTTTTCCTCCTTCCCATACACCCCAGGCTGCCTCCAGGCTTCTTTGCTATTCATCATTAAGAGTGAGCATTCAGTCTTGTCTCCCCTAAAGCTGGGCATGCATTGCTTAACAAACTTAAGGCCTGAAGTCTTAGAAAACCAGGGAAGATGTCAGATGGAGAGGGAAATGGACAGTCAAAGTAAGAGACCAAGAAGCTAAGTGCTGTCTGGGTGGGAAGGAGCACTTGGCTTGCAAGGAGAGAGCAGCTAGAACAAGGTAGATCAAGAGGCCTGTCACTCTCTCCTGGTTGCCCCACCCACTTTCCAGGAGCATATGCCCACTCTTGCCTTTCACACAGAAACCCAAGAGAAATAGGCTGTTTACTGCAAAGATATGGGGAATAGCCTCAAAGATTTGTTTTCTGCACATCTGAGTCTTAGAAGCAGGGTCACAAGGTCAGAGATCTCACTTTAAAATGACTTCTAGCCCTGGTGATCAGATGACTCCTGAGGTGTGTTTGGCCAGTGGGTGGGGGTTAAGCTCCATGTCCTCAACACTTCTTTGTCCCATCAAAAGTGGTCAAACCTTTGTGGATCTGAGGATCAAATGGGGGGGGGGGAGAGAGAGCATGACAACGATCTGTTAAGTAAACAATGACCCCACCCCCACCCCAGGATGCACTTAGCACCTTCCTGGGCTCTGAAGAGTCCCCACTGTCCTCACAATAATACCAAGGCACAGCTTGACTTTTCACTGTTGATCTGCACACAAAGAAGCAAAACCATGGGGTAAGCACAAGTCAGCAGTGTACTGAGCAAATGACTCACTATTCCCAGACTTCACAGAGGGAAGAACCAGTCTGATTCACTATTCCCAGACTTCACAGAGGGAAGAGCCAGTCTCCTCCTGCTCTTGATATAAAGCAAAAACTATTAAATGTGCTAAATCTTGACCCTTCAGGACAAATTTAAAAACATACTCTATGTAACCAAATAAGAAACACGCTTGAGGTGCTTTTGCTATCTGACAAACTTGGATGGTCACCCCAAAGAGAAGTATTAACATCACTACCCCTGCATTTTCCAAGGAACACATATCAAATTGGCACAACGATGCAGGACTATAGGGCTTGCGTGGATCATAGACAATTGTGCCTTTGTTAGCCTCATCCTTTGGGAAAAGAAAGGAAAAAATATATTTTGTGATCTTGCTGTCATGAAAACAAATATATGTAGTTTTCTTCAGTAAAAAAGTGGACCTAACCTTCATTTTCTTCTGATTTTAAAAGGAATTATGACATGTTTGTAGGTCTATAAAAACCCACAGGCCTCAGCGTTACTCTTCAGGGGGGGACTGAAAATTCCAGTGAGACATTTTCCAGGTACAGTTCCGAAAGAGGAAGAGTTCATAGACCGTAACAATGTATCTGTCTTCTTTCTGAAGAGGTAGACTCCATACGCTGTAACAATGTATCTGTCTTCTTCCCCAAGAGGAAGAGTCTATAGACCCTAACAATGTATCTGTTTTCTTCCCCAGGAGGAAGAAATCTATAGGCCATAACAATGTATCTGTTTTCTTCCCCAAGAAGAAGATAGTCCGTAAACACTAACAATGTATCCTAACAATGTTCCTGTCTTCTTACCCCAAGAGGAAGAATCTGTAGGCCGTAACAATGTATCCGTCTTATTACCAGCAGTTTGTTTTTGAAGTCAGATAAGATCTCACTATGAACCCTAGCCAGCTTGGGACTTGCTCTGTAGACCAGGCTGGTTTCAAACTAATAGAGTCCTACCTGCTTCCGCCTGCTGAGTGGATTTACTGCTTTCCAAAGATCTGGTTGAGCTTTTAAGCAAAAACTACAAATTTGAAACATCTGTTGTCCACTGTGATCCTCATAACCTCCCAGTACTGAAAAACCCTCAGACCAGATGCATGTAGGTTCGTTCCTGTCACCTTGATCCAAAGAGTTACCCGGGAAGAAGGAACCTCAGGTGAGGAATTGCCCCTGTTAGTGTGGGACACATCTGTGGGACATTTTCTTAACTACTAAATGATGAAGGAGGGCCTAGTGGCACCTTGGGTAAGGTGGTCCCAGGTTGTACAAAAAGATACTAAATGGGAGCCTGAGAGCCTGCTTCTGGCAACAATGGGCTGTAACATAGATGTATAAGACTTTAAGTAAACCCTCTCCTTCCCAGGTTGCTTTGGTTATGGTATTTGCCAGAGCAGTAGAAAGAAAACTAGCCATGGTCAGTATGACATGAATAGGTACAGTACCCCTGTGTGCAAAGAACTGTTTGCAGAAGTCCCACGTAATTCAGGGAGCCTGTATTTTTCAAACGACCCAATCCTGCGCAATTAAATGTTTTCTTCCAGACATAATGCATTTTAATGTACCCACCATCAAAAATTGACTCACCGAGTCAGCCATTGGTGGCACACCTTTAAGCCCAGCACTCGGGAGGCAGAGGCAGGCAAATCGCTAGTTCCAAGATAGGCTCCAAAACAATACAGAGAAACCCTGTCTTGAAAAACGAAACAAAACCAAACAAACAAAAATCGACTCACTGGTTTCAGGTTCTACATTGCAATACCCTTTAAGAAACTATTACTGGGGCTAGAGAGATGGATCATCTTTAAGAGCACTGATTTCTCTTCCAAATGACCCAGGTTTGAGTCCCAGCACCCACGTTAGGCAGTTCACAAGTATCTGTAACTCCAGTTCTAGAAGCCCCAATGCCCCTTCTGACCTCCATGGGTGCCTGTAAGCAGGTGGTGTATACACATGCTCTTGGGCACACACATACACATGAAAGAATAAATACATTCTCAAAATATTATTTAATTGGAATATAGCATCAAAAAGTATCAAGTATCAGAAAAGATCCAACTCTCTATTTCAAATGTACATCTATGTGCACAAAGCTGACTCATCAAAACTGAATATAGCAACTGACTGAATACAGAAGACACCAGAACCTAGCTCTATTAAACCAGGCATTCAAGAGGTGTTCAAGATTATAGAACAATAGCACTCTTCTTGCTACCTTTTTGGTTAATACGATTATTTTTATAAGAGTATTGTATTGTATATATGCTAATGTTTTTAAATGAACATTTTGCTGAATATTTATTTTTTTCTCAGTTTTAGTTTAATTTCTAATGGTACTTTTTTGTAGCCATGTAAGGGCTTGAATGTAGGGTTATGCACTTGCTAAGTACCTTTCCGTCTCTAATACTGAGCTACATCCTTAGACGTTAGTAGAGATTACACACACACACACACACACACACACACACACAACTCTTTCAGGGTCTTCAGCAATTTTTAAGAGTGTCAAGGGGTTCTCAATCCAAACAGTTTGAGAGCTGTGGTTATAGGAAAACTCTCTGGTAAAATGCTCATGAAGGACCAGTAAGTTTAAAAGCAAGTGCTGAGCACTGGAGTGGAACATTTAATACGAGGCAGATTTAGGAAACCCATGCAATTCACAAACTGCCCCTTCCTCAGAGGGGAGCACTCTTTCCAGCTCAGAGGGGAGCACTCTTTCCCAGTGAGTGCTAGTTCACCTTTTGAGCATTTTTATCTTTCTAGTTTCCACGATGAGCACACATTTATTTTGCAATAAAAAAAAAAAAAAAACCAAAGTCTTTAGAAATGAAGAGGGGCAGCTATGTGTCTCCCCAATCCAGACTGGGAAGGAAGCAGATCACTGAGATAGAGGGTGGGGCACAAGGTGGAGGGAGGGATGGAGGGTACCCACAGCACAAGAGTACTACTGTATTATTGCAGTCTCTGTGGATAACTTACTGGGGGTACAGGGGTGGAGGTGGCACAAGATGGCCTCTTGAGGAGTGTAGGCTCTAACTTTACCCGGTGGCCTCTGCAGAACTGAGGGTGTCTGCCCAAGCATTCAGAGGGGGATCAAGTGACAACAGAGGTCAGCCCCCTGGCTTCCCTATGCCTGCTCTCTTAGCATCTTGAATGCTTTGCTTGGAATTTGAAGCATCTTCATGCCCTCAGCTTTCCATGATGGCGAATCTTGGTTATATCTCGATTGCCAATTGGAATAGATTAAGAAGCATCCAGATTAGTAAACCATATCTTTGGAAGGAGTAATTAAGAAGGGAGATCTGCCATGGGTCTGGGTGGCACCGTACCACAGGCTGGGAGTCCAGATGGAATAAAAACGAAGAGAATGTCAGCAACAGGAGGTGCTCTCTCCGCTTCATAGACACGGTGACGGGAGCTGCCCCAGCACGCACTCCCCGCCTGGATGTTCTGGAATTGCGAGTTGGGATTCATCTTCCCTAATTTGCTCCTTTTGAGTATCTGTTCACAATACGACCAACGTGCAGACTTGGTACATGAGAGGTGATCTGCTATGCGGTTCAGATGCCTTCAGAACTGGATCGCGGGAGGAACTACACAGCTCTTGAAGATGTAGGCTAGACACACCCTAGCAGAACTTAATAGCTTGTTCTGGTAGGAGCTCAGACACCCCAAATGGATATCACTGTGGACAGTAAGAACAGTGTTTGTGAGCTTTCAGGCAACAGGGACTTCCGTGGGAACTGAGCCTGTGCTTATCACATGTCGGCAAATAGGTGTGTCTACATTTTGTCTATGTCCTGAGACATAGAAGACTAAGTTTAAACAATTAATTAATCTGATGGAGGAGCAGCATGAAGTGTGGCATGGGTGCTACTCAATGCTTTTAACTAGGTTTACAGTGAGAAAAGACACTTGCACCCTGGTCAGAAAAGTCAATGTCAAACAAAGATTGAGAAAGAGATGGTTCCTAAAGAAGCCAGGGCTACCGAGGAGAAGCCAAGAGCTCTGTATTAGGACATAGAAAGACACCTAGATGGCATCTCAGGCATTGGCCAGATGCCAGGCTTTGCAGGCATAAGAGTATAAAAGTTTATAAATTCATTTGAACACTTCCCCTTGACAGGAGTGTTCTCGGCGGTTCCCTGCACACACAAAGGCACCCAGAGAAGTGTTTGGCTGGTTTCACCTGCTGAGGCATTCAGAAGGTTGAGAGCCATGGCTGGAGGGGCTCACAAAATGAATGTCTCAAGCCTCATGATCTTAGACTTGAACTTTTGAAAAACATCGGAATATTAAGACCATGGAGACCCTTGCCCTTTGTATTCTGAGATGACCCTGAGCCTTTAGCACCCAGGGGCAGATATGGCTCAAGTATGAAATGCCCACCCTTACCAGTTCACTGTGGAAAGCCTGCTCTTTAGCTGGTTTCACTACTTGAGGACCTTTGGGAGTTTCAAGTCCGAGTGGGAGGGATTAGGTTACAGAGGGATCATCACTGGAGTGTATCTGCTCATGGTGCCCTCTCTCTGCTTCCTGGTTGCCGTGAGATGAGTGGCCTCTGCCCTGTGCTCTCCACTCTGATGTTCTGCTTCATTAGAGCCAGGGACTATGGGTTGAAATCTGAAATTTAGTTTAAAAATTTTTCTTCTTTAAATAGTTCCTCTCAGGCATTTGTTACAATGACAGAAAGTCTGACTAATATGTTTCCCCATCATTTTCTAGACTCTGTTTTCATAGTCTGGTCCATTCGTTTCAGACACGCTCCTGCCTCAGAGCCTCATGGTCCTCTAAGGTGACCACGTGGTCTGCTCACTACGTTTTTTCCCTCCAGGCCTTTCCTTAAATGTTTCTTTCTTACTGAGCCATCTCTTTAAAATAACAATTAGATTTAGTTATTGTTTTATTCTATGTGTGTGACTGTTCTGCCCGAGTGTGTGTATGTGCACCATGTGGTGCCTAGTGCCCATGGAGGTCAGAAGAGAGCACTGGATCCCCCGGATTCGAGCTATCAGGACCCCATAAGTGCTGAGAACAGAACCCTGGTCCTCTGTAAGAGCACGGAGTGCTGTTAAACACTGAGCCCCCTCTCCAGCCCCAAGACTGCCTCTAGAACACACCTGTCTTACCTTCCCTATTAATTTTCCCACCCTATTTCATCCCAGAATCTGTACCTTGTCATGCATGACTTCTTTGTCTCTTGCCTTTCTTTCCCCACCAGACTGCAAACGCTGTTTGCTCAGGGAGTTTTTGCCTGTGTTATTCACAACTTTCATATCCAACACCCAAATTTATGCATGGTGCAAAGTATGTTGTAAGCATTTACTTGAAATAATGAATGCACGGACGACAGGTATTAGTGCTTTGCATGGCATCAACGTTATGCGTAAGGGGTGGAGAGCTGGCTCTCAGCTGTTAAAACTAAGGTCACAATCCAAATACCTGCTGCTATCTCAGTGCTGCCTGGGCCTGGGCAAGAAGAGTGTTTAGTTCTGCAGTCTTTGCTATCCTTTTTCTGGCTGTCTCCTTCCCATCCTTAATAAATGTGCAATAAAAGTGTTACTGCTTATACAAGTAAGTCCCCACTCAGAGCCAACAGCCAACAAACGTTTACTTAGTGGCGGTAGCTAACCGATCCCACGAACAAAGCAAGACCAGACTTTGAGGCGAGCTGGGAAGGACCCTTTGAATTCCGAGAGTTGAGATGCGGCCCATGATCCTGGGGCAGGCAGCGGCTTGAACAGGGCTGGCTTGAGCCGCAGGGAGCTTGCACTGGCCGGGGAGAAAAATTGTACGATATCCTCCGTCTTTGTGGACGACGCTCCTGTGCGGCGCAAGCCACGCAGTGGACGCTCCCAGAAGACACAGGCTGAGACGCGCCCTGGACAAGCATCTTCCCGAGGCTGCGGCGCGCGGACCGATGCCTGGGGACAGGCGGGCCTGGCGGCCCAGGAGCAGCCGAGGCTGGAGCGGTGGACGTCCAGGGCCCGGCGCAGGCCCGGGGTCAAGGCCGGGGCGCGGGGAGGGGTGGCCGGACGCGCGAGGCCGGGAAGGGATGTGACGAGCGGCGCGCTGTGCATTGTGGGAATCCCGGGCCGCCGCGAGTGGTTCCAGTTCACTGGTTCCAGCGGAGCCGGGCAGAGGGCGCGAGCGCGGGACGCGCGGGCGGGAAGCGAGGAGGCGTGGGCGGGCCGGCGGGAGTGCGGAGCGGACCGGCGCGAGCGGCCGACAGGGCTCGGGCCCCACACCTTGCAGCCGCCCGGTAAGTGCCGCGCGGGCCTCGGGGCCGCAGGCGGCCGGTCCGCACCGTCTGGGCCCCGCGCGCCCTCCCGCCGCCGTGCGCAGCGGCCGTGCCTGGCGTCCGGGACAGCTCGGGCGTTTGCCCTCGGTCCTCGGGCTGCCCGGAGCCCGCCAAGGCCCTGCCCGGGCAGCGCGCGGGTCCCGGTGGTTTTGTTCGGGAAGCAAACCCGGAAACCAACTTCTCTTGGAGACGCACCCCTGGCCCCGCCGGGGCGCTTTGTGGGAGAGGGGTGATCGGGTCCCTCCCCCGGCGATAGAGCCAGAGCTGATGCGGGCCCGAGGACACCGAGGCCCGGCGGCCCTGTGACCGGCACGTCCGCCCGGGCCCGGAGCTGCTGTCCTCGGAGTTGCACTTGGTCGCGCGCCGCCGGCCCGCGCGTGTTCTCCCGGGCACAATAAGTGGGGCGCGAGCCTCGGGCGGTTGTGTGGCCGGCTGGAGGGGACCCGCCGCGAGGCCTGATTTGGGGGGGGGGGCCGGGGACCACTCGCGGACCGAATCCCAGGCCCTGGAGGGCTGGAGAGGAGCCATGGAAGCCCCGCTGCTCTCGCTCGCCTTTTGTTTGCTTTGTGGTGGGGAGGTGTTATTTTAAGGTGACTCCGGAAGGCTGTAGGCTCCACGCGCGCAGAGGGACAGCTGAGAAGAGTCTCTGGGGGTGGGGTGAGTGGAGATGGAAGGCTCAGGATGCTGCTGGCTGGGTCACCTGACAACAGGTGTGCAAGATGATGAGCCCTGTCTCCACTCCCTCCCAGGCCGCTGGTAACACTGCTGAGCAGCGGATCGCGTGGAAGAGTCCTTTGGAAGAATCGTAGGGACGTGTTTTCTGAGTTTGAAGTGAGTGACTTTTGAACAAGCAGTTGAGACAGACGTTGGCTCCAACAATTAAGATCGTTGTGAAGTCTTTGTAAGATTTTAATGATCCAATAAACAGCTGAGGAGAAGAAGAGACAATTAGAGGGGCTCTCCTGCACGCTTTCCTCCTTGCTGACACCTCTGTGGCTTGAGGTTTTACTGTTAAAAGAGAGGAAGTGTTTTGTTTCTAGACTCTGCTGCAGGGAGCCCCAGTTTGGAGCAGTTTCATGCTGGAGCAGCTGAGTCTACTAACCCTTCTGTCACCTTTAGGTTCCTGCTGTGCAGTCGCCACAGTTGCCACTGAAATGGACACTTTGTGCCTACTGCCAGCATGAATACACCCTATCCACGATTGAGCTGCGGCAAGTCAGCTTACACACACCTCCTGACTTTTTCAGTTTGTGGGGCTTCCCCTTAAGGATAATGAAACTTTAATGAGACTTTAGACTTTCCCCTTCCTCGTTTTGCTGCAAGAGGGCCATAGTTTTCATTTGTTGCTGTTAATGTTGATCCCTAGGTAAGACATGGGGGAGGGGTAGGTGGAAGTTGTTTATAGCAGGTGCTAACTTGCTGTGAGGCAGGGAGAGCTCACATTGTAGTATGAGAATTGTCTAGAAATTCAGGTGATACCTCCTCTTTGACGTGCTTTTTACCAAGTACGCCAGCGTCGGAGCGGTTCATAAAGTTCAATCTGCTTTTTCCTTGAATCCTAGAGCCATTCTTTGCCCCCCAGTGACAAGCTTGGAGTTGATGATGGCCCCAAGTTGATTAAAGACTTATCTAAATAAAAAAACTGGAAACCCCGGAGAGTCTCTGTGCGGTGTTCAGAGATTTGCAGTAGCTTTGGTTCTCGGTGGGCTTTTCAGAGCCCATGCTTGGCACATGAAACTGGAAGAAGTGGGGGTAAGAGGGACCCTTACCTACCCTAAGCCCCTCCCTCATCTGTGGCTTAATGGCAGTGGCTCCTGCTTCAGCTCTTCTGGGTGCACTGGAATGGATCAACTCTTCATTCCACAGAGGCCTATGACTTGCTTGCTGAGAGCAAACCTGCCTGGTTGGTGTCTTGCAGTCACTAGTATGTCCTAAGCATCTGCTCTGGCTTAGGTAATGGGGACATAGTCATGAGTAAGAAATGCCCAGGCCCTGCCCTGGAGAACTGACTATAGGAGATGCAAACAGGTGAGCGGCTCTCAGGAGACCAGTGGAGGAGAGGCAGGCGTGTTAGTGGGATCAGACTCTAGCTGGCCTGGAAAGATCAAGTTTCTGGACAAAGGAGGACAGGTGGGGGCAAGTGTTTGAGACCTGAGAAACCACATGTGCAGATTGCAGAGGACAACAGTAGAGGGCCTGGGAGGGACAGCCAGAGGTCCAGGATGGCAGAATCTAGGGTCCGTCAAGGGTAGGGGACAGGCAGGCAGAATCATAAGGCCAGAACCACAGTTGAACCTAAGAGCATTCAGGACCCACCAGAGGGCTCTGAGCAGGAGAGGGGAGCAGTGGTCAGACAGCCTCATTCTTAGTCGGGACACCTGTTCAGCAGGTACCCAGAAGCCTCCAGACACTTGACTGACTGGATTTCTGCCCTCTTACGGTCACATTGTCTTCTAATGGTTTTTTGGAGGAGCTGTCTTAGAATTTAGCAAGTCTTTAGCAGGGATGCAGGACTGCTCCCTTTGTGTAGAAGCACACTGTAGTGCATATTTAAGGGTGAAGCTTCTGGCTCCAGCTACAAGCCATTTCCTGCTTGTGAATGACACTTGTGTTTGGGGTTTGCTTTCTCCTGACCACTAGAAGCTGGACACGTGAGCAACACACATATACTGGGACCTCCTTTGATTGTCAATGGTTCACTTTGTGGATTAGTATTTGATGAATGGAGAGAGACTTTTCCTGCTTGACTACGAGACTGGTCTCTGTTCTGAACCAATTGCAGTGCAGCTTGGGTTGTGCAGCAGCCACGTGCCTCTGGGGACAGGACAACAGTGCCACTGTTACTGTCCTGGCAGGAGAGGAGAAACCAGGAGAGTGCTGCAGACAGGACTGCTGTCCTGCCCTTCGGAATGGGGCACCTCTGCTTTGTCTTCATGGTCAGCATTGACAGGACAGTGACATGCGTGTGGGTGCAAGCATCTATCCAACCGCAGGGGGTGGAGCAGGTGGCCCTCATTGACAGCGTCTTGAACACTTAATCACCCAGACTCCTCCATGCCTAGGACTGGGACTCGGGTTATCTGACACAACTCCCTAGCAGGTCTAACCACTAATTCCAATCAAAGTCAGCACACTTGTGTTTGGAGCTTAGGTAATGAAGACTTCGGAATTGACCATTCCCACCATTTGAGTACCCAGATTAGTTACGTGCACAACCTGCAACCTGCAGGCTCCATACATCCTAGGGTAGTATGAGTGTGATCCAGCACTTTGTAGGTGCCACTTGCTATAGTGTCAGTGGGTCAGAGTCTTACAGGTGTGAATGAGATCACCTACCACTTTCCTCTGTCTGGTATTAGTCACAGAAGTGCTGAGGAGAAAGGTAAACAGGGTCAAAGATTATCACAGTCATAACCCTTTGTGGGACTTGTGTCTTAGCCATCAGGTCATGTTTCCTTTCTGGAAACTTCCCAGGTGACACGGAGTCCCTGACATGTGAGGCTCTCAAATTCCACAGCGACTTGACAGATAAGTCTTGACCCAAAGGAGGCTCGTGATGCACCACTAACCATATCTGAGTCCTTGGCCCTTGGACATGCTGCTCTGTTCTCTATAAACGGGAACTCCATTCGCTGTAATGGGGCGACTAAACAACCACAGAGCAGATGGCAAGCAGGGCTACTATAGTGGTGGACAGAGGAAATTGATTTGGAGCACTAAGACAGCTAAGAAAACAGGTGTGGTGTTGATACAGTGTATCGAGTGTTGAGGATGGATATCATATATATGTGATCCAGAACCCTGAATAGGTTGGAAGGGAGGATGGAAAAGCATTCGAAAAGAACATGGAATTGAAAAGAATCACTATAGTAGAAGGAGCTGGCAGAGGGAAAATATTATATATGGATTTATGTATTTATTTATTTATTTATTGCTGGCTCCCTGGAACTACAGCAAGAATAAGGGAGTAAGTCAGCTGGGGGTGCTTTTGTTGCTGGGGAAAGAAAAGATGTACAGAACTGTGTGTGTTAGAACTGACCTCGCCCAGGTGTCAGCAGCAGAAAGCACAGCCACAGCAGGCTGCGGCCCGGGGAGCTCCTTGGTGGACTGCATCCACCATGGAACACAGGCACCACTAGAAAGGACGACAGGTGTTCGAGTCCTGGAGCTGGGGCTGAGGATGGAGTGGGAGTGAAGGGGTTACTGTAGGGAGGAGGGTAGGGAGGAGTGCTGGGCACACGCAGGGCTCTGGGTACTTCCCCTCTTTGCCCCTCCTCGTGCAAGAGGGCTTCCTGTCTTGTCCACCCCTTTCGTGTAGCCCTCACCACCAGCTTTCTGGTTCCGTCTGTGCTATGAGGACAAATTGTACTCTCCTAGTCACACCTTACTTGTCAAACAGCTTGGGACGGGAGATTGCCTTTTTCATGTCCCGTTTTTCTTTGGGTAAGCTTTGCGGTTCTGCAAACAACGTTTACAGTTGCTGTGATTAGTGTATAGATCAAGGAGTTGCAGAACAAGGTCATCTGTCTTGGTACTATGATGCGCTGTCTGAACCAGGCTCTTTTATAAAAGAAAAGGGTTTGGAGGTAAAAGGCTAAGGGGCCACATCTAGTGATGGCCTCCTTCCTGTTAGTGTGTGTGTGTGAGCACATGCACACGCTCATCTTAAACTCTCTTCCTCCTCTGAAGGCACCAAGGTCCAGTCATGGGGCCTCTGTGTATTGACCTTACCTAATCCTAATCACTTCCCAAAGGCACTACCATTAATCATATTGGCAGATTAAATTTTTATCTTCTGAATACCCAGTGCTGTAGGGAGCCTCAGGGACAATGAAACCACAAATAACCCAGAGTAGAGGGATGTGACCCAGAGATCCCCTAGGATGGGTGGCAGGATCTTCATGTCCTGGACTGGTGACAGCAGAGGGGTGGCCAGCATTGCAGTGGTAACTGGGTGCGTTCTTAGTGTCTTAAGAGTGTTTGGGACCCTCAGTGGATGGATCCTTTTGGGTGACTGAATAGGGTGCCTTCCTAGATGGTGAGCACAGCAAGGAGAGGAGGGAGGGAGGGAGGGGCAGGCTGACTTCTGTGGCCAAGCAGTATGACTGTTCTTCTGGGACAGCAACACTGCCCTCAGAAGAGGCTGAGTGCCTGGAAAGTCATCTTGTCCATGCTGTAGGACGTCCTTCCCTCAGAGCAGGCTGCATGTAGGACACAGATTACTCTGGGCTTGCTATCTACACCATGGCTCCAGAGTCAGCTTTCAGACTGGTTTGTCATATGGTCTCTGTCACAGCCCCTTGAGTTCTGACTGATGGACATGGTCAGTAGTGGTGTGCTCACTTTCAGTCCTGGCCCCAAAGCCTGTGTGTAATCCTCTGTGATGTTTTCTCTCCCTGCAACAGTGGGAAGCAGCCATTCAAGGTGGCAGAATCCGAGTCTGTGAGTCACAGAGATGTGACTACCAGCCATTGAGACCCTTTTGGGCCGGTATTTGCTTTTCTGCTGCTGTCTTGAGCTGTCTGAGGGTAGGCTACTCTACAAAGTTTACTTAGCTCACAGTTTTGAAGGTTCTTGAGTATGGTGCCAGCCTCAGCTTAGCTGGGATGAGACCCTCCTGGCACATACTACATGGAGCATGAGCATGATCATATGGTGAGAGGAAGACAGAGGAGTCCCCCTTGTCCACTTCTTAAAGTTGACACCCTTATCACCAAAATGGACACTAATCTGACACTGAGACCTTGGGGTGGGGTCATCATCTAAACCATAGCAGGAATTTTTATGAGTAAGAAATAAGTTGTAGGGCATTAGCTAATGTCAGCTTAGCAACAGTGCTCTGACCAGGGCAAGTGCCTGTCTAAGGCGTGGCCTGCAAGGGGTTGCTGTGTCTTACGTCTACCGTGTCTTGGTTGACAGTTGAGCAGTGGCTCGGTGTCAGCCCCTTTCTCTCACACTCAGCCGAGTCCCACCAATACTCGAAGCTCCTTCCTACCATGCCTCTGACTGACAGGTGAAAGCGAAGCTTCAAGGAGCTAAGTCACTACCAGGGCTGCATGCCCCCTAGTAGTGTTAGAAACAGGTCAGGTTGGTGTGGAATGTCTTACTATAGATCACGCTGCCCAAGAGCCTCCTCTCCATGGCCACCCCACCCCCCTGGCGCTAAGCTGCAGCTGCCCATACCCCAGAGACCTCAGAGCAGGCAGGACCTGCCACACACAGGCTTCTCTGGAGACCATGGGTAGGAAGTAATTGGGCAATGGATGCTGAAACCCCGCAGGCTCTGCTGGAGGTAAGGAGGCTCAGAACTTAGAGTCCCTTTGTAGCTTGGGTTGCTGTAGGTAGAAATGCAGCAAGAACACAAGAGTGTGAACAGAGCCACGGCAACACAACTCCGTTGTGGGAACAAAGAGGCTGCTGCGTTAGTGAAGACCCTGACACACAATGACATATGGGGATGCTTCTCACCAGCATGGCGGCTTTGGGGATCCACGATGAGCCACCTGCAATGGCTGGCATGCAGTCACTTGCATTTCAGCTGAATTGGGCAGGCACCTACACATACTGACACAAGGCTATGGGAGCTCAGAGCAGTGGCCGTTCTGGCTGTGGCCAGGACCAAGGAGGGTGTGTGTGAACCTCTGTTCAGCAGGCTGCCAGAAGGACAAAGGCCATCCAGGTGGGAGACACCGCATGATGGGTCAGGGTGTCAGAGATGGCCTGGAGCCAGCAGTGCTGTGGAAATAGGTAAAGGTGCAATTTCAGGGCTCAAGGGATGGGGAGGAGGCAGGAGTGGCTCTGGTGTCTGGAGAAAGCCTGCTATTAAGTTCAGAGAGGTACAAATCTGAATCAGGGCGGGAGGGGCATAGGTGTGGGGGGGTGAGTGTTGCAGATGGGTTGAGCAGAGCTGCTGTGACTTGGGGGCTGAGGAGTCTAGCAGGAAGTAGGGCCACACTTACTCCTGCTTGGGTTGTGTGGTGCACAGTATTGCCAGAGATGGGGCCTGGAGGCCCAGAGCACATTAAGGCGCCTGTAGGAATGATTAGTGGGCCTTTGTCACAGGGGTCTGGTAGCCAGATACACACTGACTAGGGACAGAGTGTCACTAGCTTTTTGTCATAAAGACTGTTGGCTACTGTCAGAGAAGGACTTGACAGGTCCTGGTACTTACGGCCTCCTGTGAACACTGTGGTCCACAGAGGCAGCCCAGATCACCTGTAAGTCTTCTGGCGTGTCATAAAGTGGCTGAGCTTCTGGCAGGCATCCCTGGCCACAGGCTGCTTCTGCTGGGAGAGGGGAGAGACACTGGCTGGAAAAGCTCTGGAGACCTTGCGTTGTTGGTCCGTGAAACACTTTTGCCAAGCCGAAGAGTGTAGGAATCAGTGACAACTGTCCCTGAAACCAGATACATGCGTGCCACCCGCACTGCATGCTCAGTGAGCCCAGGCACCGGTGTGCATGGTGTGTCCTCGACCAGTGTGGCCACAGAGAGTCTGTGCATTGCTTCAGAAGAGTTCTGACCCTCCCATCATCCCAAACCTTAAGACTCTGTGCCTTGGATCTGACAGTGCAGGGCTCCTGGCAGAGGGTGGAGCTGCGCCCGCCTGCCCAGGATGCCCTCACAGCCGTGTCTCTGGCAGGCAGATGTTAGTGTGGACACAGACCCCAGGATAAAGTTGACAAGAACTCCTAGCCCTGGGGTCTTCATGCTCATTAGAACTGGAAGGCCCACACATGGAGCCTTACCTTAGTTTCTTAGCGTCTGGGAGACCTGTCTGTCCATCAGGGAGAATCCAGAATCACCCAGTATCTCTCACCGGTATCCCTCACAACCCATCTTTAGTACCTCACACTGGCTTCGCACTCCAGTTTTATATTTGTTACAATTATAATTTAAGTGACTACAGGGTTATTAATCATCTCTCTCCCTACACTTCGGGAGGGCAGGGACCGCGTCTGGCCAGCAAAGTCCCCTGTAGTGGACACTTGTGTGAGCATTTGCTGTCCTACAGGTGCAGTCAGTTTCAGCCCTCATCCGCCTGCAGCCCTGTAGGAGAAGCAGGAATCGGGGCCCATCATTCCCGTGGTGTCAGCTTGTGACGTGAAGCTTACGGACCTAGTGTGATTGGTGAGACTGGCCGGCCTACAGGGTAGAGCTTAGGAGGAGAGCCGGCACGGGAAGGAGGACTTTGCAGATGCCTGTGGCCACGTTGTTAACATTTGATGAGCTGCATGCAGTCATGACAGGAGCTGGGGGCATCCCCTGGGCTGAGGACTGTATCGGGGCTGTGGGTAGGAGCCAAGACGCCCCTTCACCAAGGCAGCCCCAGCGAACGGCATGTGCTCAGGAGGCCTCTTTCAGCTGCCACCCATGGTACCTGGCTGTCATAGGTCAGGGTCCTAGGGGAGATGACACAACTTTCATTATGGAATCCAGCCTCTTGGCTTTGTGTCCTTGTCCCTCTTACTACAGATTTGTTATTCTAATCTCAAGTGCATAAAAATACAACCATTAAAGAGGGGTACACATGGTAGGAAATCCTGTTGTTTTTATTATTTTTACACCACGAGGCATAAAGGCAACACACTTAAGAGAAGTCACCGTCTGTATAACATTTAAATGGAAGTGACCAACAGGATTGGTGTCACAGGGTAAAACGTACAAAACTGTACATTACCAGGCTCAGACAGTGGGCTGAGCATCTGCCTCTGCGTCTGTCACCTGTTTCCACCAGGAGACCACAGTGTACCTGGAAGGGGGCAGTGAGCTGTACCCAGTGGCCCTGACTGTCTCTGTGTCACTTGCCCTCACAGTGAACTTGCTGATCTGCTTCTGGGGCGGCCACCATGTCGAGCCGTGGTGGGAAGAAGAAATCTACCAAGACCTCTCGGTCGGCCAAGGCAGGAGTCATCTTCCCCGTGGGGCGGATGCTGCGGTACATCAAGAAAGGCCACCCGAAATACCGGATCGGCGTGGGGGCACCTGTGTACATGGCTGCCGTCCTGGAATACCTGACAGGTGAGTGTTCCCAGGCCAGCTGCGGCGACACCGTGGCGTGGGGTGGGCCTGGCGGATCTGGGAGCTCCGCAGGGTCTTTTCCCACTTAAAGAAACTTCACCAAATAAAACAGTCTTTTATTTTACCCAGATCTGCCCATTGCTAGCATTTTACCTCAGTTACCCACTCTTCCCCACGTTTTTTGGGCACAGATTCTTCCGTATGTATTAATGGCTGTTAGGTGCCTGTCTTCCAGGTCTTGGAGTTACCCTAGTAACGTCACCCATGACTTTGGACTCCTTTCTTGACTGAGGATCTGTCTCAGTGTCTTGGATTGCAAAGGCTCATCAGGTTTGCCCAGTCCCGTGTCACCTTGAGTGACTGCAGGTTTGAGTTGTTTTCAAGTTGACACGTTAAAGCATCCGCGCCATCCCTTGCCAAATGTTCTTCGTCCCGGCTGCTCTCATGATACGAGATTTAGGCCTTGCTTTGCAGGTGAAGCAGGGTGGTGTTGGCTCTTACTCACTCTGCACCTGGGTTGGGCTTGTCCTGTCCCTCGTTCAACCGAAGAGGCAGCTTCCAGCTCTCTGCACGTCTCTTACACAGCAGTCTTCAGGATGATCTAAGCCTCACAGAGCCTGTAGACCATGGTGGTTATGTTGAACAAGGATCTGCGAGTTCCGGTTATTTATTCATTTATTTGAGACAAAGTCTCATTTGCCCAGGTTGCCCCCCAACTCTACAGAGCTGAGGACGACCTTGAAATCTATGGTGGTTATAAAATAGAGAGTTCTTTTTTTTCGTGTCTTTCATTCTGTCAATCAGGAGTCCTCCGCTCCTGAGCCCCTCCTCCTTACTTTTCTGCTGTCATTCTTGGCTCATGATTGTGTGACTGGGTGTGTGATTCTTCACTTACGTCATTGCTCATTTTGATGCTCAAACTGGCCCAAGGCGGAAGGCAAAGCTGCTGCTTGTGCTTCTGTCCCGTGTCCTTGCGTTCTGTGTGTTTTCTTGCTGCTGAGCGCAGTGGGATGGATGCCTTAGTCTCACCAGGAACTTTTCCTGTTCCAGTCTTGGAGGCAGCCGCTTCTCAGAGGCCTGTGGTCCTTCGCACAGGTCTGATCTTATATTTGTGGCCCCGTTGTGGGAGGCCAGCTGGGTAGGGACAAACATTGTCCCTGTTTTTAGTGAGCCTCGGAGCATAAAAGGACTTGCGTAGTCCGCACACACCCTTTAAGGGGCTCAGAAGGCTCCAGATGCTGCTGTCTTTTGTAATGGTGCTTACTAATTGGGTGAGCTTCCTGGGTACTAGGAAATAGCTCCCTGGTCCCTGTGGCTGCCTCTCCTCCAAGAGAAAGAAGAGACTTCGCTAGATAGGGCCCTTGTGACTTGGAACAGCCAGTTGCTGGGCTTCTCCTGGGTTGCCCACAAGTCTACCCATGGCAAGTCTCAGGCCTCTGTCGAGCAGACACAGTCATGAGGGAGGCGGCATCTCACCATCATCTCACCATCATCGGAACATAGTCATTTTGTTCAAGTCACGAGATGTTTGCACATATTTTGAGACTTTCAACTTTTTCTGCTTGGGAAGTATGCTCACAGGTAACAGACCTGATAGCATGAGCTGGGCATGATCCTAGAATTTAGGTGGGGTACCCAGTATGTTTCCTTGTCCTGTGATAAAACATTGACTAAAGGCAGCTTGGTGGAGGGAGAGAGTTGATTAGCTTACAGGTTGCGGTCCTTCCGAGTTTATTTAGCTTACAGGTTGCGGTCCTTTACCAGATGAAGCCAAGGCAGAAATTTGGGGCAGGGACTGGAAACAGCCCACGGAGGAACACGGCTTACTGGCTTGCTCTCCATGGCTTCCTTGGCTGCCTGTCTTACACAGCCTGCAGGGGTCGGTGCCATAGCTGAGGCCCCTCTTCCCGGGTGTGTCAGGGCGACAGCTGACACGGACTGTGATGGGGAAATGATGTATAGCAGTGGCAGTCAGCCAGAGGGATGGGAGGAGTGACTGGGTGGGAAGCAGAGGACTTTGTAGGTTTGCGTAGCCGCTTACATGCGTTTCTGGGCCCCCTTTCCTTACAGCTCAAATGAAGGCGCTTAATCCCTGCCAATTCAGGCTCTGTGAGCAGCACAGTGGCTTCTTTAGAGCAAGATGGGGAAGCTGCCGTCTTGGCCTCCTAACACCATCATGCCCCTGCTGCCACAGACACGCTCAGTAGGTTAAATGCAACCCGAGCTTCATTTCTTCCCTATAGCTTCTTCCGTTTTGTTAGTGAAGAGGGAGGGAACAGTACCATCGCACCATCCCAGGCAGCTGCCACCTGTTGTCCCACAAGTATCTGTCTAAGTCTCTCGTCGTTGCCTGACTCCTTATGAATCAGAGCCCCTACTTAGGAGACCGAAGTGAAGACCTTTTACCTGCGTCTGGAGACCTTGACCCTGACCCCCGCTGCCGTGGTCATGTGTGCCGTTGCTCAGCAAGGGTAGCCCAAGACTAGCTGGGGAAGCCCTCTTTGCCTGGCGTCAGCCACAGCAGCTCTTGTACAATGCAGTGTGAGCTATTTTGTGTTCTATAAAGTTCTTCCAGTAGGGCTGCTGCTAACTGATGCACACTGCATCTGCCTGCACACAGCTTCAGTCCGTGGCGTGAACATCCCCGGACACTGCCTATCACATGCCTGGCTCTTGTAACTCGGGAGGGTGTCTAGAGTGGTCACCACTGTGCTCTCATGGTGAGGTCACTGTGTCCTGTTCCCGGATGGAGAAGAGGCAGATGGGTGCAGGGGCTGTGCCCAGCAAGTACCCTCAGACCAGTGCCGTGAGTTCTCGGAAGGTTGCAACACTCTGTCCGTGGGGTCCCAATATGGCACGCAGGGACGTCTGGAAGCGTTAGGTGTCTCCCTGTTCTGAGTCTTGCTTTGGGGTTCTTAGTGAAAGTTCAGAGCGGTGGACCAAATCCCCTTTCTGTTCTGCTCTTTGCTTTTGTTTCACTGAAGACCTTTCTCATCCACCCTGCACAATTATTGAGTGTCTGCTGTCTGCCAGGTACTGTGCCGTGCTCTGCCTGAGAACACAGTGGTGGGACAGAACGGGCTCTGCTCTGTGGAGCTCTATTCAGATTAACTGCTGTGTACAGAGTAGGCATGAATAAAGCAAAAGGATGCCTGGTCAGCTCTGCGCCTGCAGATCCCCTGTCAGGGAAAGCTTTAGGGGGTTGGAAGGAGAGGTCACGTAGACCTGGGGAGGGCCCTGGTGTCAGGCTTTACTGCAAGAGCTGGTACTCTGTGCTCTACACCTGCTGGGTGCTAGTCCCACTCTCAAATGTGAGAAAAGTATAGAAGGAGGGAGGAGAGACCAGCCTTCCATCAGCTTGGAGTCCAGTCAAGGTGAGCATCACATACTGTGCTGTGACACAGGGCTGGTGTCAGAGGGAAGTCTCATTCACCTACCAGGTCACTGTGGGCTCTGATATGTCTGGTACAGACACCAGACTTCATTCCAGAACAGGTACAGGTAAGTGATAGGTGACGAGGAGATAGGACCACCCATGCCGTGAGCCGCTATCGGAAACTATCTGCTGGAGGATGCTAAAACTTCTCTTCTAACTGCAGAGAGATTGCCTTCTTTCCTCCATGGCCCAGACCCAGAGGGGAGCCAGATAATGGCAGGCATGGCATTGGGGATGCCCACTGAAAGATGAGCTGGCTTCCGTCCTCTGGGAGGGCTGCTGGAGACACAAGAATGGCCTGTAGAAATGCCAAGCCTCCTGGAGCAGGAAGGATGTCCCTCTGTGACCAGCTGAGTTAGTTTCGTTGTTTCTGTGACAAGAACCCTGACGAATGACTTGAGGGGAGCGTTCACTCTGGCTCAAAGTTTGTGGGTAGAGTCTCCCACGGCAGGAGGTGACAGCTGCTTACACTGTGTAGTCGGGGAACATGGGCACTGGGTTCAGCTTGCGTTCTGCTTTTCACTCCGTCTGGGACACCATCCCACAGGATGTTACTGCCCATCTTTATGGTAGGCTTTCCCACCTTAATTAACCCAGTGTAGAAACTCCCTTATAGACACACCAAGAGCTGCGTCTCCTGGTGGGTGATTCTAGTCCCTGCCACGCTGACAGTATTAGCTGTCACTCTGACCTAGGGCTGCTTTACTGTTTGTAAGATGAGCATCCTAGTCCCCACCCCAGTGAGCTCTAACTCAGAGGTGGGTGCAGCTGCCAAGTACTCATAACAGTATACTCCATGTGCCAAAGGAGACCGTAAGAGACGCAGGAAGTTTCCACAGTTCTATTCTGAGGTGGCTGGGTTGCCACTTCCCTTAAGGATGGCAAGGGGAGCCATCCTTGCCCACTGTGACTTGTCCGTCCAACTGATCCACCCACCTGGCCTCCCCAGGCACACACAGCATGTCTTAAAACTGTTGCTGGACTCTTCCAGAAGCCTCCGTCATTGGGTACCTCAAGATGCTTCCTTAGTAAACTCTCATCTGGTGCTAAAGGTCTCCCGTGTCCTGGGTTCTGAAACATTTCCTTGGAAATGTGAATGACTTCTCAGACTATGGATGAGCAGAGAGGACAAAGCTCTTGGCCTGTTACTCCAGAGCTGAGGCCAAAGCAGCCTGGGAAGGTGCAGAGCTGCTGGTGCCCTGTGAACCACAGTCCAGGAGCGTGGTTCCACCCTGTGGAGATTGTGTCTTCAGGGGCAGCCATGCAGCTGGCCTTTCTAGCTCCTAATGCTGAGGGGAGGTGAGAAGGTGGTGCGTTCATCTTGCTCTGGAACTTGAAGCTGGCGTCGGTTCCTACTCCTGGGTGAGGAGCCCAGTCATCTGGGTCTAACAGCCTCCTTCCACAGACCTCTGCACTGGGGTCAAGGCTAGCCCAACCCTTCCCCAGGCCCTGTTGGAAGTATGTAGTGCTGTCCCCTTGTCCCTGGAGGGCCTCAGCTTTGCTGTATAGCCTCCTGGCTCTTGGTCTCCCACCCTACCTCGTAAGAGTGCTGTGTATACTGATACTGCTTCTGGAACACTAGCTTGTATGTCACATTCCAACCAGCAACAGAACGAAACATTGTTAATGTGAGGCACAGTGAGGAGTCAAGGGCAGATTCAACCCAGCCATCATCTTTGACCCCATGGTGTTGGAGACCTTTAAAAAAAAGATGTATTTTCTTTTGAACCATGTGTATATGCATGTGTGCAGGGTGTGGGGAGGATATGTGAACGTGAGTGCAGGTGTCTGCAGAGGCCAGAGGAGGGCACTGTGAGCTGCCTGACATGGGTGCTGCTGACAGAGCTGGTCCTCTGCAAGAGCCAAACCATTCCTACCTGGACCATCTTCCCGCTCACTGGGGACTTGATGATGAGTGATACTTTAAAGATACTACTGCAGTCCCAGGAAACCAAAGGGCCTCTCCCTGAGCTCAGCACAGTGTCAACAGGGGGAAGTATAATATGAGAAATGGGAATGGGGGCTAGAGAGATGGCTCAATGGTTAAGAGCACAGTCTGCTTTTCCAGAGGACCCAGGTTCAATTCCCAGCACCCACATGGCAGTCACAACTATCTGTAACTCCAGTATCAAGGATCTGATGTCTTCAAGGGCATCAGGATGTGCATGCTACACACACATGCAGGCTAAACACTCATACATAAAAATAAATACATCTAAAAAAGTAGAAAAGACGTGGAACATCACTTGGAGTTTCCATTGCTGTAGGGTGACATTTAAGGGTAGTATAATGTGTGTGGCTAAAATCAGGGCATGACCAGATTCATATTTCCTTAAGAAAAAAGAAATGCCTACATGAAAGCTTCGCAATGCACAGTCAGGGACACAAGCTCAGAAGAGGTGGCTTCTGAGGAGTACTAAGTTAGGAGACACAAAGTATCAAATAAAGAACTGTGGTCTGGCTTGGCATAGACTCTCCAAGCTGGGCCTAGGAACACCCAGGTCTCCTGCACAGAGAACCTGTAATGTAGACAGTGCTGAAGTACCTGAGATAGACGTCACCTTGGGAAATTGCATGCACTAAGTTAGGGAGCAACCTCGTGCTAGACGCTGGGACTGGAGACAAGGTGCCTGCCTTAGGAAGTTTGCCCTGTAAGGAAGAGCCTTCGTGACTTCTCGGCCAAGCTTGAGAGAGCAGGCCTGGCTCCTCCACGATCAGACAGACCACTTTGCTGCTGTTGCCCAGACACCCTGTTATGTAACCTTGTCACACACCTTATTCTGTGTTTAACTTTGTAGTGACTTTAGCCTGTGTGCCAAAATGAAGTCTGCCAGTAAAGGGGTCGTGCAAGTAAGCAGCGTGGAAAATGGTGGCTACCAGCTCCCAAGATAGACCATCCCTAAAGGACCACTGATTTGAGTCAAAGCTGGCTGTTTAACAACCTAGCATGACCATGTTATATGGATCTTGTAGGATGAGGTGGTGGCCCGTGGTTTTTCTGTCTTGCTTGGGTCAAATGTGTAAAATGATGAAGACATTCATTCATCGACATTTGCATATTGCTAATCCCCTACATTTTCATTCCGCTTCCCTAGCCCTGCGGCATATCCCGCCCCCCCCCCATGTTTCTAACCTTGGTCTCCCCTCCCCCATGTCCTCTCCTGGTCACTGCTACAGGTCAGATCTTGGCTAATGGTTGTGAAGTTCAGGGCTAGCTCCTGACTTGGAGAAGAAGCCCCTCCCACCCCCCAGGGATGAGCTGATGACAACGTTTCAGCCTAGATGAGGCCTGGGACCTGGGCCTCCCTGCACTAAAACCCCAAGAACAAGGCATGGCTGCTAAATGTATTTTGCCAATTGGGTTTGGCTGACAAAATGGTCATCTTCACCCATGTAGCTTGTGTGGCTTCCGGTCTCTAACTCCAGATAAATATTGCATGACCCACTCCTCCTCTTAGGGAGAGGGGAGAGAGAGCTCTCCTGGTAGTGACATACCTTGCTACACAGCTGTGCCTTGCGGCTAGCGGCTGTCACACTTGCCACTCTGAGGAGAAAAAGGGTTCTACAAACTGAAGGTTGGCTTAGGCAAGGCCTGCAGTTAATCTGTCACTTTCTTTGAAAATGAGTCCCAAATCTCTTTTCTGCTTTCCTTTCTGGGACACCCCAGTGTGTCCTGAACTAACACAGCTAAAAATAGAGTAGGAAGAGGGATAGATTCAGGCTGAGCGCTGTGGTGCTCCACAGCCTTGGAATGCCTGCATCCCTGTCTGCATGACTGCTCGTGACACTGTGCCCCTCCAAGGTCAACGCCAACCTCATTTCCCTTAAAACAAAACACAGAAATGAGAAGCGCGACGGTGTAAGGGGTCAGGGTCACAAGAAGAAAGGCGGCTACTGAAATTTAAAGGCCACTGTGCAGACGGCATTTGGATCCGTGCGTCTTCCTTTTCAGGCTTGGTGATTGTTTTGCCTTTGGAAGTTTAGGGGACTGAAACACACTTGTAATCCCACCAACCAGAGGGAGCGGCTGGCTCGGCGGCCTCCGTGAGCGGGAGTGAGGCTTTAGTCTGGTGGCCACTGACTCGAACTATCAGTGTTTTTGGTTGGTAACAAACCACAGAATTTCTGCATAGTCTCACAGAGAGGACTTTGAAATGACTAAGGCGATTAAGGAGCTCTGGCCACCTGCGACCTCAGGTCTTCGTCTCCCTAGGGACGTGGACAACTCCAGGGAGCCCTGAGGCAATGAATGGAACGGTGTCAGCAGTCAAAGGGTTCCTTTGCAGGATGTATGCTTTGGGGCTAGAGGGGAGAGAGAGCCTGGAAGCCAAGGGTGGGCCTTGGAGCTGCAGCCGAGAGACTGGCTCCCTCCACTGCACAGGCGTCCGTAGAGCTCCCAGACTGAGTCCTTAGAGCGCCTGGTCTGGCGTTAGTTTCTTTCTTATTTCTTCCTTGCTTTTCCACTTTTGGTTTTTGAGATAATATAGTTACATTTTACCCTGCCGCCACTTGCCTTCAGATTCATGGCTGCTTCTTTCATTGTGACTGCACACACTTATGTGTGTATTTACGTATGTATTCCTAAATATAGCCCATATGTCACTTGCATGTACGTTTTCAGAGCTGACCGTTTGGCACCGAACAAACAATTGGTGTGCTTTTCCCTGGTGAAGACCGCCTCTCCCGCTCCCGCTCCCGCTTGTGGGTGTTTCCATGTGTACCTTGGTGTATCCACTGGTGTCATCCTTGTTAGGCTCACGTTCGGGCAGTCCTGGTGACACTTTACGGGTGTAACTTCTGGCGTTACTAGGACATCCAGCAAATCCCCTGCTCCTTAGACTCTTGTGCTGCTTTGCCCCCTTTTCTGCAGGGTCCCTCGAGCCTTAGGCGAGGGAGTGCGCTGTAAGGTGAAGATTATACCTAGCTGCGGGATAACGGTATGTGTAGATTGCTGTTAGGTATTAACGCTGGCTAACCTGGCTTTCCTAAGAGTCCATGGACTTGTCCAGGAGCAGATGGGACACAAGCATGCTCAGTAATTGTTCCAGGCCCCCTTCTCTCCCAGGACTCAGGGTTGGATCACAACATTTACACCAGACTTCATTTCTATTATAATTTAGTGCTTAGGCTTTTTTTGTATGCTTATTTTATTGTTTTGAGACAGGGTCTCATCATGTAGCCCTGACTTGCCTGGAACTCACAGAGATCTGCCTCTCAGATGCTGGGATTACAGGTTTGGCCACCAAAGCACTGCTGCTCTGCCACTCACCCTAGTTTTGAAGTCTGTAGCCCAGGCTGTCCTAGAAATGACTATGTATCCGTGTCTGGTAGGGCTAGGGTGACCTTAAACTCAGAATCCTCCAGCCTCAGCATCCCCAGTGCTGAGATTGTGGCACACTCAGCTCATTGGTCCTCTTAACAGCATCCCCCCCCATTAATGTGGTGCTGGGGCGATCCTAGGGCTTCACAAGTGCTGGGCAATGCTCTGCCACCGAGCTGCAGCATCAGTCCACCACAGTGTCTGTCTCGGGACAGAACAAACTCCTTTCAACAAAGGCTAACCTGTCAGTTCTTTCTTTCACAGATGGGCCAATGGGGTGTGGTCACCAAACCCAAAGACATCTAGGTTTTCTCCTGTTACCGTCTAGGGGTTTTATGTTTTTATTTTCTACAGTTATGTCTGCAGGGTATATTTTGAGGTGTTTTTTCCCCAATAATGTAGCTTCTATGTTGAGATTAATTGCTTATGTAGATGTTCACACATAGTGTGCCTGTTGAAAATCTCTGCCTTATTGAAGATAAACCACAGAGCTTAAAAACTGTAGTGAGCGTGGAGGCTCACTGTGTCTTCATGATAGCGCTCTCTTTTTAAAAATATTTAGTTTCCATCCTGACTGTTTCTCCTCCCTCCTCTCCTCCCCATTCCTTCCCCCACCTCCCCTCTGCGGGCACCATTTACCCTTCCTCTGTTTCTATTCAAGAAAGGGCAGGCATGGACATCAACAAAACATGGCATACCAAGTTTCGTAAGAATAAGCAGCACCTTGCCTTGCATTTAGGCTGGGAGAGGCAGCCCAGTATGAGGCATAGGAAAACCAGCAGACGATCAGACAGCTCCTGCTCCCACCATTAGTGGTCTCTCAAGAACACTAAACTGCCCAACTGTCACATGCATGCAGAGGGCCTAGGTCAGTCCCATGCAGACCGCCTGGTTGTCAGTTCAGTCTCTGTGAAGCCCTATGAGCCCAGGTTAGTTGATCCTGTGGTTTTCTTGTGATGTCCTGGCCCCCTCTGGCTCCTACAGGGTTCCCCAAGCATGGACTAATGTTTGATGGGTCTCTGCATCTGTTTGTACCAGTTCCTGGATGAAGCCTCTGTGACGATAATTGGGGTAGTCACCAATCTATGAGAATAGCAGAATATCATTAGATTGGCTTTTATTTTCTCTAGTCATGTTTGGTTCTATTCTAGGTATCTGGGCCATCCACCCTGTGAGTCTCAGCACTCCAGGCTGTGTCGGGGTGGGCTCACCCTCCTGGCATGGATTTCGGGCTGGCCCAGTCATCGTTTGGGCACTCCCACATCTCCGTGCATGCCTCATAGACAGGACAGACTGTGGGTTGAAGGTTATGTGGCCGGGTTGGTGTCCACCGGAAGTCTTTCGTGGTCACGAGAGAGAGCCAGTTCACTCTGCAAAGCTGCTGTTTTAGGAGTCGTAGTGGGTGTCATCCTTGTAGATCCCTGGCAGTTTGCCTTGTAGCAAATGATGCCTTCTAGTTCTCTCCTGTGCCACCAGTGCCTGCACCAGAGCAGACGAGTTCTGCGATGAGGGTCTGCTTCGAGCATCCTGAGATGCTTCTGGTTTCTCACAGCAATGGCCCCACCTGTGTGTGCTCTCTTCCATGTGGGATCCGTGTCTGTTGATGGTAAATACTCTCAGGTTGTTTGTGAACCTGACGGTATCTCTCTTTATAGACTACAGGTTTGACATGTATTAGTGTTTCATTCCACCTTCTCTCTGCTAATCTTTTTTTTTTTTTTTCCCAGTCTCTCTTTGAACATTCTAGATAAGCACTTCCAATTTGGGTACGTGCTCTCTGAGTCTTTCCAGATTAATTCTCTCTTTAATGATATGTAATCAGTGGTTCAGTCAGTAAACTTTATGTTGTAAAAAAGATGAATGTGTGTTGGTGTACAAGTGCCATGGGCACATTGGAGGTCGGAGGTCAACTTCTGGGGGCTCAGCTTCACCATCTCCTTTTGAGGCAGGGCTCCTCACTTCTGCCCATGCACTGTGTACTCCAGGCTAGCTGGCCTGTGAGCTTCTGGCTGATTCTTGGGTCTCCGCCCCCATCTTGCCTTAGGAATGCACATCACCTTGTGGCTCTCTGTGGTTTCTGGGATTGAACATGGGTCATTAGACTGCAAAGTGTTCTTGGCACCAAAGCATTCACATTTTACCAGTGATACTCCAATTTCTCTTAAGTTCTGTTGGAGCTCTTAAAAATGTCAATTTTCCTTTATTTGTTTTAAGATAATGTCTTGCTTTTAATTCACTTTTAGTTATCATTATACTCAAATATATTTTACAGTTATTGTATATTCTTCAATGGTATGAAATCTTTAAAAATTTGTTTATTTTAATTTTATGTGTATGGATATGTATGTAAGCATACCATGTGTGTACAGTGGAGGTCAGATCCCTTAGAACTGAATTTAGAGACTGTTGTGAGTATCCATGTGGGTGCTGGGAACTGAATCCAGTTCCTCTACAAGAGTGGGCAATACTTCTAACTGCTGCCATCTCTCCAGCCCCTGATATGATGTCTTCGTTAGTCCATTTCTGCTGGAGTGGACTGTGACTATTCAGAAGGGGACACACAGACACACACACTCACTCTATACTTATTTTGTGTGTGTGTGTGTGTACATGAGCATCCTGCTGGCAAGAGCCTTTACCCACTGAGCCGTTACCCCGGCCACATGTATATTGTTTGACAATTCGTAGGTCTAAATAATGCGTTTTCACTTCTGTTACTCTGACTCCTCTCCCCCTTCTGCTGAACTCCAACAAGTTTCTCTCCTACTTGCAAGCGTTTTGTATTTGCACACTGCTGACTTTAATTAAGGTTACCTGTGTGAGAATGGGTGGAGAGCAGTTATTTACGTTACTGAAAAAAAATGCCCTGCTTTTAATGGTTTCATGTTTCATATTCTTACTCTAAAGCATTTGGAATTTATCCTGATACTGGTGCAAGGTAAAGATCTGTCTTAGTTTGTTTCATTTGGTAAGCTAGCTCCCCCACACAATTAATGGAAGACCCCATGTCCCCCTGGTCTGAGGTGATTTCCTAGGACAGCAAGGATGGCTTGTGGCCCCCTTTTCTGTTTTATTGGTCTGTATCGTCACATACTTTTTTCCTCACGCCCTGTGGTGTGCATTGCTTGTCTTTTGTTCAGTTTATTTTCCGTAGTAACGAAAGCCCCTGTGGTAAAATTGACCTGACAAAGGGCACCCGGGAACGCCTAGCACCTCGTCCCACTCTTCGCCTACCTGTTTGTTTTTATATGTGTACCTTGTGAGCAGTTTTTCCTGTGGTGTTCCAGAATAAATCTAGGAAATGGCACGCATGGGCTGACTTAGTGGGAACGGCCTGAGGATCTTTAATGATCCCTAACCCCTCTTATCGCTTACCAAGCTGTCTTCATGTGGGACTGTGAGACAGGCTTGCCAGCGTCCGGGACCCAGCCTGGCCTGCTCTCCTTCGGGATGGCCGTTGAGTCCCCACTGTCTGCACTGTGGCCAGAGCCTGTATTCTGACATATGAAACCAGGCCAGGGCCTTGGAGAACAGCCTCCTGTATGCCTTTCACACTGCCTGGACCACACCAACCATCGGGACTCCATTCAGTATTCCATCCGGAATGACCTACTTGTGAAAGACTCATCGAGCTCTGGCCAAGCACAAACTGGGGGCTGGGGTCAGATTTTTATCAGTGCACCATGTGTCGGGCTTGTCAGAGGCCATCGCTGTGACGACAGTGCAGGGACCTTACCTTCTCTCCCATCTCTCCAGTAAGGCACTTAGCTCCTTGCACAGGGCCTGGTGTCCCACAGCGTTACAGGGATAGTTCTTTATTAAAGGGGGAGACAGGGTGATGGGCTTCAGGAGGAAGGATGGGCTTCAGGAGGAAGGATGGGCTTTGGGAGGGAGGGATGGGCTTCAGGGGGGAGGGATGGGCTTCAGGGGGGAGGGATGGGCTTCAGGGGGGAGGGATGGGCTTCAGGAGGAGGGATGGGCTTCAGGAGGAGGGATGGGCTTCAGGGGGGAGGGATGGGCTTCAGGGGGGAGGGATGGGCTTCAGGGGGAGGGATGGGCTTCAGGGGGAGATGTTCAGTGGGGTGGGCTCAGGAGGAGGGATGGGCTTCAGGAGGAGGGATGGGCTTCAGGGGGGAGGGATGGGCTTCAGGGGGGAGGGATGGGCTTCAGGGGGAGGGATGGGCTTCAGTGGGGAGGGGTGGGCTTCAGGAGGAGGGATGGGCTTCAGGAGGAGGGATGGGCTTCAGGAGGAGAGGGAGAAAGAATAGTCAGGACGATGAGCTGAGGAGCCTCAGGAGGAAATGGGCAGTGATGGTTTGTGCTGCCGGGAAACTCGGGAGCTGCTCTGGACCCAGGAGTTTTAAATGAAGCAGAGTTGAGAGCATGAGCCACACCTGTGTGAGGAGGACACGTGACTGGGCAGCTGTTCCTGGCAAACAGGAGGGATTGAGAAGGCTCACACAGACTGCTCTTTCCTGTTTCTCCGGAACCAGCAAGGTCTGTAGGCTACACCAAGAGCAGCTAGGAGCCATCCAGCTACTTAAAAGTTCCGATGTCCCTAAAGGGCCCCAGGACCTCTCTGTGCATCACCACCAGGAACTGCTTCTGAAAACTCAGAGGGAGAGGGAAGTAGGTAAGGATTACACATTGCCTCCCCCAAGGTTTCCCACTGAAATGACAGTGACCACTGAGAGGCATTTACAATACTCTGTATGTCTAGTCAACCCAGAATTAAATACCATGAAAACAACAACAAAACTTCCCAGAGCTATAATGAGTTGCAGCAAGACCAACAGAAAGGTTTTGATCGAACTGAGCCCCCTCTTCCTTCAGCCGCTTCCAGGTTTGCCTGCCAAGGTGGTATAAGCCATCCTGGATTTGCCAGGTGCTCCACTCAGCTGCTGCTCTGGCCCTGGTTCCTACCTTCCATCCCTCCTCTTCTGACCCCCACCACTTCCTTATTTAGCAGTTGCATCTTCCATTTTGAGGCTGGAAAGCCTGTGTCCCCAGGTCCCCAGAGCTGCCCCCATCAGCAGCTTCCTGGGCTGTGTGCTGTCACTGTGCGATCTTACCCCTGTCTGTCTGTAGGGGCTGCTCTGTCTTTATAGAAGCCTGACTCCTTACAGCAGTTTCAGCTGGCTCATTTGGAAAGCAGACCCCTCTGCAAACGGCTAAGGATGGCCTGATTGATGTTACTTGTAGTGATCGGTAGCTGGGGTAAACCGTGGTGAAATTTTACTTGTCTTTATAAATCTGGACGTCTGATGACTGCTGACAGTCAGTGTCTGTATTCACTGAGAACACAGGACGGCCTGCCCAAGGCAGCAGCCTTTTCCTTGACCTCCTGGCCCCACCTCTGGTCCCGCTGGTCCCTAGTCTACATTCAGGGTCTGGTTTGACGGAATATTTTGTTCAGTGTCGGGCAAGTGCTTTTGAGGGTGGAGCAGTTTATGTCCTTTGAGCATTTAACTATGTGCCAGGCACCCGTGAAATGTTTTACACTGGGCAGCTCACTAAACCCACAAGCCACCCCAAACTCCTCTGGAGCTACCAATCTGTTACCCAGCACAGTAATGCATCTCCCCAAAGAGCAGCTCTACAGGCTTTCTGGGGTGAACCCTCAGCAATTAAGAGGACTGGGACGCAGGACCACTCGTCACGTGTAACTACCAGAGTGCATCAGAACTTGGAGGGGGGGTGGAGACACTTCCTGTGGCCTGGTGTGGGCCAGGGAAACAGATGTACTGGCCAAGGTGAGGAGAGTCCAGAGCATGGAGGGCAGGGCCCTTGGGGTGACCGGTACTGGGGTTTTGGGAAGGACCTGGCCCATGCTGGCAGCTGCAGAACAAGGTGCTTGGGGTCATCTGCACAGCCAAGAGCCTCAGGGGAGGCCCACGGGCCTCAGACGGCCTCAGACGGCCTCAGACGGAAGGCCTGCCCATAGGTATGCACAGTTGTGTTGTTCAGGGGTCAGGGGTGCTGTTGGGGGGGGGGTGGAAGACAAGAAACTTCCAGATCAGTGTCCCTTTTGTTGGGCCCCTTGAAGAAGGGAGAATGTGTGCTGGGTGTATACAGAGCTTATGCAGATGTGCTTAGACAGTGGCCCCCGGTGTGGGAACCCACTGGCAGGACAAACGGTACTGGTGAGGGCCACCCCGTGATTTGGGGCAGCACGGAGCAGCTCTGCCTGCAACCCTGTTCCCACTTCTTTCCGTGTCTCCCTGACTTGTCTGATTCTGGTCCCCCAAGGCCATGCTGCCTGTGTGAGTGTGTACCGAGCTACACCACAGCCCTACAGCAACACAGCCTGCAGCTCTGTGCCCGGGCCTCCCTTAGAAGTCCGTCTGGGAAATGGTACCAAGTAGGAGCTTTCTAAATGAACTTCCTCTTTACGTTGTGCTCTAAGTCATCTCATTTCAGCAGACATCTGATTGTTCACCCCTTCCCGGGCTGAATTAAGGACAAATGCCTGTGGTTTTCCATATTAAAACAAACATGCACATTAACCGTTTCCTTGTAAATTAATTTAGAGACCTTGAAAGTAAGTGGTCGGTGTTGCAGGGGCCCCTGCCCAGCACAAGCCAGGGCTCAGGGAGGACAGGCTTGCTCAGGCCACCTCCCATACCCTCCTCCCTCCAAGATTCCTGCAGCCTCCAGCAGCTGGCTCTAGTCCTGCCCTAGTGTGGTGCCCCCTGCTGGGGTCAGATGAAAGTCCCAGACCCCATCCCCAGGCAGAGCCCGCCTGTGCGGCTGCCTGGGGTGCTGTGTTCTGTCAAGGCAGGTCTGGCAGGACAGAGGTTAATAGAGTTCAAGTGCATTTTTCAAACATATGTAAACTGTTAAGTGTAACAGCAAAGGGTAAACTGCTGGGGAGGAAACAGCAGGGTCTCTGCTGCTTTTCTCCTGGTGTTGCTTTTCATACACATCCATCCACCCAGTTATTTAGCCGGGAGAAACCAAGGAAGGAAGTCTAGTCGCTTGCTCTTGTAATCAGTGCGGTGCTGCTGCTCTCAATTCCCCCTGCTCCCCCCTGCCCCCACCCCCCAGGTCTTCAGGAGGGCATTGTGGCCTTACAGTACATAGTAGCTCTCACGCTCACATTTACTAAGTACTACGCATTTTAGTAGTAACTCAACCCTTACAAACCTCAGAGGTAACCCTAATCCTGTTTTATAAAATGGGAAACTGAGGCTGGGTGATGTCTTTGCCACAGCTGACAGCAAACTCCAGGAGCCCAGATTCAAATCTCTGTATCTGAGAGCCGCCCACCGTGCAGTCATGGCTGCTGTCCTCTGCTGCGGGCCAGCTGGAGGTGGTGTAAGTCTGCGTTTCCATCTGCAGAGGTGAAGGAGGGGTCCCTGGCATTGGAGCTACTCAGGCACTGGGCCTGACGTTAGGTTAGAGTGAGGCCATAGTGAATGAGGGGCTCCTGAGGACTAAGCTTGGAAGGTGGGTTACAGTGAGGAGCTACATGCCAGGAATCCAAATGTGTCTTCTGTTGACATGCGTGTCTCTTCAAAGCATGCATGTGACTTTAACATGTGAAAAGTGAGTGTTCAATGGAATGTACTTCAGAGACTCCCAAGTTAGGCTCCAGTTGGTCTTGTTGGTATCTTTGAGGGACTGGACAGGTGGCGCCCAGATCACAGAGCTGACAGTAGGGGTGAGCTTGAGAGGGCCTTGTGGGAGCAGCGGAGTGGTTCATCTCTGTATTCAACACAGAAAGACGTCTACAGTGCCTGTGTAGCTTTTACTTGTGGGCTACCCAGTTCCTCTGAAATCCCAGGGCCGAGTGAGGGTGGGCTCCCAGAACTTCAGTAAGGAAACAACCCTGCCAGCCTTAGATTCTGCCCCTCCCCACCTGGAAAGGTGGCGTAGGCAGTGGATTCTGTGGGAGACATGGCAGCAGACACTCCAGGTCACTGGGGGAATTGGAGAGGGCCATGGTGTGGTCAGGACACAGGAAGCTCAGCCGTCACCCTACAATTGGGGTTGTCTGGGTTAAAGCCTCCTGGAACGGTGTCCCAATTCTGAACTTGGTGAAGTCAGTAGAGGGACGAGGATGCAAAAGAAATACAATAAACAGATTCCTTGTCGTGTTGCTGGCTCCGTAGCAGATATCGGTATTCTCCTTGGGATTACGTGAATATTTGCTCTCTTTGATTCCTGATTGTTACTTTCAATCTTTCTTTTGTTAGACGACATGCTTCAAACAGCTCTGTAAAAGCCCCCAGATTCTTCCCTATTGCAAGGTTTGTGTTTGGAGTTTGGCTCAGCCTCACCACGTCACCTGTTAGCTGTTAGTCTAATTCTGCAAGCCATGACTTCATCTCCCTGAAGGGAGGGGGACGGAATGCTTCCATGCAGCAGACTGGGGTCAGTTAGAGATGGTGTGCTGTGGGGAGGGGGGCGGTTAGAGTCTGAACCTTTGGGCTTGGGGTAAAACTGAGAAGTAAGGTTGTCAGAAGTATTCTTGCTCAGCCAGCTGTCCCAGAGATGTAACGGCTGCCAAATCACGGCCTTGTCCAAGGCCGTGGGAATCTTGTCGTGCTGTCCTAAAACCATCATGTTCAATGAGGCTTGGGAGCTTTGGGCTCTGAGAAGACAAGGCCACATCACCAGTCCTGGCCACCACAACTCAGGAGCCAGTGCTTTCTAGTTGCCTAATGCTAGGCCTGGCCAAGAGTGGGCTGCTTGGCTGTCTGTCCAGTCAGTGCTTCAAACAATATTAAAAGCACAGCTGCCCAAGTACCCAGCAGTATACGGCATGCAGCGCTTCTGCCTGGGAACCCTCTCTGGAACTGACCCCATGTGCTGTGGACCCTAAACCAGGCTGGTGTTGGTCATCAGCTGTGAAAGTTAGGCCTGTCTCTGGCCAGGAAGAACATTCCAGGGGTGAAGGGTCTAGTGAGGGCTTCTGTTTCTTCTTTTCTTCCCTCCTAATGCTCTTATCCCAGCCTTCCATGATTTCTCACAGGTTCCACTTATTCATTTATTTATTTACTTACTTATTTTGGTTGTAGCCTCCAGTGTATAGCTCCTCAACAGCCCTCCGAGGAAGGGTCTAGGGACTGAGCCCTGGAAACCTTGGAGATGCAGCTATGGGTATTGCCCTGCAGCTCAGGCCGCTTACCAAGGAGAGGGCCACATTCTGAAGAGCAGAGCTCAGGCCCTCCTCCCTGTGGCATGTGTGCCATGTCACAGTCACTCAGAGGCCATCCTCTTCCCCTTGTACAATGGCCAGTGCACCCTGAAGAGCAAGCAGAAAGCGCCCTAGCCTACTGCGTGGCCGGCAGTTTGTACGTCTTTCTCCGTGCAGCAGACACCTCTCCTGGCCAGGAAAGCTTTCACTTTATCACAGAGCTTGGCCTAGAGTGGGAGGGCAGAGCGTAGGACTGCTACTCAGCAAAGGGCTTCCTTAGCGCTTACTCGGGATGTGTCCTTCATCTTTCTCAACTGTTGTAAAATGCCCAGCCCCTCTGCTCACTGTGGTGTAGAGGCAGGTTAGGGCGTGGACCATGCTTCTTGTAAAAGGTGTGTCTTTGAGGTACTCTGCCTTGTATGTCCCCTGATGATGTGTCGCTATGGTAACTATCCATCTGGAAAACCATGACAGTAAGCAAGCTGGAGTACTTGCTCAGTGAGCTGGAGTCTCTCTGAACCCTCCGTGAGACGGCCACGGCTCCTGCTTCCTCCCTGCAGAGTGGGGACCTGGGGCTGGACATTCTTGTGCATGCTGCTGGGTTTTGCAGAACAGAAGCCTTAGACTTCACCTCCTTGATACAGAAGGCAAGGAAGCGACTCCCCGGTCTGCTCTTCCCATGCGTCTCGTCTCTCTGAATCTAAGCTGAACTGGCAACATGCGAGGCATCCTTGAAGTAAGGCCATTGCAGCTGGAGCCACAAATGAGACCAGGAGTCAAGCTAGTGCAAGCTGCGTGTCCTCAGCGTGCCCCTTGACTTCCGGGGCACTCAGCTGTGTTCTCTCCATTTCTCACACCTTTCCACCCAAGTCAGTGGCCCACGCCACTCAGGGCTCATTTTCACCCCTACCCTTCCCTGCACAGAGAATCAGGGGCAGTTTTAGAAACAACACACACAAAAATTCAGAAACCCAGAGAGACCACACCTCTCCTTCACCCCACCTCTCCCGGGAAGGCCTTCTGCTGGCACGCCTGCAAGAACAGGAAGCAGGTTTCCTCTCCAGAAACGGCTCCCACGTGATTTGCTTGTCATGGGGCAGGCTTCGAGTTTAGAACAGTCTACCACTGCAATAAGGAGCAGGTAAGGCGCCCTTAGCACATTAGGGTCAGCAGACCGTAACCTACCAGCCGCTGTCTGCATATTCTGGCTCTAGACACTGATGGCCCCTCCTTCCCAATAGCCCCAGGGAAGGGGGAGAGGCTGGAGAAGGGGAGTGTGCTAGAGGCCAGAAGCTTTTAAAAATGGGCCACACCTGTCCATGATGCCAGAGGCTGCTCTTACGCCTTCCTAAGTGCTGAGTGCCAGCCCTGGGACTGCTCCTCTCTGCCATTTACTGCCAGAGTCTGTTCTTTGGGGCCTCAGGCACCTGCTCAGCTATCTTCTGAGCTGTGGATAGGATGGTGGCCTTTCAAGTGTGCCACCCACTCCACAGGGACAGGAGCCTGAGGGGGCCTTTAGCCTCTGTGACCACTGCATCCTGAGGCACTACAGTACCCTCCTGGTTTGACAGTTACAGGGAAATTTCAGGACAGCGGTTCCCTGGGTGCTGAGAAGCCGCTTGCTGAAGGTGTAGCCCTGTAGGCTAAGGCGGGAAAGGTGTGGCCCTTTCCCCAGCTACTGCCTGCCCTACTGGCCAGTCCCCCTCACTGTGGCTGCTTGTGCGTGAAGCCAGGTCCAGTACTCCATGGAGCTCGGGCCTGTGCAGCCTTGTGTGCTCTCCCTTCCTGCTGCTAAGACAGGGACCCCGTGCCCTGTGTTCCTTCTGGAACACAGGGCTGTTTGTCTCTGTGTGGCGCCTGAGCAAAATGATTCCCTGGATTTAGGGAAAGTGAGCAGCCATTTCAGGTGTGACTGATTTCCCCTTCCCCTGTCCCACTGCCACTGTCAAAGTGTTCACGAGCAGCCAGACACACTTTCATCTTTATGCATGCTTAGCAGAGTTTTGCATGAGGCTTACTTGTTAACCTCAAAAATATACAAATTATCTCAAGTACGGTGGTGCAAGCAGCAGTCTAACTCTCAAGAGACCGAGGCAGGAGAGAGTCACAGGTTTGAGGCTAGCCTAGCTCCCTACTAAGTCTGAGACCAAAGTCAGTGTCTCAAAGCAAGCACAGTAGAAAACCCTGAGTATTGAGTTTCAGGCTTGGTTTTCACAGTTACCACTTTATCCCCACCCATTCCAGGGTGTGTCCATGCACCGGCTTTGTCAGGGTAATCCAGAACGTACAGCATAACTGGAATATCAGACCTTGTTTAGTGCCAGCAGAAGGGCCTCACGGGCAGAATGGTGGCACGGGCAACAGATGTTACATTCAGGAAAAATCTGCGCATCCCACAGTGAGGAGTCACTCATGGGACTGCCCAGGTTACCAAAGGAACTGTACTGCTGAGCAGGGAGTTGCAAGGGATCTCGTGCCAGCGGGCATTCCCCAGTGCCATTGGTAATGGCGGAGGATCTGCCTGGATGGGCAGGAAAACAGGCTTGATAAGGTTAGACTCAGCCTCACAGTCCTGTTTTATTCCCGTCATGATTTTTGTTTACAAAATGCTGAAGAAGGTGATCGTATCACTCTTAATCAGTAAGCAGCAGTCTGCATATTGAGGTGTAGTGCCACTTGGTGCGTGCATACGTAGTGGAGAAGTAGATTGATCTGGGTAACACGTGTGTCCTTCATATTCCTGTGTGTAGGTTTGGAGAACATTTAAAATACATGTTAGGGATACATAGCATTGTCAACTGTTGTCACGATTCTGGGCGCATCATTAAACTTTCCCTAAAATGTAACTGAATCTTTGTACCATTTGACTGTCATTTCCGCCTTCACCGCACCTAAGCCGCAACTTCTAAATTAAACTTCTGATATGGTATCTTAGTAAGCTCTTGCAGTGTTTATGCTTCTGTGCCTGGCTTATTTCATTTAGACATGTCACTTGAGGTCTGTAAAGTCCAGGTCCGTACTTGTTACAAAGGACGGGGTTTCTCGGAAAGAGGGACTCTGACCATATGCCGATTTAACAGTTCAGTGTGCTCTCAAGGCATCGAGATGCTTCATTCCCAAATACTTGAGCATGAATTTCCTTGTCTGTTTCACCCATTTTCACTTTATGTGTATGAATGTTTGCCTGCATGTGCATGTGCAAGCAGAGGCCAAAGATGCCAGGAACGGGAGTCACAGACGGTTGTGAGCTGCCATGTGGGTGCTGGGAACTGAACCCAGGTCCTCTGGAAGAGAAGCCAATGCTCTTAACTACAGCGCTGTCTTCAGCCACAGCATAAACTTAACAAGACTGTTCCCTTCAGATTAGCCATGCTGGTGTCCAGTTTAGGAAAGATAATTCCTGGGGTGTGACCCATGTTCAGATCCCTCCATTTGTCCCCAGAGGACATGCCTTTGGAGGATCCCATCAAAGTGACACATTGTGGCTGTTTGTGTCTCCAGCTCTTTTCAGCCTGTAGCAACCCCACCCTTTTGTTTTATATTACTGCGACCTTGACTCTATGAGTCTGGTCACAGCTTCCCGATTTCAAATCCAGATGTGCAGGTGTTCCTCCTTGACTCGAGCATCAGAGAGCTTCCTTGTCTGTATCAAGCTCCCTCTCCCTGAATTCCACAAGTGGAAGTGCAGGTGGTATGTCCCTCTGGCCACAGTGCTACCTGCATGCCACTGGCCACACCCACTCCAAGCCCCCCTCGCAGGCAGCTATCTGGGAAATGGAGCCAGAGCTGCGTTTCTGTCTTAGTCCCACCCTCTTTCTCAGTGGCCTTCCTTCCGCAGGTCTCCATCCCTCCCCAACCCCTCCATTTTCAAACCAAAATGCAGAACCTTTAATCCTGCCCATCTTCCCTATTAAACCTGCCTGGTTTCTCCAGAGGTACTGCCTGCAAAAATCCCTGTAACTCTCCACCTTGGTTAGCTGCTTCCTGAAGTAGCCACTTCCTGTGCGTGCCCATTCCTGCACCATGAATGGGGCCGTGTGAGTTCTTTAATGCCCTGAAATGACACTGAAATGACACATGCTCTTCTCTGCCCTATAGCCGAGATCCTGGAGCTGGCCGGTAATGCAGCAAGAGACAACAAGAAGGGACGGGTCACTCCCAGGCACATCCTGTTAGCCGTGGCCAATGACGAGGAGCTAAACCAGGTATGGGGCTCTCCAGCCTGCCCCCATGCAAGCTAGCATATACTCAGACTACCCAGGAGAGGCTGTGGTGGCTGGTAAGACCTCAAGCAGCTTCCTGTCTGTTGGGGCTCCATTGGGAGTAGGGTAGGGAGATGGCGAGGGTGCTTAGCCGTCCTGGGACAAATGGTAGTGTAAATTGCAACCAAGTGAGGACTCAGTCCCTGTGTAGTCTGAGTCCTGTGCCCATCCTTGCAGCCGCCACAGAGGTGGGAGCTGAACCAGCTCTGAGGGTGATACGTATGAGCAGTGTTGGCCTCTTGAATCAGGAAGGGCAGTCCTGGAGCAGGGTGGTCTGGTTCACCACCTGTGCCTTTGGTTTTCCTGCAAGCTGCTAAAAGGAGTCACCATAGCCAGTGGGGGTGTGTTGCCGAATATCCATCCTGAGTTGTTAGCGAAGAAGCGAGGATCCAAGGGAAAGTTGGAAGCCATCATCACTCCTCCGCCAGCCAAAAAGGCCAAGTCTCCATCCCAGAAGAAGCCAGTGGCTAAGAAAACAGGAAGCAAGAAGGGGGCCCGGAAGTCTAAGGTATGGGATCTGGCAGGGATGTGTGGGTTGGTGTGAATACTCCCAGCCCTCTGTTCCCCTGATGGGGAACCGGAGACAGGAGCATGTGCGGCCTAAGCCACTGGCTAGTCAAGAGTGTCTCTTGGGACCTGGCCACAGTTGGAGGACTCAACCCCTTGGGATTTGGGGATGGGTGGTGAGTGTTCAGGTAGCAGTTGGAGGTGGGTGGTAGCCGGCCCCACGCATTCTGTACCGGTGTCCCACACAGGTGTGATGGCCTATGGTAAGGTTTCCTTGTGCCAGGGGTTAGCCGCCATGCAGTCCTCAGAGGGGCCCTCGGCCCACATGCTTTGAGGCCGAGTTGTGCAGTGTCATTGTGTTGCCGTGGCAACATGTCCTCCTCTGGGCCTCCTCTAGCAGGAGGCCCAGAACGCTTGGCTTCCATCAAGAAAGGGAAGCCATGCAGCCTTCAGGCAGCTGCTCACAGACCTAGCCTCACCGGGAAGCAGTGGAGAGGAAAACTCTAGCATGACCTGGAGTTATTTTGATGGGAAAGTTTGCTCTGTTCTGGAGCCTGTGTTTGCTGGGGAGAAGGTGCTGTGTCTCCTCACATACACTGTGAGTGCAAACAGCTCACTATGAGATCCAAATCTGAACAGACACCTTCTTTCCAAGGCCCAGAATTGGTGTGCGCTCCTGGGAAGGGGACCCTGACCTGTGTGCTCCTTGGAAGGAAGGGAACCCTGACCTGTGCGCTCCTGGGAAGGGGACCCTGACCTGTGCGCTCCTGGGAAGGGGACCCTGACCTGTGCGCTCCTGGGAAGGGGACCCTGACCTGTGTGCTCCTGGGAAGGGGACCCTGACCTGTGCAAAGAGCAGCCAGTGCTTCCGCACTTACACCCACCTTGCTCGGGAGCCTGGGGAGGAGGTGCAGGCAGGGCAGGCACTTCAGACTGTTCCTCGTTTGCTTCTCTATAAAGTGAGCAGGTTGGCAGGTTCCCTCCCCCTCCTTCTGTCTGCAGTTGGGAGGGAGGACGGGTAGAGGAAGCAGGACAGGTACCAGGGCAGCCCTTTGGAATGTTGGAAATACAGAGAAGCCAAGCCTGTTCTCCCTTGAAAATGGACCCCAGGGGCCTGGCTGTGAGCAGTCAGGGATGGGGGTGCCAGCGGGGGGAGCTGTGCATCCAGCTTGGCCCTTGCCCTCAGGTTTCCTGCACTCCAGCTGTTGTGCACCCTGAACACATCTTGACATGCCAGTGCCAGGTCCTCCAGCAACCCTGGCAGAGCGCTGCTCCCCCTGACTCTAGTCTTCAGTGATTTCCTAACTTCCCGGCTTACTAAACACGAGGAATCTGTTCTTTACCGAGTGTGTGAGTGAGTGTACCTGTATGTATGAGTGTGAGAATGTATTTGTGTGGTGTGTGTGAGTGTATTTATGTGTGTATGTGTGTGTGTGTGTGTGTGTGTGTGTGTGTGAGAGAGAGAGAGAGAGAGTATATTTGTGGATGTATATATTTGCATGTGTGTGTGGTGTGTATGGTTTGTGTGTGTCTGGTGTGTGTATGAGTATATTTGTGTGTGTGTGGCATGTGTATGAGTGTATTCATATGTGTGTTGCTCCAGTCCCTAGTAGCTATGTTTCTAATAACCATATGTCAATAATCACTCAAGCACTCAGCTTTTCCCTTGATTACAAAAGCAGGGAGCCTGTGATGGTGGTCTGTTTTTCTTCCACACAATAAAACACATTGTCTGCTTACTGTACCAGTATTTGGCTAACATTAAACCCTGGGGGAAGCTGAAATTGGAACCGTGAACAGCTAATTTTCAAAACATTTGTTTAATGTAAATTGTGTCAGCTCCCAGCAACAGTGGAGGATGTGGCGTCTCCATGTTACCATGGCAATTCTGAAAATCACCTTCCGGGGGGCCTGGCGGAGCACCCCACCTCAGGGGCATGAGGAAACACTTGCACTGAAAGGTAGTTGGTATTTTTCAAGTGTCAACACTTGAAGTCCAAATCATAATTTCCTCCCCCAATTCTATATAATTTGAAGGTTTTGAAAATCTCCAGCTTGACAGCTGAGTTAGCAACGGTGGGAACAGTCAAACAGAAAACTCCACAACTCGAGTCCAGAGCTCTGGCTGTGCCCAGGGCTCTTCCTACTTGGGTGGCCTCAGGCAAGTCTGCTCCCCTCACTGCCTTGGTCTGCCCTAGCCCATAAAATGACAGGGTCTGTTCCAGCCCCACAAGCTAGTGACTCTGGGGATATTGCATAATATATTTTTGTGCAGGTAATATAAGTTTGATGGCAGACAAAAATAAGATCTTGCTCCCATCAGTCTATAATGAATTATTAACCTGCTTCTCAGAAAATCTATGTATGTAAAAACATGTATGCATATGAAACTCTTCCATCCTAGATGTTTAAAACGTTAAGTCATAACCACTGTTTCGGCATGTAGCATAGTGTCAGAAGTGTATGGCCTAGGGTCTGGGACCTGACTGCATCCTAATTATGCCATTCGTGCCTTCTTGTCAAGTCCCTTATGTAAGCACCCACGTTCCCCATCTATGAAGTGAAGCTACAACTCAGGGGACTTGGAAAACTCCAAAGAGAATTCATGCAGAGTACTGTCATGGCAGAAGCTGCAGCTGCCCTGACCTGGGCAGCTCTCTCGTCCTGTTGCATTCTCAAATCTACCCTTCCCTACGTGAAGACCCAACCCCCTCAGGGTGATGAGGGTGTGCAATAGGCCAGGCTGATTTTGGTGAGTGCCTCTTTTCTGAGGAATAAAGTGTGAATTAAGTGATTGATGGTCTGTTACGGCAGTGGTTCTCAACACGTGGGCTGAGACGCCTTTGGGAGTCGCATATCAGATTTACCTTACAATTTGTAACAGTAGCAAAGTTACAGTTATGAAGTAGCAATGAAATAATTTTATGGTTCCGATTACCACAATGTGAGGAACTGCGTTAAAGGGTCACTGCATTAGGAAGGTTGAGGACTGCTGTATTAAGGAACGTCTAAGGCTTTGCAACCCTGACACATAACTACAGTCTTTTCTGCCCCCCCTCCAGCCCCTCAGCCATTTCTAAATAACCAGAGACTTAATATTAATTATAAATGTTTGGCCAATTGTGCAGGCTTATTACTAGCTAGCTCTTTCATTTAAACGAACCATTTCTATTAATCTGTGTATCACCATGTGGCCTGTGATTCCTGGTGGCGCTCTGGTATGTTCCTCTTTGGTTAGCTGCTGGTATCTCTCAAACTCCGCCCTTCTTCTCCTGTATCTCTGCTTGGATTTCCCACCTGTCTCTATCCTGCCTTGCCATAATTCATAGAAGCTTTATTTACCAATCAATGAGAGCAACACATATTCACAGTGCACAGAAAGGCATCCCACACCGCTGACAGTTCACTGACCTTTGACTGGTGGAGAGAAGATGAGGCATAGGTCAACTTGGCTGATGGGTCTACCCCATCTTATTCAAGACTGAGCTCAACAGAGTCTTAAATGTGATTCCAGACTGACTCTGACCCTGCTACACTTTTTCAAAACAGCTCTGTGAATGTTCAATATACAACACTTTTGCATTTATATAAAAATGTAAGATTCTGAAAATCTTAGTCATTTGAGTAACGTGGGATTGCCTAGATCTTTCTCCCATGCTTCGGTCTAATATCTTGTATCACCACTTTTTGAAAGAAGAGGCATTTTCCTTCTGTAATTGCAGGCAATAAGCTCCACTGGGTTCTTGCGTGCAGGACGGCAGGACTGACCTTAAGTTCCCTGGGGCTGTGGACCATTCTCTGTGCCGCACTTGACTAACCTCTCTCATTCAGTCAGGGACTCTCTACCTCCGTTCTATTTCCGAACGCAGAGTCTTAAGGGAAGGCAACAGTCTTCAGTTTGCCCAGGTCACACAGCTAGTGGAGCCAGGATTCAATGCAGAATTTAGAGTTCACATAGTATCGCTTGTGCATCCTGGGGTCATGGGCCGGCTTCTTGGCGGGAGTCCTGCTGTTCTGACGGTACAGGACTGACTGCAAAGCTATCCACAGCAGGGTAAGTGGGGCGCCACAGTCTTAACAAATCACTGCCGAAAACCACCAGCTTCGTCACAACTTAAGTCTCTGGCTACACTGGTGGATGTTGGCTTTTTGGCACGTGGGAAGTAGGATGCCTCTCCACAGAACCACGCTCTGACAGTGGATGCCTGACACCTGTCCGCAAGGCCTTCTTACTACTTAAAAGGCAGTGTGCTCCCTGTCTGCTTAATCCCCGGGGAGACTCCTGTATCCCATTCCTGACCATGGACGGAGCAGTCCCTTTACGAGTGATGCTGTGCTGACTACAGTATGGTATTCAAGCTTTTGCTTCCACGTTTCCTAAGAGAATTTTCAAAAACCTTTGTGGCATATACATTCAAAGTCCGACAGACTCTTCATAAGAAATTAAGGTTTTTTGTTTTTTTTTTTTAAATATTTCTTTCTATCATTTATCTGTTGTCAACTATTTATATGCATTCAGTAGAGTCAGCTACCCAGTACAAATTCACAACAACGAATACTAACACTGGACAATTTGCATGTTTTCACTTACCTTCCTTTCACATACCTAACAGACTTTAATTCTAATATAATATGCTAGTGTGTGTGTGTGTGTGTGTGTGTGTGTGTGTGTGTGTGTGTGCATGCGTATGCTCGTGTTCGTGTGTGTATGTGTGCGTGCTCATGTGTGAGCATGCCTGTGCTGTGTGTGTGCCTGTGTGTGTGCGCGCTCATGTGTGAGCTTGCCTGTGCTGTGTGTGTGCCTGTGCCACCATTGGAGGATGGAAGTCAGAAGACAGCCTCTTGGATTCAGATCTCTCCTCACACCTTTACACAGGTCCTGGGGATTAAGCTTAGTTCACCAGGTTTCACTAGCTTCATGTAATGTATCTTTATGCCTAGTGTTTTAGTAACATTTGTAGCAGAACACTGGATGTTTCAATTCATTTGAAATAGTTTTTGTGATCTTTCACTAAATGATGTACATTTTCCAAGTTAACATACTTAATCAAAGCAACAAGTGCATTCCAGGTTTTAGAGGAAAAAAAAATTAAATTTTGTTGGAAAAACATCTTTTAGTAGAATGATTTCCTCCTTAGTTGGTTCAAGGGTCCTAAGAAGTCAGCATCCTGTTCTGTAGCGGGAGCTGTGTGTACCTTGACAGTCATGCTCCCAGAGCCGTGAGACTGAGAGGCTTGTGACACAGCACTCTGTCCTCTTCTCTCCCGTCACAAAGGGTTAGTGGTCTCCCATCAGTTAGTGGACTTAGATTTACAAATGAGTTACAGAGACAGTGTGGAGTATTAAGCACCCACCCACCCACCCACCCCTCACCAGATTTCCCTGTTGTTAACATGCCACACTCACTACTGAGTAGCAGCTGACATTGGTACATTGTTACTAACCAGATGCTGCCAGTGTGAGTTTCAGTGGTCTCCAGCTGTTAAGATGTTTCTTTAGTTTTTTTGAAAGCATGGAACAGCACACACATGAATGGCTTTGTCAGCCTTTGCTTTCCTCCTCCTCAGAAAGTGTGTTACCAAAGGCTGTGGCTTTCTGGGTAGTTCTTGGTTACCTGGCTCTCTTCCATGAATCAGACAGATAAGTTAGAAGTATTTGCAAAATAAACCGCTGAGAATCTGAATATGCCTCAGCTGGCCCCTTTTCTTGATAAAGTGCTTGTCTGGTTTCTGTGGGTTTAGTTTATGGAAGGTCAGCTATATCATTGCCAAAGTATTCCTCACTGCTAAAGCAATCGGCGAAATTGGATGGTTTTTCCACTGCAAGGGACGCTGCTACTATAGCAGTGCTTATGGGTTTGAACAGTAAGCAGGTGCATGGCTAGGACTCGGGTCTTTCCCCGAGCTCACTGTCCAAGACCACCCTTCTGGAAAGCAGAGCCATCTGAGATGCCCTCCCCCATCTGAGATGCCCTCCCCCATCTGAGATGCCCTCCCCCATCTGAGATGCCCTCCCCCATCTGAGATGCCCTCCCCCATCTGAGATGCCCTCCCCCATCTGAGATGCCCTCCCCCATCTGAGATGCCCTCCCCCATCTGAGATGCCCTCCTCCATCTAGGCAGGTGTTTGTCACTGAGCTCTGCCTCAGCCACACCCTGATTTTCTCCCACTGGACCTTTCTCTGGATCAGTGTACTCTGATAATCTGGGGGAGGGAAAAGATGAACTGTCTAATTAGAAGTCACCGCCATTCCCGCTGTCCTCATGCCATAAAGTATCTGAACACAGACAATCCACAAACAGGCTAAATATCCATTTTATTGGCTTTCATCCTTAAAGTATGTCCCCAGAGCCTCATGACTTTTAACCACTTACTTGGGCAGTGAAAAGAGGGGATTCTGAGGGGGGACCAAGGGTGGAAGGGGTACATTAGGAAGCTGAGAACAGAGGACCCTGTACTTCTTGGAATTTCCTCAGGAACTCCAAGACACACATATTTTAGTCTGCATGACGCTGGGGAGTGTGCACTATGGGGGACAGGGCAGGACACAGCAGCCCCAATGGCTTTCTCCGTGGCAAGCTCTAGGGAGGAAAATGGGAGGGGCCCCCACTACTGTCTCCCGAAACAGTTTTTGCTGCTTTTTTGTTTTAAGGCACTATCTCACACTGTAGCTAAAGTTTGCTAAGAACTCAACTGTGTAGCCTTAAACTGATGGCAGTCCTCCTGCTTCAGCCTTCTGAGCACTGGATTGCAAGGATGAGCCTCTAGCAATGCCATATGCAAACATCTAAAACCCTAAAAACTGTTAGTGAAGAGGTATTACCCTGAGTTTATGAAGTGATTCTATCCTAAATCATTGGAAATTTAGGTTTGCTTTTAAGATTTTTTGTTCAAGACTATAAGGAACAAAAATACAATTTAATTTTTTTTTTTTCATAAAACTCTGGGCTCTCAAAGTAAGCCACAGCCTCCACAGTGGGACGTGCCACTGGCTTTGTTTCCTGTGTCCTCTGAATTTGTAGTGGGTGAGGCCTGGGGCTGTCTCCTTGTTAGGAAAGACAGAGTTGTGTGGTCCCTGCCTGATAGTCCATGTTCTAATTCTTTGATTTGTGCAAGAAGAAGCAGGGAGAAGTCAGCAAGGCAGCCAGCGCAGACAGTACAACGGAGGGCACGCCTGCGGATGGCTTTACCGTCCTCTCCACTAAGAGCCTCTTCCTCGGCCAGAAGGTAGGCAGACTCTGCTTAGTCTGCTTCAGGGCCCCCGGGAGAGTGGGCACAGGCTGAGATTGCTGGGTGCCACTCAGCTCAGAGGGTGGACAGACCAATGGAGGCGTGGCTTTGGAAGTAGCCCTGGTGGGGAGGGGGTGAATGCTGCCAGAATCACCACACTGGGTCAGGGGATTCTGGCAGGTTCCAGGGATGGGAGATAGTAGTGTAAGAAGGCAGAACACTCCCACGGGGAGAGTTGGGGGGGGCAGGACCCTTGGCTCAGCCCAGGGAAGGAGGTGACTCTGAAACAAGCTAGTTGTCAGGCAGCATGGTTGTGCCAGGGAAGATCTTATCTAGCAGTTCCGGTGGGCACTGGTCTGATCCGGGGAGCTGGGTGTTCTTAGACAAACTAGCAGGTGTACTGGGGCCTCACTGACCCGCCAGGCCACCCCTCGAGACAGTCGTTTGCTTTAACCATGGGCGATATATTTTCAGCCGTCCCAGTGATGCAGCTTTGCCAGGACGCCATGGTTTTGTAAAAGTTGATTCACTTTTATTGAAAATAAAAATGATGCAAAGGCTTTTAAGACCTGAGAATGAGAGTTGATTAAAAGAGGGGTGGGAATTTTCTCGATTTAAAACGATTTAAAACAAAACAAAACAAAAATCAAAAAGCCTTTAAGGCCTGAGCCTGCCCTTGCTGATCGGTTTGCAGGGCGTAAATTGGAGTGGAAGCTGCATCATTTTTAGGTCCTCATTGTCAGTTTTATTTTGCCTCACAATGACACCATTTTCTTGCTCACTCATTGCCAGCTGTCCCCAGCCCTTCCCTCTTCTGTCACTAATTGCACTCAGGCTCTCATGATGCAATTCCTGTGGTGACTGTTCCGGAATCTAACCATCGCTGTTTACGTCCTGTAGCCATTTTCTGTGTCTTGTGTGCATTTTTCTGAAGCAGCAGCTCTAGTTGTCATCTTAAGGTCTGGGGCTTTGAAAGCTTCTACTCCCCACCGGAGGCCAACACTGGGCTCCACGCCTTTAACAGGGCCCATCAGCCAATCAGTCCCCTGCCATTCCTTCCCTAAGGGAATGATGAGCCCAGGGTGGGGAGGCCCAGTGAGCAGTTAGCACTGCCTAGTCTCTGGGGACACCCACCTGCCTCACCCATCCCTTAGTCACTCCCACTCTGGCCTCCACCACTCTACTCCCTTCTGCTGTCACCCTAGAGGCAGCCTCAGCTAGAATTCCCATCCGCCTCACAGGAAAGGACACCCTTGCAAACAATATGAAAGTGCCGAGCTACGTTAAGTCCCATTGCCAACACGGGCGCCCTTCTGTTGCTCTGTTGATTGAGAAAGAGATGGAACCTCGTGCACATCTGGGCTGTTGCCTGGAGCCCCGCTGGAAATACCTTGCTTGTGTCTGCAGAGCTGGGCATGGCCGCTCTCCGCAGCTCTCCTCCCTTAGGATCCTCCTGGTCTGATTGCAGAATGGGTAACTCAGGGCAAACACTGCAAATCTCTTTAATACCCACTGTCCCTCCCAGGGCTGGCAGGGGTCCAGAAAGCCATAGAAAAGTATTGGTGCTCCCGTAATCTGCAGATGGTCTGAGGAGTACAATGAAGGCATGAGGCTAGATTACTAAGCTAGCGTGCCTGTTTGAGATCTGGGCCTTATAAAGATGTACTGAGTTAGAACCCAGAGCAGAACGGTCAGCCCTAAGAAAAGGCACCGGATGCCGACCCGTTTTTCTGGACATTCTGCCCTTCTTGCTGAATGTATGTGCAGTAGAGTGTACTGGCACCCATGCTCCCCAGAACAGGTCCCCAGAATGACTGCAAATGGGAGCCGAGGAACCTGCATCACCTCAGGTCCCCCTGGGTACCCATGTCAGAAATTAGGGTGCTTCTGTCCTTTCGATTACCCTCTACTCCTGCAGCCTGAGAGAGTAAGTGTGATCCAAGGCAGCATTCCGGGCCTTACTGGCTTTGACTGTCGGGCATCAAGTTTAGCATGTAGAGCTGTGGGACAGGGGTGTCCCACAAAGCACACTGGAAGCCTGGCTCGGACATTGGTCTGCGTTTGGGTTTTCTAAAATGTTTCTGGAAGTGTACTTTAGAAGCTTGGTTGTGATATCATGCTCTGGGCACCTCATTTCCCATCTGTGACAGTGACAGCGAAAGCAGCAGGCAGGTGGAGAAAGGTGACACTGCCTCTCCAGCCCCGTGAGCCTGGTTGCTAAGCTACTTACAGGAGGAGCTGGTCCAGTGCTTAGGGGCCTGGCCTCTAATTGTTGTTAATGATGCATTTCACAGACAGAAGTCTCGGGAGTAATCCCCCTCATTTCTCTGATTTCCATGCTCACACACACACATCATTGAATTTTTTGTTTTCTTTTTTAAGTGCTGTGAGCCAGAATCCACAAATGTTTTTTGCCTTGTGGTTCCACTGAGACTTGGCTTTTTCCTTCACCCTTTAAAAACCTCATGATCTACTTAAAGCAACAGCAGCAACAAAAAACCGCTTGCAGGACATGCATCCGTGTCTGTCGGCAGCGGCGTCTGTCTGTGGTGAAAGCTGTAGGGAAATCAGGCTAGGGAGGGTATAACTGAGTCCCTGACCTCCCAAACGATCAGGACCATGGTAACAGTGCTGGCAGCCCAGGTGTCAGGTGCCAGGAATTCCCTTTGACCCATGCCCCTGGGGGTGAGAAGTTGGCCAGCGAGCTCTTCCCGCATCCCTCCATTCAGGTGGCTGCCTGGCCTCTGAAGTAGAACAGAGGATAGTGATGGGGTCGTGCAGCACGGCCCCACCCTGGCCTCTGGTACTTTTTGGATGTCTGTATCTTCCTGGGGCACTGCTTGACCAGAAGCCTACTATACTATGTAGGCCCAGGCTCTGGTGAAGTTTAGGCTAGAAACATGGGTGACCTAGGGACAGCACAGATGTGAAGACAGGAGTGGCCCGCTGTGGCTCCCTGGGAAAGACGGTTCTATTGAAGACAACTCCTCCCCACTCCTTTCAGCAGGAAAAGCGTTGCACTTGGATGTGAATTAGGACAGTCGGGCCAGCCAGGTGTCCTTCGTTGTCGTGAGTGACATCAAACATGCCGTTCAGAAGATCTGTAGTAATCACCTTGCATGTGTTATAATTGAATTCCTAAAGGGATCGTGCTATTTCCTGTAGCCAGCTAGGTCAGGTCGGGGTGGTAGAACCAGGCCACTCACTTCTTTTCGTTAGTGGGCAGACACTCCCAACCTCCCACCCAGGTAAGGCCGGACTGGCTTCAGGGGCCCAGTTCCTGAGTTTGGCACGTCCTTTGGTCTTCCTTTAAGGGAGAGGGTATGTTCATTTCACCTCAGGAGTTACATCTAATGGTGTTTGGTGTTCATTGCTAAATGGGACATAGCCACCCTTGGCGAGGCCTGGGCACAGAAGATGTCAGGAAGGTGCCCTAGGTTAAGAGCAAGACAGTCACTGGTGGGGGAAGGGAACTTTTCTTGGCTAACTCCCTTTCTTCCAACTGTAGCCAAAGGGACACGCTCCTGCCCTCGTTACAGCCCCAGTGGCCTGTCTGCAGCTGCCAGCCTCACACTGTGGTGTAAAACTGAAGTTCTTAAATCTTCACTGCACGGTGAACACTGAAATCAGTGATCTTTCTCCTTTCCGGAAACCAGCCTAGTGGGAATTTTCACAATTTCCTGGCAATCTGGTCTGAAATGCAAGTCCTTCTCCACTGCCATATGCTCTGTGTGGTCACATGTGCCTGGGCTGAGAGGAGACCTCCCTGACTGACTTCTGTTTTGGCCCAGGACATTGTGGTTTGGGTGTGGATAACTAGACTTTGTGGTCCACATGGCTGTTCTTCTCTTGTCTTTGTTGATGGTCCTCTCACTAATGGCCTTTGACATTGGTTCAGCCTTCCCAAGCCAAGTTAATTAATTACCCATTCTTCTTTGCAAAGAATAAGCTAGTTCTTCTTCCCCCACCCCTCCCTACCAGTCTGCGGCAATTCTCTGTAGACCAGAGGATTTTTCATTTTCCCCTATGTGAGCATGTTCTATAACAGCAGCAGAGTCTTGCAGCCCAGTGCCATGGTCTGAACACTCGCGCTGTGCCCTGACACACAAGCACAGATGGACAACCCCAGCATTAGCCTCATGCTTAGATGTGGCAGCCCTCACTTAGCTGGGAATTACCAGCACTAAGCCACAGGCCTCCTCAGGTGCACCAGTCCTTCCTTCCTTCCTTCCAAGACCGCTCTCCACCTGTGATGAGGACTAGGAATTCCCCAGGAACCGAGTCCTGTTTGCAGCTTTGTCCCACCTTCAGCAAAGGCCGGGGCTCCACAGTTTCCCCGAGAGCCCATTCCCCTGGACAGAGCCACCACCCCCCAGAGCAGTCAGAGGCCGGCCACTGATTGTCCAGGGATGCTGCTTCCTGCCTAGTGGGTCAGAGCCCATGAAAACAGATGCTTCTGCACTGAATACAACCCCAGATCTACCCATACAATTAGGAAAACGTTCTGTGGATGTTGACCCTGTATGACTTTCAACACTTCAGCCTGTAGATACTTAAATGCACACTCAGTCACACCACACTGAGCAAAGGACCCCCCCCCATTTTCTCCTTTTCCTCTTACCAGCCTCTTTCACAGTGTGATTTGTTTGGTTGGTGGGGGTACGAAATAATTGGCTTAGTTTGTTTTTATAAATAGCATTTCTTTGGAGTCAGTGCCCATCCTACCTTCCTCCCAACAAGGAGTAGCCAGGGCCTGTTGGGTCCACTGCTACTGTCCCCAGAGCCCAGAGTCCCTGATAGGCAACTTGATGAGGAAACCAGACGGCTCTCTGCTGCTGCTTTAGGAAGAGGATGCCCAAGTGTGGAATCCAGGTCTTCTTCTGTCTTTGAATCATTCTTCAGCCAAACAGCCACATGCATTTCTCCCATTGCTCTCTCCCAAAGGACTTCTAGACTTCGAGGGTCTAGCGGCTTTTAAGGATCAGAACCTTAGGGATGTATTTCTCTTGTATATGGCTTTTCTTTAAGACAAAGCCTGGCCACCGTAGTTGAACACCTTGGGGCTCAGCAGCCAGGAGCCATCCTGGCTTGTATTCCATCTACCCACTCCATAGTGAACATCAGGACAGAGATTTAGTCCTGCTGCCCACTGCAGGCTCAGGTACTCCCCAAGCCTAGGTCTGGTGGGTCTGTGGGCTGCCTGCTCTACAATCGATGTCACTGAAGGAGAAGCAACTTGATGACAAGACAGAGATTGTGAACATGCCCGCTTGCCCACACCTGAGAAGGGACCAGAGCCAGGACAGGAGAATCCCGCACCCACTGCGCTTAGTGATCAAGGGTTGCCATGGCAACAGAGCATCAGTGGGAGAAGGGTCAGTGGCCCTTCAGAAAGACCCAGTTGATGGGGCAGACACAATGCAAGGTATTTCCCAGCCAGCCATCGGCCTCAGTGCAATCTGACCAGTGAGGTGAAATTACTTTTGAAAAAGCATTGTCTTTCTGGAGAACTATTGGGCTTCTTCTCAGGTGTCCCCAGAACTCCAACATTGTGTGACTAATGGGTGCATAAAATGTTCCCAAGCAACAGACCTTTCTTGCTCTTAGCTATTCCTGAGCAAGATGGGAGGAGGGAGGGACAGCTAGCAGCTGCAGCAGTGAGTATCCCCTTGAAGACCTGAAAACACTTGCAAGACAATGGCACTTGTAGGTGTCTACACAGCCAGGTAGGGTTTCTCTACTTACTGCCTTAGTGCCCGAGGACGAGGGCCCCTCCCCCCTGCACTGAGCGCCCTGATTCCTGGAGACGTGGTACAAGTTCCTCTACAGGAAAACACCCGCTTCCCCCGGCCAGTGTGGCCTGAGCTTCCCTCTTTCCTAAGCAACACCTGCAGGCTCTGGATGCCCCGCCTAGCTTGCTTCCCCTAGCACCCGTGGCGCGAGACTCCGTTTGAAGTACACCCACATCACCAGCAGCTCCCGTCCCGTTTCTCTGCCCCGTGCACTGTATCACTGCCCGCCCGTGTCCGGTTCACTTCTCTGCAACCTGCCGGCTCTCCTGTTATTTCCCACCTCGTGCTTTTCTTTTCAGCTGAACCTTATTCACAGTGAAATCAGTAATTTAGCCGGCTTTGAGGTGGAGGCCATAATCAATCCTACCAATGCTGACATTGACCTTAAAGATGACCTAGGTAATTGGGGATGGGGTTTGGCACCACCAGCTGTCAGATGAAAATTTATGGAACCCAGAATTTAGGCTTTCATTTGCCCAGACTTAAGCATGGTCAAGGCAAATCCCCAATCCTTGATTGGCACTTGGTTGTAGACCTTACTTAATTCTGACTCACTCTAGGCTGCTCCAAATGGAGATGGCCTCTTATGTCTTGCCAATTGTGATTGGCTATTTCCCCTGGATTGCAAATACATTGCCATCTAAATTCTCTTCCATAATGATCAGACTGGCTGCTGGTTCCTTGGGAGGGATTTTAAAATGTGTTTTTTGGTTTTTTTTTTTTTCTTGTTCTTTTTCTTTCCTTTTTAATTTTTTTTTTTTTTTAAAGCTGAAAAACCTCAGGTAACTACAAAACAATAGTTTCTCCATTTAAGCTTTGGTTAGACTAACAAAGTGTCTGAAGGAAAGCAAGCTAGATTTTATACTGTGGAGCCACCCTTCCTTCAGCTCTTGTCCTGGGCCTTTGCTCCGTTGCAGTGTGTGGCTGAATGCCACCTGCATGTCCTGTGGCTGGAGGAGATTAATCGGAAGGGCTGGCTCGTTCTGAGTTTGTCCGCATGTAAGGAGAGCAGGCATCCAGCACAAGCTGAAAGGTTCCCTCAGATGCCCCACCCCTGTGGTTTCATGCAGGAGAGGGATTGTCAGCTCAAGGCATGACACTTAGCTTCTGGGGACTGCCTTGCCGGCACACGGGCGTCTCAGATGCCCCCAGGGTCAGTGCCGTCCACCACTGACCACAGTAAATATATCCTCTGTGCCTTCTGCTCCCAGCTGCAGCTGCTTCTGGGCTAACCCGATGGGTTTCTCATCAGGGGGCCCACACCCACCCACACAGACTTCGGAACACAGACGGAGCTCAGAAATGCCCCAGTTGGGATTTGTTTGCCACCTGCTTTGGCCAGATGCCACCTGTAAAATAAAGGGCAGGAGCTATAAATGGTAACGGTTCTGTCCTAAGTATGTTGAAAGGATTCACTGGGAAAAGAGAAAAGCCTGGAAAAACACTTCCACCCATTCAGGGAAAAACTACAGGCAACCCTGTGCATATCTGGGCTGTTTTCTTGAGCTGTTATTTGAAGGGAGGCAAAAATGGTAAATGCCAGAGGAAGAAATCAAAGCCTCCGAGTTGACTGCTACAGACCAATGGAGAAATCATTGTTGTGGTTGGCCTGACAATCCACGTTTTTTTTTTTCAAAGCAGATGCCGTGTTTTTGTAGCCTTCTCGGTGGGGTGCCAGCATTGTACAGGCTTCTGCAGGGTGAAGTGGGGCCTCCGTTGTTTTATTTCTTTTAATCTTTGGAAATGATCTCATATGTGTGTTTCTATTTTTTTTTTTTTGACTTGTCATTCAAATGTTTGATTTAAACATGTCACATTTGATATTCCTCCTCCTGTCCTCACTCCCATCCACACGTGCGCACACTGCGTGGACTGATTGCCCCTTGGGCTCATATGTTGGAATCGACCAGGTAGGCCAGCCCTGCCATTGGGGCATTAGTGAATGTGCCTGTGCGTGGGTCTCGGTCCAACACAGTTGATCTACATCTGTTTACCTGTTATAGTTGCAAGTTGTTCAGGCTGACATTGCCTCGATCGACAGTGATGCTGTCGTTCACCCGACAAACACTGACTTCTACATCGGTGGTGAAGTAGGTAATGCCGAGCTGGGTGCTGCCGAGTGTGTGTGTGCATGGTCAGTCGGCCGCGCAGACAGCTTGACCCTTTGACAGCTATGCAGGCTGCATTCATTTCACACTTCCAGCCGTCCCGACCTCCCTGGGGCCTTCGTCCCCGAGTTGTGAACTGGGGAAGTTCAGCAGCTGGCTGTCGGCCAGTGCCACGTGCAGCTGCCCGTGGGCACTTCTGGTTTGGAAACTGGCTCAGCGGCAACGTTTCTTCCTCCACCTCACGAGGTGTAGCTTTGCTGGAGACTGGGTTCCCGGAGGTTTCGGTGTCAGGCAGGTAGGGCCACTCTCGTGCCCTCAGCAGAACAGATGTGCAAACTGCTGCACACCCAGCTTCCAGAGGTCAGAGGCATGCTCATTGCTGTGAACGGCCTCACAGCTCAGACACACAACGGGGTTCAGTCAGATTGGAGGCATGTTTAGTGCGCTGTCCTGGGACAGCACCCGAGAAACACTGCATTAGACAAGGTAGCGCTTGGGTGTCTCCTGGCAGCTGCCACCCATGGGTCCAGTATGCTCATTGCACAGTGTGGCTGAGGTGGGAGCACTGCCCGGAGGGTATGTCATGAGGAGATGCTCCCTACCTAGGAGGACCATGAATCCTTCCCGCTACGAGGCCTGGCCAAGCTGTGTACGCCTCCATGCCTCCTTTTCTCTGCTTGGTAATGAGGATTGTGTACTTACGTGCATGGGATTTGACACAGATATGCTGGTCCTGAGCAGTATTGAATGGGGCCCCAATGGCTGCTTTCAAAGACCTGTATTCTTGAAGGATGAGATGAGTCCTGGGTGCTAGGTACAGGCAGGTGAGGACTGCACTGCCCAGCTTGACTCAGTGTCACCAGCAGAGCCTGCTCTTATGCTTGCTTCAGGCATTGCGGTTTGGGCTGATAACTCAGCTGGGCATTTTGTATTTCAGACATGGATGGAAAAGTGAGCAGTTGGCAAGTGTGCCATGCCAAAATAAAACCGGGCTGCAAAGCAAGCAGTTAAGGCCCCCTCCTAGGAAGGCAGCGCAAAGAAAGATGATGGGAAGTAAATACTTATTTAGAGAAAAGTAAATAAATGAACAGCACAGGCCTGGTCTTGTTAGCTGGGAATGCTAAGGCCTGCTCATCCTGTCATCCAGTGTGTTTGATGCAGTGGGGACTATGAAGACCCCAGACAGAGTCTCACTCAGGCCAGGGGACCGCTGGCTCTGTAGAAGGCTCCTGGTCAACAGAACTGGCCAGAGCCGGGACAGAGAAGTTTTGAGACAGGGTTGCAGCCCTCTAGGGAGTGACATGTAGAGCAGGGTCTGGCCGTGTTGGGTAGTGACAGTGCTGACACTCTACCCAACACACATAGAGATTGCTATCCTCTGTGGCTCATAAGCAGTGTGAGTCAGAAAGTGTGACCAAGGTCCTGGTACCATCACTGTCACAGCTAGAAGAACCAGTAGGAGGAAAGCCTAGTAGGTGGGAACCCAGTCTTCCAAAGCCTGCCTCTGTGCTCTCTGCCTAGAGATCCAGCCCAAACCAGTACTGACCTCAGATACCTTGTACAATCCCAAAACAACAACAATCCCGATTCAGGCGTGGCCTCAATTGGTTCCAGCTCCCACGCTGATGTGAGAGAAGGGAAAAGAGGGAGCTAGGAAGAAATGGCTGCACTTTGCATTTTCGGTGTGAACTCCTGAGACCTGAGACTGCTGGAAGACGGGACTCGAGTGCAGGAATGCCTAGCCAGTGATTAACTTCTACCCATCAAAAGTTCTTTCTAACAGTGAAATAGACCACAGGCTGAGCCTGACGTTTGTCCAAGCCTAAATTTTTGCTTAGGCTGTTTTGAACACTGATACTTATGCCTGCTTTCTAAGCATGAAATAATGTTCTTGTACTCATGGGAGTAACACATGTTTATGCTTGGGGGCGAATCAGCCGATTGCTTTATGATTAACCCTGAAGTTGAACCTAAAAGGCAAGAACCTTACATTAAGAGTGTTGACAATATGGTTTAAAATGGGCCTGTTTCTTGTTAAAAAGTACACGTGTGTCTACATGAACATGTGCATACATATGTGTGTGTAGGAGTCAAGTCCTGACTGGGTTGATTGCCTGTGACCTAGGGTTCAGTTTTTAAGTTTGAGAAATGCATTAAGTGTATTTTTAGCTTGCAAATTCACTTCTAATTAAAGCAGTATTTAATTATAAGTAAAAAAAAATTAAAGTAAGCACTCTTCCTAAGATAAAACACCTTTAATTATAAAGCAGCCTATTTCCTTAGGAGAGGGAGGGAGGGAGTCAGTGATCCTAAGAAAAGCGCTGGCTTTATTTTCTGTATTGTTCAGTCCTCCCCTAAGAATAGATGTGACAGAGTGAGCCTTAGATCGGAGCCCGCAGACTATTGTCCCCTCTTCACATTTGAGACAGGGTAAAAGGAGGACTAGACTAATGAACTGATCACTTCGGACCCCACACGCCTTTTCCTCGGCTGCATGGATATTCAGTTGAACCTCTATCGCGGTCTCACGTCTGGGCCGTATCTCCTTTTGAGTGATGGAGTGGGGACACGAGGCCCAGAGTGGTCCCCTGACACAGAAGGCACATTCAGCTGCCACTCTGGTGCTGGTTTGCTATGAACCAGGAGCAGCAGCAGGTGGAAGGCTTGGGGAAAGTCCAGGGTGCTTTCAGGAGGTAAAGGCTTAAGAGCACTCTGACCTGCCGAGGACAGACACAGGGTCCCACACAAGCCTCTCAAGCCCGGCCCTGTCGTAGCCGAGGACGCTTCGTGGGCTGTGCACTGCTCGCCACTCTCATCCCTGTGCCTTGGACGCGTGCAGTGACAGTGATGGTTCAGTCCCTACTCTGTCTTACCCGTGACAGAGCTTAGGTTATTTATTGCCTTTCCCCTGCAGACACTTCCTGGGGTTAGTTCAGATACGAGGAACACGCATGTACACAGGGCCGGCTCTGTTGAGACTGTACATTCCAATCTGGGTTGGTACTTTGCAATACTTGACCAACCCAGGTATATTTAGACTAAAGATAAATGGTGAATCTTAAGGGGACTAGTTCATCCTCTTCAAGGAAAAGGACTTTAAATTCACAAAACTGAGGAACCAGAGCTTAAGGAAGACTAGGACTCTGTTCTGACAAGCTGCTGACGCCACAGCAGACATTGCTGCTGGTGGTCCCCACGAGCCGTGGAACCCTGAGTTCTCACAGCACTGGTCATCTTGGCTTTTATAGCAAGTATCCTGGCTTCAGGAAGACCTTCTTACAGCTGGGTCCTGAGCAGCCAGCCGCCCAGGCACTGTGCAGTACCAGTTGCTCTTTAAGCTCTGCTTCTGAGGTTTCTCCTTTCCCTAAAGCAATCCCGAATCATTAATGTAATTAAGGAAATAGTCTGAGCCCATTCTTTCTTTTTTTCTTTCTTTCCTTCCTTTCTCTATTTATTTAATTCACATATGACACCAAGGCTGCAAAATAGGAACTAAGCATGTAGTGCTGGCCCAAAGGTGGCCAAATGGGAACACTTTCTCCTTGGCCTCCTTCCAGGAATGCTAGCCAGCATTGATAGGAGGCGCGTGTGCTACTGTTTCACAGGCCTCCTTATTTGCCCCCCTCCCCCCGCCCTCCAGATAAGCCCCTCAGCAGACTCATTGGAAGCCAGTGCTGCCTGGTTTCTCATGCCAATGGGACCAGGCATGTTTGCCAAGAACAGATGTTTCCTTCATGTCTCTGGTGTCCCCACCTCAGTCACCCTGAGAGAGGGGCAGCAAAAGAAGCCAGAGCTGTAGTGCCCTAGTGGACACTGGCCCAGGGCAAATCCTTGCCAGGCCTTTACTCCCTGAGCAGCCTAGGTGCATGTCCTGTTTTGCAGCCTTGTGACAGTGTAGCTGCTCAGACCACTTAAAAGTATGTAATGGAGTGAGCTGCCTAGTGTCTGTGCGCCACAGATGTGGTGGCGCGCTGACCCTGCCCTGCCCTTGCCTAGGAAACACGCTGGAGAAAAAGGGTGGCAAGGACTTCGTGGAAGCTGTTCTGGAACTTCGGAAAAAGAACGGGCCCTTGGAAGTAGCTGGAGGTAAGGAGGGAAGGGGCCTGTGCTCGTCTGGTGTGGCCTGCACAGTGCTGGGGAGGAGTGGAGAGTTGGGGTACGCAGCAGTGCCACTGTGCCTGCAAGGTGGAAGGCCTGTGAGCTTGGCCATTTAGAACAGTCACAGAGACTCGGGAAAAGCTATTTAGTAGCTGCCGTCTGGTGTCTCAAACACAAAGGAACTGCAGAAGCCAAGTTTGACAGATCTTGAGAGCTGGGAGCAATCCAGGGTGAGCCTGAGCCACCTTCTTCAGCCAGCTGTGCTTTTCATGGGAAACGTAAACACCCATGTCCTTTGTGCCGTGACCACTGTTCTTGATTGGAGAGGGGAAGAAAAGGACTGGGGGTGTCCATGGGGGCAGGGATCTGAGAGTACGGCTCAAGTCTGTGGACCTGAGGGACAGCAGGGTTGAAGAAAGGGGCTTCCAGGAGCCGTCAGAGGGGAGGGCACCTGCTCTGCATGAAGACAGACCCTCGCCTTCCTCAGCTCAGATTCCGCGCTCCTGGATGCCCATTTTGCCAAGGCCTTCCGTTTTAAAAGTAAATCTTGGCTGGAAGTGAACATGAGTAATTAATGTCTATAGAGGTCTTCTCAGGAGAGATGAAATGTCACCTGCATCATGAACTACTGTCATGGGCCTGTAGCAATGAAGTCTGAGCTTTGATCTGTGCTGTGCCTCTTATCCTGTACGGGCGCTGCGGGCAGAGTGCCAATTGAAAGGCTCCTCCCTGAGGCCAGCCTTGCACAAATGTGGCCACAGACAGAGATGGCTGCAGCTGGAGCTACTGGCCACTCCTACCGTGCTCCCATTGTAGGCCACCAGTGACTCTTGACGCATGATGTGACCTAATGGGAAACAGCCTGGCACAGCCAAGCCATGCCTATCGGAAGGCTGTTAGGATGGTCCAGACCACTCTTGGTTGTTTTAATAGTAACAGCTTTTGGTCTTGATTCTACGCCATTAGGATTTTGTTGTTGTTACCCAAGCTGCTCTCAAACTTGTGGACTCAGTTGATCTTAGCTTAGACTATTTTGAAAAATAGCAGTAGAGTAAAACCTACCCCTGCCCAGCGCTAATCTGCTAATGTGCTATATTCTAGCCTCTTTCTACTCGGCTTAGCGCCATCTTCAAAAATGCTCCTACCCCTAGGGCAGAGCATGGTGACCTGGTGAGCACAGCCCTACCACTGTTCCTGGCACCATGGGACCCTTCAGAATGCCCTTAGCCACACCCTTGGTGCAGTGCCGATTATGCAACAAACAGGTTTCGATGCTCAAGCAAACAGGAACTTGAGTGTCTCTTCCTGCCGCAGCTCTTCAAGTTCATGGCCCAGAATTGCTCTAGGAGGCTGTTTACAGGGCGCGTGTGTGACAGAGCTGAGACTGTCCTTAGATTTTACAAAGGAGAGGAGACAGTCGTGGAGATGTGTGGCTGGAACCCCCCCCAAAAAAAAAAAACCTCCAGAAAGGGAAGGATTGCATCCTCAAGAGCCAGTCTTGTTCTGTCATGGTGGACAGGATCAGGTCACACAGCCAGGCTGCCACTCCCTCGAAGCCTTGAGCTCCAAGGCTGTGTTGAATGTGTGTAGCAAGTTAGAGGTCCGTCATAGTTACTCGCTGACATTCAGTGGCACTGGTGTGTAAGGCCTCAGCGCATGTTCCGAGGCAGGGGAGTCACTGGCTTTAGCCCCTGGTAGCAGTGAGTTGAAAGCCACTGTCCGGTGGGGAGACAGCTGAAGAACGCTTCCCCGCGCAAGCGCATGCTGCAGTCTTCCTTGGACTCAGGCCCACAGAGGCAGCTAGGGGATCACAGGAGAGCAGGAGTGGGTCTGGTCTCTGTGACGTGTGCTTCTTGTCCCTTCCAGCCGCTGTTAGTGCAGGCCACGGCCTGCCCGCCAAGTTTGTGATTCACTGTAATAGTCCAGTCTGGGGTGCAGACAAGTGTGAAGAGCTCCTGGAAAAGACGGTGAAAAACTGCTTGGCCCTAGCCGATGACAGGAAGCTGAAATCCATCGCCTTTCCGTCCATTGGCAGTGGCAGGTACGGGTACAGGGGTTCAACCATGTCAGTCATGGTGTCTCTTCTGCAATCATGGCCGCTAAGTACAGAGCTGTCACTTGATGCAAGGTCTGCTGAGGCTGCCTGCCAGCCTTGCTTCCGCCAGAAGCACAGTCCAGAGAGCGCCAGCACAGAGGCGTGCTGGGCAGGAGAGCCTACTTGGCTATTACAAGCACTTCCCTCCCCCTCTTCCGGGAGACCGGTTCCCAGCATCCACCTGGGGTGGCTTAAAACTGCCTGTAACTCAAGCTTCAGAGTAACACGTTCTTGGCCTCTGCAGGCACCTATATACAGGTAGCACACACAGATATACATACACATTTAAAAATCATTAAAAACAGGGCGTGCTGATGAAGAGTTAGAAAAATCTGAAACTCTGATGGCAAGTGTCTACAGACAGACAGACCTCAGAGTCTTGAGGGGCACTAAGACCCCCGAGGGGTTCAAACAGGAGTTTGATGTAGGGATGCAGGGACAAGAGAAGGAAGGGCCTTTCCAGCACAAGCCTGTAAGCGTGTGACAGTTCAGCCTTGGATTGCCATAGAGACCTTTGGGCCAGCGCTTGTCTGTCTGTCAGTGTTCAGCTGCTGTAAAGACACCGTGACCAAGGCAGCTCATAAAGCAAACACTTCCCCGGGGCTGCCTTACAGTTCAGAGGTTCAGCCCATTGTCATCATGGCGGGAAGCATGGTGGCCTGCAGGCAGACATGGTGCTGGAGAGGGAGCTCAGAGTTCTACATCTGGATCATCTGGAAGAGAGAGCCACTGGGCCTGGCTTACGCTTCTGAATCCTCAGAGCCCATCCCCAGTAACACACCTCCTCCTCCAAGGCCTCACCTCCTCATAGTGCTCCCTGGCCCCATAGGCTTGTAGCCATGCTGTAAAGCAGAAATGCACTCAGTCCAACTTCAGAAGTCGCCACGGTCTATCAGCCTCAACCCTGTTTAAAAGACCAAAGAGACACGTGGCGATCTCTGAACTGTAATACCCTGTAACATCAAAATCAAAGCAGGTCACATACTTTCAGCATGTAAGGCACAGGATGATACACATTACAATCCCAAAGGAGCATAGTGAGGAAACACTGACCAGAACCCAGCAGGGCACACTCCAAACTCTGCAGCTCCATGTCCGATGTCAACGCGCTCTTCAGATCTCTAGCTCCCGTTAGCTTTCTTACTGCAGCACACTGCTTTCTCCTGGGCGGGTTCTACTCCGTTAGCAGCTCTGCTCAGCAGGTACCCTGCAACTGTAGCATCGCCAACATACCGGGGTCTCCAAAGCCAATCCGGCTTCGCCTTTTACAGTGTCACACAATGGCCTCTCGGCCTCCATCAGGTATGCCCCTGACACCTGTCTGCCTCCTTAGCCATAGAGGGAGGTGGATACAAGGTAGGTCTGAATGAAAATGTCAGAAGGCAAGAACTTGGGGTTAAGCCTTGCCCCCAGCTCATCCTGTACCCTGGGTGGACTAGTAGACTGCCTCTCAAAGTCGGACAGTGCAGAGGACCAGTACTGGGACCGTATAGTCCTTCCGCAGCTGAGTGCACAGGTCAGACTCAGCTGTAAATCCCCCCCCCCCAGTTCTCTGCCAGGCAGTTCTGAGCTCAGCTGGGGTCAAGTCTGGGCTCCGCATGTACCAGCTGACTAATGCATAGAAACAAGCCCTCACTCTGAAGAGCAGGCATAGCCGTCCGTGTGGCAGCTCCTCAGGGCTCTTTGGGAAGGCGAGGCTCTGGCACTCCACTGTGGAGGGGCAGGGCTGCCTCAGAACATCAGACATTTAATCCAGTCTGCCATGAGCTGGGGAGGGCTCAGGCCAGGTGTGAAGACACTTCAGAGGCTCTAGCGTCAGGAGCTGAGAGCCCAAGACGTGCTGCTGGGTCTTTACTGGCCAGTGGTGTGTGTGGTTCAGCTGGGGCACCCACCTTCCCTAGGAAGCCCACCCCATCCCGGATTTGAGTCTGCTGTGCCCTCTACTGTTGGCAGGAGGGGCTAAGGGCAGTGGTTAGCTGAGCCCTATCGTGTGCTGTCCTGCTAGGCAGCCTCTGCCCTGCAGGATAAAAGCAGCTGGTGCCAAACACCCTCTCCCACCCTCACAACTACTCTGCAGGCAGAGGCCCCAGCTCCCGTTTTAGGGCATCACTGCGATCTCACACCTGAAGTCACTCCACTGTGGCAATGGCGGACACAGCCCACCCCAGCCACCCCTCCCCCAGGCCAGGAGCTGCAGCAGATTCTCTCTGCCTACAGCATTGCTCACTCGGACCCAAACTAGGCCCTCACAGTATAGACGAGCTTGAAGGACTCCCGAGCAGAAGAGAATGAAAGCTTGCCCTCACCTGCAGCCTGCCCACTGCCCGCACCTGCAGCCTGCCCACTGCCCACACGTGTGCCTGCCCGCACCTGCAGCCTGCCCCCCCACCCGCAGCCTGCCCGCGCCTGCCAGTTTTCTGCAGGTGACATGCCAAAGCAGGAGCTCAGCCCAGGTAGCTGTGCATAGACGTCATCTTAAAAGTCAGCACGAGAAAGCTGAGTGTGATGGCTGACCTGTAAGACCAGCTCTTGGAAGATTGGAAAAGGGTTACTGCCAGTTTGAGACCCTAGGACTCTTTCCTGTGTCGCTGCCAGTTTGAGACCCTAGGACTCTTTCCTGTGTCAGGAACACACAACAGAGCTGAGTCCTCACAATGCCCTTTGCATCTGCTGTGCAAGTATCTGCTCAGACAAGCATCTTTTTCATAAAACTGAATGGGTAATAGGTGCCAGGGTCCCTCTCAAAGTAATTTAAGATATTCTTTATTATTATTATTATTTAAAGTGCTTCCCGTCAGAGCTTATGCAGCCATACTTATTGCTTCTACCTCCCACAGAAGGTCTATTCTTTGGCATTCTGATACTGTGCTGTGTGACCTCTGGTAAACAAGTCAGTCTTTCTGTTCTGGGCCTTCCTTTAATAAGCAAGGCCATGGGGTCTCCCCTTCTTCACAGATGGTTCTGAGGCTCAGTTAATTAGTGCCTCGGATGCGCTTTGATCTGCCCTGATGAAAGGTGCTTCTGAGGAGCAAGGCAATAGCAACCTTTATTGGAGGTAATAATTTCACGCTCTTTCATACGGCTATTGGGAAATTCTTAATTGAAGCATAAAAGCAATTCTCATAAAAGAACATCTGTTATTACAAGCTTATTTACATTTTTCATGGAGTAAAAGTTTTTAAAAATAACCAATGGGAAGCCTTTAACGGGCGGAATGCCAAAGGCAGCACATGTGCCGGCTTCCCTGGCCACATCTGCCAGGCAGACCCCGTCCACAGCCGTGCACACAGCTGCCCGCGCTTTCATGGGGGAAAGAATGGGATTTACCGGGCCAGCCAGTAAATCACTGGGGTTAAGAGGGGAAATAGAATGGCTTGTTTGTGGCATCCAGTGTCCCTTGGCAGAGAAGTCAAGGGAGAATGCAGACACAGTGACACACTGGTGATGGCTCCTGCCACCTTCTGGCTTTGACTGGGGACAGTGGAGACTCCATTCATTAACCCTGGTCTTGGTCACACCTTACACTGTTAGACACGAGGACTCTGTGTGTGTGTGTGTGTGTTGCACTACCCCTCCCTTAGATTTATGATTCTAGAAGGAAAGCTACTCATACTTTGCAAACACCATTTATGGGTATTCAGGAGCCCCGGGCGCGGCTAGCAGCAGTGTCTCTACTGTTCAATCCACTCAAAGGTGAAAGAGTGAAGGTAGAGGTTAAGGCTTGCATCCGAGGTCACACAGCTCATCCTTGGCAGAGCTAGACTTTACAGGCAGGCAGGCAAGACCCCCCCCCCGCATGCCCAGGACCCCTGCCCACTGTGTATAGATTTTTCTGGAAAATGTGACGTACCTCAGCATCGCCTGAGCTGCCAGGGGACAGCTGTGTCCTGTAGCCAGGAAGGAGACCAGAGCCGACCATGAAGTCCTCTGGCCTGTCAGGAATCGCAGTGGGCTGGGAGGGAGAGGCTGCTTGCTGTCCTGCTGGCCTCGAGCTATGGTTCAGGGGCCACCACCATCCTCTCAATACTGTAGGTTCCAGGGCTCTTGGCTTCTTCATGCCACAGAGAATGTGGGAAAGTCCTGGAAACAGCAGCACAGCACAAGAAACCTAACTCTGGAGGAAGTGGTCAGTCAGATAGGTGACAGCCATGTCCCCACGTTACCCAGAGCTCCCCATTTCTCCCAAGACACACATCTAGTCTCCTCGGTCTCTGGGATGTGGCTGCTGACTGAGATTTTCTGGGGCTCCAGCTGGCCAGCTCCTCACAATGGCCCTTTCACCCCCCTGGAGGTGAGGAGGCTCAGTGAGTCCCACACAGCAGGGCAGCGGGAACCTAGGGCCAGCTGTGGAGAGAGGGTGCAGCAGCACCGTAGCGAGACCCCAGGGAGGTTCCCGTGGCTGTAGTGTGTGCCAGGACCAGGCCTGCATGAGGAGCATGCGGTTCTGTGAACACACAGGTGAGAGCAGGGGGACTGGGCGGCTTCTCACACCTGAGGAAGCCAGTGGTCACACCCCACCCAAGAGCAGCTGAGCCGTCTCAAGGCTGTGGCTCACCCAAGTTAGACCTGGCAAGATTGGGGTGGCCGTGCCGATGGGGACTGCAGCAGTACCTGAACCAAGGAGCCCATGTTGTGTGTGCCAGCAGCCAGACCCACAGCCTCCAGGACTACCGGGCACCACACTAGCTGGCAGCTCTGGGAGGAGCTAAGGCCGGCACTGCTTACAATGGTGATGCCAATCACCGTCATTCAGCCATGGCTAGTTGAGGGTTCAGGGTAGTGTTCCAGCACAGGAACCATTAGGATAATCCTGGGAGGCCAGTTATCTCTAGTGGGGGCCTACAGGCAGGCAGAGGCTGGGGCCACAGCACCTCCACTTGGATGTGCGGGGCGGGCAGAGCTGCAGGGCAGGCAGAGCTACAGGCACACACAGGAGGAGGTCAGCTTGTGTCCTGGCTAGGGAATTGGCTCCAGGTGACCCCTCAGGACCTCCTCCAGCTCTGTTAACCTGAGCAGGTACAAAGGGACAGCAGGCCTCCTTTACTGGCTTAGTGTAACCCGGGCCTTCATACGCGGGGGGGATGGCTCCCCCAGTTCTCACCTATCCCGGTTATGCGCATGGCCTGAGGTCTGTGCCTTCCAGCAACCCTCTGTTTGCTGGGTCTGAGTGCAGGCTGCAGAGGGACACAGGAACACTCGAAGTTAGTTGCGGGCTGTTGGGCCGAGCTCTCCACAACCAAAGGTCAAACCTAGCGTCCTCCAGCAGTCTTACCAACATAGCCCTCTGCGCTCCTCCATACCTAAGGAAGTCATGGCCCTGTGCCCATCTGGCCTTCAGGTCTGAGGCAGCCAAGTTCTGTCCTGTCCCCGCCATCCTCCAGCCTAGCTAGACCACCAGGGGCACTCTGGGAGGAAACTAGACTGTGCTGTGTGTAGAGTCCCTGAGCCTGGAAAAATGCCCTGAGGTGACACTACTCTCTAAGAATGAGCTGCAGAAGACTGCATGCTGGGAACAGGTCTCACCTCATCGGTGCAGACCACCCCACCCGCAGTTGGTACCCACCCGGAGAGGCCCAGCCACAACAGTGCAGGCTAAGGACGTAGACTGCAATGAGCAGAGCCATGCCCATGAAAGCCACCCCAAGCACTAGGTTACTTCCACCGGGCCAGGCCAGCTCCCATGCACTGCAGCTCCTATAGGTGCATACACAGGGTTGACCAGGTCAGGCTCAGGAGTGCTGAGCCGCCAAGTCCTGAGTTTATGTCTGTTTAACTTCCAAGCTCCATATGACATCTTTAGTGGACCCACACGACAGTGGCAGGGTACTGACCTGGAGACTTGGGTGACACCCTGAAGTCAAGAGTTCTGCTCTGCACCTTGCTCTTTGCTGTGACACTGGACAGTTTATTTGGAGATGGTCTCTGGGCCAACAACCCTTGCTGGCATGACCCCCAGTAATACTGTCCTATAACTGATGGCCAGAGCTACTCAGAGACACCCCCCCCCCCGCACTCTGCAGCCACGATGGGATGACCTTGGCTAGAGTCTCAGCGGTGCCACCCTAACGCTGACTCTGGGAACAGTGGACAAAACAAAGAAGCGTCTGCTCCTTCACCATCTCATGCGCAGTCAGCATTCCTCCATCTCACCTTACCGGCCACCTTGCAGAACGGTCCCCGGGAGCTGCCTCCCTGTGAAGGCTGCACCACATTCTTCCTGTGCCCATGGAAGCCTGCTTACTGCCTGTCATCTTGTGAGTGCTGGGTGGCTCTGTCCTGATGATGCTCTACAACAGCCTTATGTTTGGTTTTGAACGAGTTGCTTGTTGAGCATCAGGAAACAGGAGTAGAGGAAGACACAGACACAGTGCAGAGCAGCAAACATCACTCAGGTGCTTAAAACACCCAGCAGAAATTGGCTCTAGAAGCCTAACACACACACACACACACACACACACACACACACACACACGAGAGAGAGAGAGAGAGAGAGAGAGACAGAGACAGAGACACAGACGGAGACAGAAAGCAAGCTTAAATGCACTTGTATCAAGCATCACATAGCTATCGGATGAGTCGGCACTGACCAGCTGAGGAGCCGCATCCCACCTCAGAGCTGCAGCTCCCCGTTGAGAGAGTTCTAAGCGGTGTCCATGCATGAGCGTCTGGCTCTCGTTCCCACTGCAGGCATTCTTAGAGCACAAAATAACAGTAACCCTGGGTAGAAATGGTTTGCCTTCTGGTTTTGCTCAAGATCTCTGTTTTCAATGCCATTGGGCTGTTTGCTCTTCTTTCTCCTGTGACAGAGCCAGGCCTCCTTGGGACAAGGAGTCTAGGAGGACACCTGAGATGCTCTGAGACAAGAGAGGGTGACATGCTGGTTGAGTTCACTCCCCAGTACAGACAGAGGGGCAAGGACTCTCTTGCCCTCCTGCATGGACACCTCCGGGGCTCAGGAAGCACCAGCCCAGAGTGAGGACCGTGCAGGGGAAGCCTGCGTGGGCTCTGCGTAGGAGCCCGGGCGCTACCTGACCTGTGCTCTCCTCTACAGGAATGGGTTCCCGAAGCAGACCGCGGCCCAGCTCATCCTGAAGGCCATCTCCAATTACTTCGTGTCCACCATGTCATCCTCCATCAAAACCGTGTACTTTGTGCTCTTTGACAGTGAGAGCATAGGGATCTATGTGCAGGAAATGGCCAAGCTCGATGCCAACTAGGCCAGTGATCCCCAGAGCCAGCACAGACCGTGTCCCCTGCCTCCAACTGGAAAGAAAGAGAAAAAAATCCCTTGCTCTTACTGGGAGGTGGGGCTGCTTTCCTTTTCAGTCTCGCTCATCTAGGGAAAATGAGGTTTTGGTTTCCAGTTTGATTGATTTTGGCCTTCTAAAATGTTTTCTGTTAGCACTGATAGTCGGCATTGTCCTTGTTAAGCACTGTGTCCCAGACCGTGTCTGACTTAGTTAACCTAGGGGTTTTATAGTTTTACTTTAATGAAGTCCCGATTAACACAGCAGTGGGGAGGACGGTCCCTCTCCTGTGTCGCAGCAGCAGGAAGCCCCATTTTTAACGTGTGTTGTGACGCTTTACTGTACACCCAGTGGCGTTCTTTTTACTATAATGTTTTCCCCCCTCAGAAGAAAAAAAATCATAAAATTTGCAACAGACCTAACTTTTGTTTACTTTTTGTCTTAATGATAGATTTGAAAATGAACAATGTTAAAGACGGAACAGAATCTGTTGTCCTTAATTATATTTGCAATCTGGATTTGTGTGAATTGATTTAGTAAAATGTTAACCTGTTGTGACGGGCATGCTTTGCGTTGTTGGGCCTGTGAGCCCCAGGCGAGTCTCCCAGGGCTGTGGGTCTCCCAGGGCAGCCCACAGCCCAGAAGGCTCCCAGTCAGTCAGTCCCCCACCTTGACCAGAAGGCTGGACATCTGCTGACCCTAGGGATGTGTAGAGAATTCATGTAGAAATCTTCAAATCTGAGCATGCTTGAGGCATCAGCCCCGTTTCACAGAGAAGGAAAGGCCTGTACCAAAGCCACGCAGATGGTAAGTGGCGAGTATCGGGGCCACGGCCTCGGAGTCTGGGACAATTCTCGCCTATCCTCCTGGCCCCTGCCTGTCTCTGGCTTGTACCTGGGCTTTGTGGATAGAACTGAAACCACAACCCCCCTGCTCGTTTGCATTTGGCCAATACCCCTGAAGGAGGATCCCTGGCCAGAGGGTCCCCAAAGACATTCTGCCACCACCAAGGTCCCAGGATGCCCTGCCACTCGAGGGTCTAAAATAAAATGCCTTAGGCAAACACAAGATTCTTTTTGCTTTGTAGGCACTGGTGACTTAATCTGCCTAAGAAAGAACACAGAAGCTGTCTCCCGTTTCTTTTTCTGTCTAGAAGAGCGGGTATACGAAGCACCTTACAGTGTGGATGTAGGAAAAGATCTCCTTTCTCCCAGGTGTGGTGGCAGGGACTAGCCAGGGCAGTACAGACTAAGCCTCAAAAAAAACAAAAGGAAGTCTCACTGAGTCTTAGCAGTAGACACAACCCCTCTTAACTCAGACCTGAACACTGCTTAGACAATCTTACTCTCCGGCATCTTAAAAAAAAAACCAAAACAAAACATTGTTTTGCTAGGCGTACATTGTCTCATCACTTGATTAGAGAAAGGCTTAGTTTGGCACTGGTTTCCCAGGGGATGGCTCTAAAACCAGGAGCTCGGACTTTGTAGGGGAGTCGCTCCATCCTCGGGAGCGCCACTCCTGCACATAGCTGCTGCAGAGGAACAAGTAGACACTGCTGTCCGCTGGTAACTGGCTTTTGTTGTATGCCAGGCACTGCAGCGAGTCCTTCCTGGGCAACATTTCACATGCTCCTTGCTATCACGCCAAAAGGCGGGGCCTCCTGTTAGCCACTCCCCAGCTGGGAACGGGCTGAGGGTGATTTGCCAGGGAGGACACAAGATGTCCCCTGTGCACAGACCCTAAGGCTGATCAAATGACAGTCCGCTTGCCTTGGTGGCAGTGCTGACTCAGAGAATGGAACCTCTCAGGCACTTACTGAAATGTCCACAAGGAGCCTGGGTTTCTTCACCTTTGAAGCAATACCAGGGAAGTATTGTGGAGCGTTTGAAGGCCGCCCACTAGATGTCGCCCAAAGGATTGGGAAGAGGAAAGGGCAGGCAGTTTCTGTTCCTTTTTTGGCAACTGCACAAAAGAATTCATTGCATTTAGCAGGGTTTGCATGAGTTACCAAAATCACCTGCATGGCTCTAAATTTTTAATTTCCAGTGTACAGTGGCTCCTGGGATTGTGTGCACTAAAGAAACTTCAGGGAAACAGGAGAAGGTCTAGCTGAACACCTGAGATACCCAGCATCTGTAAACCAGCTATTTGCTTTCTAAAAATGGGTCAAAATGTGTTCTCTGCCACCAGCCTCCTGTTTGGAGGTGGGAGTGAGGGGGAGACTCGCAGCTTTTAAGAAAGGCATCTGTTGGGGCTGGACAGATAGATGGCCCAGCTTTTGTACATGGCTAGGCTCACAACCAAAAATATCCGAAATGTGCCTGTAAGGAGCCTCTGAGCACACATCTGCCTCCACTCAGAAGACCGGGCCTCAGTTAGCAAATGTGCATACACATTGTTATGAGGGGGCACGTGCAGGGGCTACAAGTGTCCTTCCGCAGCCCAGTGTATCCGACTGCCACAGCCACAGGTAAGTGACAGAGCTCCCATCTCCATCCAGATCCCAAGACCACATACCCTTGTATTCCAAAGTGGCCCCAGAAAACAAACTCACCCGCTCACTTAGGAAATGCTCTTTCCTGTGTGTCCTGCTCTACTGTGTTTAGTTAAGACAGGGTCTCTTACAGAACCCAGAGTCAGGCTGGCAGCCAGCAAGGCAGCCGACGTGGTCTTCCTCCCTCTGTCCCATCATAGCACTGCTGTCATAGCCCTTTGGAGCCACCTGGAATTTTTTTCTTAATTTTTTTTTTTTTTTTTTTTTTTGGTGGGTGCTGTAATGATTCAGGCATTATCCTGGCCTGCCCCTGTCACCTGGCAGAATGCACAGGCAGTGCCCTGGTCAGCCCAGGGTTCCCTTGGTTGCATAGTATGCACAGAGAACCCCCTTTAAAAAAAGAAGACCCCATATTGGACCACTCAGACCCCCTGAACATGGGTCTCAGAAGGCCTGGGCAGTCTAAGGGACCTCCGACAGGTGGAACCAGGATGTATTCCTGGTGCATGAAAGGACTTTGGGAGCACATTCCCCATGGAGGGATACTCCCTTAGCCCAGAGGCAGGAGGAAGGGCCTAGTCCGTACTCCAAATGACTGGACAGATATTGATGACCCCTGCTGGAAGGCATCACCTTCCCTGTGGAGTGGGTGGGGGATGGGACAGGATAGGAGGGGGGTGAGGGGTATGGGGAGGGAGGGAGAGAGGGGGAAATATAAAGAAAAACAAAAAAAAAAAAGCCTTTCTTCCCCACACAATCTAAAAAAAATAAAAAAACAAAAGACTCGCCCACTTACACTCTCTACCTCTCCTCTCTTTCCTACTGTTCTGGGACGGAGAGGACTTTTCCTGTCTCCCTCTTCCGTCCTCTGTCTCTGTCTCTTTACCTCTTTTCTCTTTTCTTCCTCCCCCTTTTCCTTTCTAGTAAAATTTCTCACTAAGCTCTGCCTGCCTGGAATGGTTGCCCCTCCACCTGTCAGCCCCGCCCAACGTGGAATCCACCAAGCTTCCCCACCCATACTGTCGTTCAAGGCGCTACAGATTTGAACCCCGGTCCTAATGTTTCCACAGCAAGCACTCTTACCCGCTGAGCCATCTCCACCCCCTTCCCTGACTTGTTACTGAACAGCCACCCTTGCCCGTGGTGGTGGGATTCCACCCTTAAAAAAAAAATCCATGGTTTTCTCGGCAGCCTCTTCCAGGAGCCTTCACATGACCCTGGGGATCTAGCAGATACCACAGCTCCAACTGGGACCAAACTAACCACAGCAGCAGTGAGCGTCCCTCCACAGACATCCTTCCACCTGCTTCTGTGGCAAGCCTGAGGACGGCGACATTCTTTCCAGTACAGGAAAGCAGGAGCACATTCCCACAAGACCCCATGGCTAATAGGGAACGAGGGTTTGAACCCAGCTCTGCCTGGCTGTGCCAGAGCGTCTCCAGGCAGACGCCCCTTTGGCATAAGCCCATTATTTTGCTCTGCACTTAGGCAAGGTTTCTTGTCTGTCCCCTGGTAGGACCTGGGTGTTTGGAGCCATGAACCACCCACCACATCAAAGATGAAAATGTGTACTGAAGGGCCGGACAGATGCTCTTCGGCCAAGAACACCGGTGCTCCGCTAGAGGACCCAGGGTTCGTTCCCAGCACCCGCACGGCGGCACACGACTATCCTTAACTCCAGTCCCAGGGGTCCCAACCCCCTTCTGGCCTCTTTGGATACCAGGCACACCCAGTGCACAGACAGATGCACAAAGCACCCACATACAGAATAAAACTTGAAAATGCGTATTTAAGCAAGCCAGTGCTTGAGACGGCTGAGTGTTGTCTGTGATGGAGTGGCCTGACACAGGCAAGCCAGGCACTGCCTCTGCCCAGCAGTGGGTTTGGAGGAGTGAGTTTTCTGATGTGGGAGGCTCAAGGGGTTCTTGGAACCTGTAACCTCACCCTAGACTTGGTAGGAAAGGTTGGAGTCTTTCAGCCAAGAGAGCAAAGCAGAACGTGGACGGCTCCCTGAGCTCCAGGCAGGAGGCGCCCTGGACCCCTCTGCTGAGGATCCAGGCCTGTGCCCCACACCCCTCATGGCAGCCTCTCCTCCCCAAGCTCCGCACCCCAGGCTCAGCGTCTGGCAAATTCCTTTCCATTCAGTGTCAGTCGATATTGGGTCACAGCTACAGCTAGGCCTGACAGAGTCAGCTTACACACTAAAGGCGTGGGGGTGAGAGCGCCAAGGGCACCCATCCCCCTGCTTCACCCAGAGCCTACACCTCCTGGTCCCAGGGCTCCTAGGCTTCCTCAGGAGGCGGAGCCCAGCTAGTTTCTCCATTCCACGGTAGCCATTCAGGCTGCTTGCCAGTCACCCTTGGGGGCCTGGAGGCAAAGCTTGGCCCATGTCCTCATTAGCAACCATGATATGTAATTCTCCCTGAGGTACCGCTGGCCGACTTTATCTTAGAGGCTGGCCTTGGAGCCACCCTGTGTGTGTATGGATCTGCCTGAGGGTGCTGGGGCAGGAGGGAGCCTGACACACACTCCTCAGGGAGCAGAAAGGGACAGTTCAATGGCAAGGGTGGAGCCACCTTCTCTTGGGCTTTTCTTCTCTTTATAACGTGACCTGCCATGTTTGCTTCTGGGGGCCCCTCATATCAAAATCATATCACATGACCCTCCCAACAGGTGAGGCAATACACTGCTCATTAATCCCAGGCCCCGACACCCCTGCACTCCTGGCAAAGGCATGTAAATAGACTGGCCTCTCCCTGACCCCTGGAAACCAACCCAGCGGGGGCTGTACTGTCAGACTCAGAACTGCTGCAGACACACTGTTTCCCGCCTCAGGAACACCTGTGTCCTCAGCTGCCACTCCAGCAACCCCGTCCTGCGCACACACACTCACACACATGCTCACACGAGCGCGCACACACTCACATGCCTACACATAATGGCATACATACCTGTCCACATACATAGGACATTCTGGAGCCAAGGACAGAATTGAGGGACATGCAAATAACCATCTTTAGAACTGGAGTAGAAGCAGTGGAAGCTACCTCCCACCGAACAGCTACAATTTCTGAGGTGCCCTCCTGGACCTGTTTTGCTCTGTGAAGTGGCCCCAGCTGTCTACAGATCTGTCATCAATAATCAGTCCCTCGAAGAAGTTCAAACAAGTCTCCCAAGACTCTGAACAGCCCATAGCAGCCGTGGCTTACGGCGACTCCCATGCTCTTGACGTCAGCCTGGGTACGGCCGGTATACCCACAGCGGGAGGGGAAAGAACATTCAGCACGGGAATGATGCTCTCTGAGTCTGTGTGGAGCCCATGAGACCACAGTACTGCCTGCAGTACGGAGTAGCACAGCTTGGAACATGCAGAAACCAGAAAGCCACTGTGCCTCGCTGGCAGGAGTCCTTCCTACCCTGAGGCCTTAGTGCTGAGATAAAAGTCACCTGCCTATCAGATGACATGTTGTCCCACACACGCCCAACACACCATCAGAGCTTAATGGACAAGAGATCCCCCTGACCATCACGGCTTGCCCAGGCCAGACCCCAGATGAGACTCTCGTGCACACTGCCCAAGCTGCCCGGGAAATATAATATTTCTGTACTTTGAAACAACAAAGCTTAAGAGAATAAATTAAAGTTGAGTTCAAGTAGACTCAGCTGTGGCAGATGGGCAAATTGATTTGCTTCCCACCTGGGAGATTAAATTCCCCTGCCCCCGCCCCCCAAAACCGGCAGCAGGGTAATGAGCTGTCAGTCAGGCAGTGTGAGACAGGGCCCCTTGCATAATTGAAACCGAGCAGCTCCTCATTAGGTCCCACAGAGGTCCCGGCTATGAGTCTCACCTTGAGGCCCTCTGGCTGCACACGCTACAGGAGACACCACAGGGACAAGTGACGTGTGAACTTAAGGGACTTGTACTCGCTCCAAGTGTTTGTACTGTTTGCCCTCTGTCCTTAAGAGTGCTCTAGGAGTTAATCAAGGGCCAGTCCAGATGAGAGTGCCTGCCTGCGATCCTGTTAGCATCACTTCCCAAAGACCTTCTCTGGAACCCTCTACTGCCTCCTAGTGACCCTTCCAGCACACAGCACACAGCACACACGGCCACCGACTCCGTGTCTGTTTTATAGAGAGATAAACTGAGACCACAGACGTAGGGAGCTGCCTTCACCCAAGCCTCTCCAAGGAAAAAGACCGGCTCTCTCCATGCGCAAGTGTGCCTGCCCTCACTGCAGAGGGGCCCGCGCCTTCCTCACTCAAGCTTTGGCGTGCACCAGCTCCTCCGGGAATACCACCACCATCGCCTTCGCCTATTGACAGTCCTGGCCAGCCCTGCATGTTTCCACACCTGGCACACTCCCAGCATCCTCCAGGAATGCTTTCCTTCTGGAAGGGTCCTTCTCTCAGTCCACCCTACGCATCCACTGGCTGCAGCAGCGCGCTTGCCGGACAGCTGTTCTGTTCCGATGCAGCCGCATCCTCCTCTGGACTGTCTACACAGTCCCTGACTTCCAGGGGTCACGCCTGGTACTAGGCTCTGGGGACACAATACTGCATAAGTAAGAAGAGTCTGCCCTCCACGAAGACATAATCCTACACATGACACACCCTCCATCCCTTTCCCAAAGGGCCTGCCAGTGTGCAAAGGCCAGCCAGTGGACATAGAACCTGCCTCCGAGAAAGCCAGGGCGGCTTGGGTGAATGTGGTGGACTCCCTCGGGCTTACACCTAAGCACATTCCTGACACTTCAGCCCAGAGCTGTGCACACATGTGGCTTTAGCATAGTCTGATGTCAGAGGCTAGCCCCTCTGGCCAAACTGCATGGGCCAGCCTGGAGCTCTCAGCCCCGTATCCGGCACCTCTGCTTCACCTGGTGTCGCATTTGGGAAAGATGCAGCACAGCCCTAACAGGGAGGATGATGGGAAATGCTTGCAGAAAGGGCGTGGCATTATGGGAGCAGTGAGCCTTTGCTCGTGTGCCGATGAGCTGGGTGGATCATCTTACAGGACAGGGCACTGGCCTCGGAGAGCTGTCCTTGCTGGGCCACTTGCAGCCTATCCTGATGATTATATCCACGTGGTGTCAGGAGGCTCTCCTCACAGGCCACGATGTGACAGGAGGGCCCAGTCCTGCAGCTTGCTCCAGAGTAGCCTGGCTCCTGGTACTGGCTTGTTTGTTGTTTTAGTCTGCTTGTTTTGTTTTCTCATCCAAGAGAGGGGTCTGTGGCCCTGAGCATTGCAAGGCTGCCCAGATCGTTCTCCATGCACTCTTGGTAGGAGCTGTGTCCCACCTCCGCGTCCCTGACTGTCACAACACAGAGCACTGCCTCCATGGCAGCAGGGTCTTTGAGAGATCACCACAGGCCTCAGCCAGTGTCCACCTCTATCCTAGGTTGAAACCTACATCACCAGCGCAGGGACGTGACTATGCCCTGTGTGAGCACTGAGTGTAGGCAGAGGGGCCCACGGACGACACCTCATCCTCCTAACAGTTCCGCATGCCATTCCTTGAGTCCCTGTCTTCTGGGGAACATATCTGGATCAGAGAGGGAAAACAATTTGTGCAGGCCACAGAACAGGGACCTGGCCTAGCCAGGATTCAAGGCACGGATGACAAATTCTGAAATTAGCCCTTATTTGTTCGGGGACACTACCTTCCATTGGCCTTGAAAAGGTGGGACCCCATTTTACAGACGAGGACAAGTGAGGAGGAGGTGAGCTCGGTACCATGTCTGAGGCTGCAGGGCCATGCCTGGGGTCTCCTGGGTAGCGACAGGATACGCCGCAGAGGCCCGACAGACAGGAACTGCCGTGTGCCCTGCTCCTCCTCAGGTTGGGGTTCTGGCTGAGGCCTTCCCGTAATTAGCAGACTCTTGTTAAGACCCAGTCGCGCCACACTCGGGCCGGCACTTGTTTTTGTCCCCGTGTGGAGGCCCTCGCAGGAAGGCCAGGCCCATGTGCACAGCCCCATAAATCCAGGCGGCGGCGGCGCTCATTACAAGGTTCCGCTTCAGGACTCTGCCAGCCTCAGCCTGCGAGGGCTTCTTAGGCCAAGGGGCCTCCCAGCAGCCAGGCCCAGCTCTCTGTGCTGCTCCCAGCCTCAGACATGAGCTCATCCAGCACGCAGCGTGTGAGGAAGTGGCCGGGCGGCACTCTGGAAACGCAGGGACAATGTGCCTATTAAGGTCTTTTCAGCGCTCCCACCCCACAGAGCAGGGACCACCCCACTCTGCACCCTTTCCAACTCAGGGTAGATGCCATTTCACAGACATGTGCCCAGGGGTGTGGCCTGTGCTCCCAGCAAATGTCACAGGATGTCACCGACAGTCAGGCACAGCACGGCGGCAGAGATCCGGGCTCAGAAATGGAAACCTTCCGAGGCTGTCCTGACTCTCAGGGGACTGGCCGGCTCTGCAGGTCACTCGGGAACTCTAAGCCACCATCGCCGGCCGTGGCTACAAACAGGAAGCTCTTTCCCACCTTGGCCACTCCTAGCCACAGGACACTGCCATGAACAGATGACCGGACAAGGACATGTGCCTCCTCCCTGGGGAGCCTGTGAAGGTGGAGGGACACAGAGGAGCCCCAAGTAAGAGGGATGGTACCCTGTGGCCTGGGACCCCCGGTCCCTGCGTCCTGCCTTTGCTGCAGGGGAGGCCTGGCTGAGCTTTTGGTTGCGTTCTGAGGAACTCCCAGGAGACCTAAGTCACCACTGTGTGAGCTTGTGAAAAGTCACCTCCCCTCTTTGTGTAGGGTTGGTGGCAACGTGCTGGTCACCAATGGCCTAGAAGTAAGAACTGTTTTCATTCCTTAGTCACCATATAAGGTAGAAGCTGTGTGCTGGTAGTCACACCCACACCAGCCATGACCAGGTTTGGGGAGCAGCTGTCTCACCCCGTGGTTACTCCAAACATGGGCTAATTAGGAGCCACCTTCATTGCATGAGGCCGAAGGGACTGAAGGCTTTGGAAGCCCTCTCCATGTGGCACCGTCATGGCTCAGAGCAGCCGGGCAATGCCCAGCTTGGAAAGAACATTCTAGAACAGTATTGGCTAATATGGCAGACGCTAATCAGATGGGTTGAATTTAAGCTAAGATGCAATGAAGTCACCAATTCATTTCCTCGCCCACACTAGTCACATTTCAAGTATGCAATGGCCACACAGTCAGTGGGTGCCATGGTTTTGATGACACAAAGGACAGGACAGCTCCAATATGACTGAGTTATACTGAACAGCTTGATTCTACAACACCAAACCCTCAAAACCCATCACAATATTTTCCCTGTCATTTCATTTAGACCACGGAACAAGTGTCCCAGTCAGGGCTCACAGCAGGGAGGGAAGCAGGGCGAGGGGACTGGCCAGGCTCTCTAAGAGCCCAGTGCCTCAGTGTGTTAGCCGTCCTCGGCTGCTTGGGCAGAGTGAGGTTACTCACTTGCTTTAGGGCCAAGTGTGCCTGGCAGCTGGGAGGAGGCTGTTGGGTGCCAGTTCCTCTGGCATGCTCATCCCTATTCGGTCCTTCCTCTGACTTGACTATCTCCGGTGACAAAGCCATGAGCCTAGCACTCAGAGAAGGGACTCTTCTCAAGATGACAGGTGAAGAAACCAAGGTTGGAGGGGCTCTGGCGCTTGCCAACCCTCCATGCTGCCTCGGGGCTTGACCTTGAACTGTGTTCTGTCACCTGCTCCCCCAGCTGTTACAGAATGGTTTCAACAGGCCAGGCTGTGGCTCCCAAAGCCAAACGAGTGTCCCTTCTCACTGCAGGCTGCACAGGGACCCAAGGCACCAGCAGGATGATCGCTGAGGCCTGTGGCTCTGATGGAGGACATTTCCTCTCCCACAGGCACCACTTGCTTAGTCCTGGACCACAGAACAGCTCACACCCAGGGGTCACCAAGGACTCACCGGGAACAGCCTGCCAGCCTCAGGGCAGTCTCCCAGCTGCGCTCCTCTGGCCACTGGCACGAACGCGGTGTGATGGACAGGCCCAGGCTTACACCCAGGCTCTGGCCTGAATCCGCACACTGGAGCAGCCACGGCTCTGCAAAGGGCAGAGGGAGGCACAGCGCCTCCCTGAGGCCTCATCCTGCATTGTCCTGCGGAAGCCCCGGGACTCCGGTTTAAGAGCCTTTTTATAGACTCCTATAAAGGAGAAAGTGAACTTTTAACATGTTTGCACTCTACTAAGTCAATACACATAAAAAGGATAGCAGCTGAGCTTCCTCTGCCCACTCACAGCAGCCTGGCCCAGCCGAGGGCAGGAGGTGCCATCAGTTCCTGAGAGCGGCTCAAGGCTGCTCTCTGTCACCCCAGGCTGGAAGACGGCTGTACTTTGGAAAGCAGAGGGTAGAGGCTGGTGAAGTTGGAGGCCCTACCCTGGCTGGTCTACAGGGGTGGGGGTGGTTCCTGCCCTCACTCAGCAAGGCGGCCCCCCAGATGCATGGCTTTCATGGTTAAAGACGGAGAGGGGGGAAAGCAGGAAGCCGTAAACTTTTACGTGAATTCTCCACCACCCTCCTTTGGCCCCAACACCCATGCTGCCCTGCATTTAAAGACAGCCTCCTTTCTGCTTTGAACTTACCCTTAAATCTAGGCAGCCCTGTGCTCGCCCTTCAGGTAGGGGGCTCCGCCTCCACAGATGCTTGCCTACCTGCCTGGGAGGAACAGAGAGACCACTCTGGGGCAGTCCCGGAGGATGCAACCGGTCTGCCTGGCAGCCCATCAGCGTCCAGGGATCAGGACTAGTGTGGAGCCATCTGCTCATCTGTCCTAGGTAGCTCCCGCGTGCAAGTCACAGAAAGCTGGGCCTTCAAGCTGACATGTCCATGGTAGCCGTGCTTAGATTCCTGCTCTATGCTCTACTGTGATTTGGGTATGTCACTTAGTCTCTCTGGGTCTATAACTTACCTATAAAACAATGCACGGCTGCTATACAGAGACGCACACAGCACTGTGAAATAGCTGTAAAGATGAAATGACAGGATAGCTGTGCCTGGAATGGAGTGAGTCCTCAGTAAATGGCAGGTCGGAGGACCAGCACCTCTCTAAGGTCTGGTTCTCTAAAAGCCCGCACACCGCGGCCTCCCCCACAGTGAGGCTACTGGATGAGGATGCTGTGTTAAGAGCTGGGCCTCAGTGGGAGGAAGTTTCCAGGTCACAGGGGAGGAAGCCACAGCCTCTGGGTCTCTTTGTCTCTTTTGCTTCCCAGTGTCCCCCGTGAGTGAGGGTTCTGCTTCACTGTGAGCTGTAGCCCCAGAAGAGGTAGCGATGGGACCAGCAAACAGACAGAAACTTCCAGAGCCGGCAGCCAAAATAAAGCCTTTCTCTTCCTCAGTTAACTGCCACCCGCATTGGTTACACCGATGGAAAGGCTCCCTGGCTTGAGAAAGAGCCAGGCTCCTAAACAAATGAGAAAGTGAGAGCTGATCTTAACTTGCACCGTGATTCCGTGCCAGTTCTGAGGAGGCGGGGCCGCTATGACATCTCAGAATTTGGGGGATTCCGTGTAGTGCATGGCTGCTTTTCAATCTGCTCCAGAAGATAAACACCTTACCTGGGTAGCTAGCTGCCCCGGGCTCCCTGGAGGCCAGGGCAACCAAAGCTGTCTGACTAGGGAGGGCCAGGTTGCTAGGTAACCCAGACAGGGACAACTAACATCCCTCTTGTGAGCTAGCGTCTCTCTGCTACATCCAAACCTGGGACTCTCTGGGAGTCTGATACCTCTTTTCAAATTCTAAGAGTTATCTGCTAGTCATCTTTGTGAAATTCATATATTCTACGAGAGCCTGTGAAATAGTTTCATCTTGATTCAGAATGGGCCAAGAATCCATCAATGTCAGTCATATACACAGGCTGGGATGGAGGCTGCTGAGCTGGCCCTGTCAGTTAAATTCTTACTCTACAAGCATAAGGGCCTGACCCAAGTTTCAATCCTCACTATCCCTATAAAAAGCCAGGTACAGTGGCTTACCTCTGCAAAGCCAGTTCCTGGGGTGGGTGGAGACAGGTAGATCACAGGAGCTCACTGGCCAGGCAGTCCAGCCAATCAGCAAGCAGGTGGAAAGCAATAGAGGAAGACATCTGATGCTGACCTCTGGCCTCTGCACACATGTATGCATGCATACATGTGCACACACACATGTAAGAAGTTAAAGAGGCTAGGTCCAATCCCAAATCACACATAGAGGGAGCCGCAGAGAATGTGCGGCAGGCGGGGAAACAGCCACGGAGGGCAGAGTGATACTTGCAGCCAGCCATCAGAAGCCTGTCAAGGCCAGGGAGGCAGCTGTACTCTCAGCCCCCCCTCCCTGATAACAGCCCTGGAAATGGTCTCAGTGGGTTATAAGAAAATGAGGATATGAAATTTGAGGAGTGGGAATAGGATCTGGGAAGAGTTAGAAGAACAGGGCTGAATATGATCATAATACACCATGCACGTGTATGAAAACACCCAAAGAACTAATAAAACACAACATAATTCTTTACTGGTCCCAGGGAAGATGAGATCTAAGCTGCACCCTGGATGGGCTCCCTCTCTAGGGCTACACATGGAGGCCAATGCATTGTTTATTGAAGACAGCTGGAAGGCAAGTGGCTTTGTGGGTATTACACTATCTAGCCAGAGGAAACCTTGGGGCTCCAACTGGCCTCCAATGACATGAGAATCCAGGGCTGGGGGCGGGGGCAGTTTCTGAATATGTCGGCTAATTTTCTTGGCAAAAGAGACCAGATACTTACTTCTTAGTCTGACTTCCTACCACAGGGCTTGGCACAGATGGATTCACAGGGAGTAGGTTGTTCTTCAAGCCCATTTGACTGAGGATGAAGAAGCCAATGGGATCCTTCCAGAAGCCCAGCATGGACCATGCAAGCAGAGCCTCCTTGGCTTACAGCAGCTGGGCTTTGGGGGAAAAAAAATTGTCATTCCGAGATGGAGGGTTGCTTCTGGGCCTCTCCTGGAAGCACATTCTCTGGTTATCATTCCCAAGAGAAAATGCAGCCTAAGCCCAAACAGAAAGGGCATCCCCAATTCTGTCCAAGCTCTCCAACCCCGTCTCACTATCGGAACGGTATTTGAAAGTAGATACAGCAAAATCGCTCTCTTTCCATGGTTGGCCAAGGCTGCTCTGAGGAGAAAGGCCAGCATAAATAAAACATGAGAAATGAGGCGAGACACTTAACTCTCAGCTGCAGGACGGTGTGTGTCTATCTGTGGGTGGCAGGCCACACCTCACTGGGCACCGCCCCAGCCTGGGGTCACCTGTGCTAAGCCCAGAGACATCACAGGAGAGGTGTCCTGCACTGACACTTGTTCCCGAAAGCACCTTGCTCACTGGCCTGGAGAAGACTGGGCAGGCAGAGGTTGGGGTCTCACGAGTGCTGGGCGGGCCCATGCGCAAATGGAGAAACTGGCCATGTGTGACCAATGAAGAAACAGTGTAGAGCTCAGAGCTGAGGGCTGGGCCTGGAAGCGAGGCTGAGGCGATTTCTCAGTACATCAACAGGCATGGTTTGCTGACGTCTATTCAGAGAGTCATCTGGTGTCTCCCTGGTTGAGCCCCTTGAGCCCCCCTCTAGGCTGTTGCCCATGGACAATCTAACCTGCCTTGCAGAAACTAGCCTTTCCACTCATGGCCACGCAGCAGTTCTGAGCTCATGCGTGACCTAAGCGTGTCAAGTCTCAGATAACCTGTAGACTGCCGTGCAGAAGAAACATGTAGTGTGGGAGCCCATCCTCACATCACCTTCCTCCTTCAGAGCATTTCAGAGGACAGGGCAGCCCCAGCACCCTTGAAGACATGAGAGGTTTCACAACTGGAAAGCCCAAATCTGCTCCTCGCAGACACCCTCACAGCCACGGCTGCTGACAAACTCCTCTCCAGGGCATCTAAGCCATCGCAGACAGAGACAGTGAGTCAGGACCAGGGCAACCATACCGACAGCGTAAAGAAACCAGGCTCAGCCATCAGCAGAGTCATGGAGGCAGAGCCACTTGAGTCTGTAGAAAGAAAACTTTAAAAAAGCAAAAATGTAGCTTGGGACCATTCAGAGCAGGGGCCAGCTCTCACAGGATGAGTAGGTTCCGGATTACTGCAGAGAGCAGAGACCAGCATGCCATAACAGGTGTGTGTGTGTGTGTGTGTGTGTGTGTGTGTGAGAGAGAGAGAGAGAGAGAGAGAGAGAGAGAGAGAGAGAAAGAGAGAGTGTATATATATGTATGTGTGTGTGAGTGTGTGTGTGTGAGAGTATGTGTGTGTATATATTTGTGTGTGTATGTGTATATATATGTGTGTGTGTGTCTGTGTCTGTCTGTGTGTGTGAGAGAGAGTGTGTATATGTGTGTGTGTGTATGTGTGTGTATGTGTGTGTATGTGTGTGTATGTGTGTGTATATATATATATGTGTCTGTGTGTGTAAGAGAGAGTGTGTGTATATGTGTGTGTCTCTGTGAGTGTGTGTGTGTGAGAGTGTGTGTATATGTGTGTGTGTATATGTGTGTGTGTGTGTGTGTGTGTGTGTGTATCTGTGTGTGTGTGTGTGTGTGTGTGTGTGTGTGTGTGTGTGAATATGAAAGCCAGAGAACAATATCAGGTGTCTTCCTTCATTACTCTCCACTTCATTTATTTATTGGTGCTCTGACACAGAGTCTTACTACTTTATTACCATTACATAGACCAGGCTGTCACAGAGATCAAGCTGCCTCTGCCTCCTTAGTGCTGGGTTCAAAGGCGAATATCATGTTTCAAGGCAGAATCTCTCTACCCAGCCGGGAGCTCCAGGGTGCCCTGCTCTACCTCTCAGCCCTGGATGACTTTTCACATGTGAAAAGGCCCAGCTTTTCCCATGGCTGCTAATGATGTGAATTAGGTCCCCACACTTGTATGGCAAACACCTTGTTCACATTGTCATCCCCCTGCCCCATAATAGCTTAGTGCTCAAATGCACCAGGCTGCCACCCCATAGCCACCTTCTGCCCGGCCTTATTATTGCTTAAATGTGGTTTCTCAAACCATCGGTTCTGACCTTCCCAATGCGGCGACCCCTTAACACCATTCCTCGTGTGACCCCCAACCACAAACTTACTTTCATTGCTATTTCATAACTAAGTTTGCTGCTGTTACGAATCATGATGCACACATCTGTGTTTTCTGATAGTCTTCGATGACCCCTGTGAAAGGGTCACTTGATCACCCAAAGGGGGCTTGGTCCACAGGTTGAGAACCAGCGTTTTAAAGTTCAAGTAAATTATGAATTGATTACTATGAAATTAACAAACTTGAAAATTGTAAGTGAATGCACTGAGTTGTGTAGCCTTTGCCCCAGGTTAGCTATGAAGCCCTTCTGTCTCCTCCACATTGTCCCGAGTGTTTTTCTAGAACCTTCTCCACCTGGGGTGGTCACAGTCTCCGTAGACCTGCCCTCATGGGAAAGAACACTGTATTCTAGCTCTGCTTCCTGTTTGCTTAATCCACGTAGAATGTTTTCTAAGTCCATCCATATGTAAGTGCAACTGACACATGTAAGTAGTTCCTTCATTTCAACGGTGACATCACTCTGTTCTTAATGGATAGCATGCTTCATTTATCCATGAATAAGCTGATGGACACGGGTTATTGTCAGTTGGAGGCTACTGTGTGCATATATATATATATACACACACATATACATATCACTGCTATGAACAGTTACATACAAGCCCTCACAGGGTAAACATTCGTATTTATCTTGGGTAATGTGGTTGGTAAAGTAGTAGGCATGTGTAGCTTGCCCATTGGCCAACCTTAAAGCAAGATGGCCTGGTTTGTTTTATATTACACCCATGCTCTAATCCCCAGAGCCTGTGGATATCATACAATATGGGAAGGGAGAACTAAGATCTCCCTAGACTAGAGTTACTAATCAGCTGTCTGTAAGGAAGTGAGATATTCTGGATTATCTGGGAAGGCCCAGTGTTATTACAAGGACCTTAAGGAGGAGCACAGAAGAGAAAGGTAATGCGATGGGACATAGGGACATAAGGAGGACCTCCACCCACTGGGGCTGGCTTTGATGTTGGAAATCGTGGCCAGCAGTCAAGGGGCTTAGGGCGGTTCTAGAAGCTAGTGAAGAAACTGTGAAAAAGGCCTTCCCTGGAGCCTCTGGAAGGGATGTAGCAGGCTCACTCACATGCAATCCACCTTCCAGGCACAACTTAAGAGAACCCGCATTTATTGCCTTGGGCCACTGTCTTGGCAGTAATTTGCTATAGTGAGGAATGAGAAAATCAACACAGGTAGTATCTAAGGTAAGAGCTTCTGGAGCTCCCTTTCTGGCTGGTGATTTGGGGTAAATTATCTCACTGTCCTCCGTTTATTCACTGTGTGTTAATTCCAGGATTTGCTACTTCACTGTGTGCTGGAGGTCAGATAGTTCAGGTGCTAAAGCTATTAGCTGTATACATGACGGGCAGACCAGAGAGGATGGGCTGACTTCTGCCTGCTCTGCCACCAAAGGAGACAGAGGGGGAACTGACTGATTACAAAGAGCTGGGGTTCCTGAAACATTTAAACTCTTGTCTTATTGGACACGTCTTTCCAAGAAACCCATACATTTCAGAAATCTAAGCTTCTTTGTGTATTGATTCTACAAAGCAAGTTTTGTTGTGATCCCATCACGCATGCATATAAGGTGCTCAACTCATATTTACCCCCATGACTCTTATGCTCATGTTTCTCCCTTCCCTGCCACCTAGACCCACAGGAGAGAAGCAAGTGGCATCTGTCTCTCTGAGCCCAGTTCATTTATTTCATCTAACCTGGTAACTTTCAAGTCTGTCTAGTTTCATCAGTAATATGATTTTATTCTCTGTAATAGTGTCCCATTGTGCAGCTATCACACTTTTTTCATTGATGAACACATAGACTGATACCCTAATACAGCTATTGTGCATAGTGTTGCAATAATAGATATGGTTTGACCTGGAATAGCATAACTGGGTCATATGGTATTTCTATTTTCTTGTGGGGGGGGGATGTTCATGTTGGTGATGGAAGATGTCATTTTGTAAATATGTTTTTCTTATTGGTTAATGAATAAAGCCCTGCTGGCCAATAGGAAAGCAAGATAGGCGGAACTAGGAGATAAGGAGGATTCTGGGAGGTGTAGTTGAGGAGATTTAAGATGTAGAGACTTGCGAGAAGAGATCTGGACCCTTTGGTAAGATAAGACCACATGGAAACATTTAGATTGATTAAAAAAATGGGTTAATGTTTACGACAGAGCTAGCCAATAAGAAATGCTAGTAACAGGCCAACAGCTTTATATCTAACACAATGTCTCTGTGTGTTATGTGGGGCTGATGAGGAAATGGGACCAGGCTGGAGGAAAAACTGCTCATAACATACTGGTTTCCATAGTGCCTGGGCTAGTTTACAACCCAACTAACAGTGTTAAAGCGAGCCTTTCCTATCATGCACCCCAACATTCGTTGTTACTTTCCTTGTATCCTCCCTGGATGGCATAGCATGCCAACCTACCTTCTTTACACACCTTCCTCACAGCTAAAGACACTGAACAAGTCTTTTATACACGAATGAACCACGTGTGCTTCTTTGGAAAAGCACGAGCTCAGCTCATTTGCCCATTTATTAGCTGGCTCACCCACTCATTGGGAGCTTGATGCCAGCAGTCCTTTATGCATTTTGGATGTCAATCCTCTGCCAGATGACAAGCTTTCCTCTTGCTCTAAAGTCTGCCTCTCTTCTCTCATTTCCATTTTAACTGGTCACAAACTACTTGTCTTGATATTATTTCCTTACTCAGAAAGTCTTACTCAGAAAGTCACTGTCTGTGTCTGTATCTTACAATGCAGAAACCTAAAAGCTAAGCAGGGAATCCCACAAATCACACCTTGCCGGTGAAAGCCACACGTCACCATCTTTCTCCATCCGTAACAACTCTTTGCGACAGGTGAAGACTGCACACTTGCCCGTGCCTTGGCACACACTGGCACAGTCTTCACAGCAGCCCGGCGGGAGATGGACCAAGAGTTGTGCTACTCGGAAGATGGAGAAAACCGAAGCGAAAGCTGCCGTGGAGATCACCCAAGGCTCCACAAACAGCGGGAAGAACAGGTCCCTCCTCAATTCAGCAGTTCTTCAATCATACCTGCCTGTCTCCAGGACACCAGGGAGGACAAGGATGTGTGCCCTGCTCATGACTTCCGGAAACAGAGGGCCCTCCGCTGTCTCCTACATCAGAGGAGATCCCTGAGGGCACTTGCCAATCGGGGCTGCTCCTCACAGTCCTCAGGGCCAGGCAAAGCAGGAGGTTGGGAAAGGAGTAGACAAATACTCCAACCATACGTTAGAACAGCCAGCCACATTCATTCATTCATCCATTCATTCATTCATTTCTTTGTAGCCTATTCTGTGGCAGCAGCTAGGTAGAACTGGTGACTAGCATTTGTTGCAAGGCATTTGATTATACCATGTAAAGTTACGTCACTGTGATTGGTTTAATAAAAGCTAAACAGCCAATAGCTAGGCAGGACTTCTGGGCAGAGCGAGCTCTGGGGAAAAGACAGGTGAGGCTGTCGCCAGCCACAGAGGGTGCAGGGACAGAGGGAGCAGGACATCAGGGAGGAGAGGTAAAAGCCATGAGCCACATGACAGCATGTAAATGAACAGTAATGGGCTAATTTAAGTTATGAGAGCTAGTTAGGAACAAGCCTAAGCCAAGGCCGAACTTTCATAATTAATAAGTCTCCGTGTCATGATCTGGGGGCTGCTGGTGCAGTGAAGGGCCAGCCACAAGCACTGACAGAGCACTCTGCCATTCCCTTCAGTGACCCTCATGACATCAAGGCAGGCTTGATATTCTGTCAGCCTCACAGATGAGCACACTGATGCCAGGAATGACTTGCCCTGAACAAGGAATACGAAGCCGCCCTAAAACTGAGAATGGAGGTATGTAGATGGGCAGCACATGCACCTAGAGACCTTCTAGGTCCTCTTGTGGCAAGTACCGGAACCGTTTCATGGCCATACACATCTACAATCCCAGCATCTGAAAGCTGAGGCAGGCAGATTGTGAGTTCAATGTCAGCCTCACTCAAAGCCACAGCCAGAAGCAGCTCCTATAGACACTTACGGAAGTACCTCCTATAAGCATACTGCGAGGCTTCGGTGCTCAGCCTATCCCTCACTACAACAACACTGCCTCCCCCTTCCAGCTGGGGTGCTTCACTGCAGACCTAACCAACCTCATTTGCATACCGGACACAACAAGCATCCCCATGTCATCGAGAGGACTCCAGTGACTAAGCAGAATGTGTACTCACAGAACACTTCAGGATGATTCTCAGCAGCTGGCCTGGCACACTATTGGGCTTCAGGACTCTAGACTAGATTGACAAGCCAGTCCCCGGTCTCCTCCCTGCCTGGCCTCCCAGGAAGAGAAGATAAAGATAGGAGGAGGCGTCCAAGGGATCTGTGGCTACCTCATGCCCATGCGTTCCCAGTTCTCGCCTTTGTCTACACCCCTGTAACTGAGAGGCCTGTCTAGACTGAGTGGCTACTAGAAGTAATCCCAGGAAAATCTCCCTGAAACCTGATCGCTCTCCTTATCGAGGGGCAGGCAGATTAGCCTGACTGATTGAACAATGGACACCATGTCTTAACAAGATCTCCATGTGTCTCTGGTACTGAAGAGGCTCTAAGAGCCCAGGGCCCACCTAGTGGAGGGTCCTGCCCTTTTGGGGTCAGCACTTGCAGATGAGGGATTTGGGAGGATCCACGTCCTCTAGGGTGCCGGCTCCCACCCAACGGCCAGGGTCCCTGCTGGGGCCTGAGTGTGCCACAGTGTGAGTGCTCAGGTCTGAGGATTTCACTTGAGGACACATGAAGAGTAGGGAGTTGGGAGCCAGCTCGTCTGTTTCTGAAAGCTGGGGCTCTTCCGTGTGTTCCCATCTAGCCCTTGGCGGTCACAGAGCTGGGGCCAGTTAGCCAACTGTGGGCCTTGTCTGTGGCTCTGATGGCGTTCTAACACCATCCAAGTTGCCTCATCAGCATCGCAAATTCGAGCATCAGCCCTCGCCCCCACCGCGTTCTCTGAGGGCTGAAAGGGAAAGCTCAACCTGTGCCTGGGATTCAGATTACAATTCTCAGAACTACGGAAACAGAATACATTTTCTAGTCATCTAAAGCAACCAGCTAGCAACAATAGAGAGAACTGATGACATCTACCCAGTGGAGAGAGAGATGCTTCTGTACTGGGGAAGGGGGGGGTCGGGGGGGTCACTGTTCTGAACACCACTACCCATGAGCTGCTCTGAGGTTGAGCATGGGCTTTGGTCACAGATGAGGAAACTGAGGCTCCAGAAGAATTCATCAAGGAGATTGGATGGCTCTTCCCTTAGGATGCACCTGAGGGGTTTCCATGGCAACACTGTCAGCTCATTAACCAGAGTGGGTAACGCTGATCTCCCCTAAAACCTCTGAGAGGATTTGCAACCTGAACTCCCAACCAGGATCCTAATTCATTTCAGTGAGTGGCATTGGATGTGTTTCTATCTCTGTGATCTGACATTGGATAATCCTTGTCCCGCTGGCTTCCCATTGGCCAGAGTAACACCTGGCATGTCACAGCGAGCCCTTTGCTTGTGTGTGATGTGGTTCTGGAAGCTCCAGCTGTCCCTACAGTACCTCAGCACCTCTGCGTGCTGTCCAGAGTAAACCAAACTCTCTGCTCAGGATCTAGCCCACCCCATCTCCCAGGCTGTAGCTATCTGGGTCACCTGCTGCCTCCGCCTCAGCCTCAAAGTACACTCAGCTTAGCAGAAGGCGTAGGCAGGGTCTTCATCTCTAGCCCCCTGCCAGCTTCTTCATGTGGCTTTATGACCAGCCAAGGAATATCGACTGAGCCAGGCCCTCCCTTAGGGATGGGGAGCCAAGCCCATGGGAGAGGGTATGAGATAGCCCTGACTGTGTCATGAGGCAGGGGAGTCCGGCAGTAGCTTGGCGTTGAGAACAAAGGAGGCAAAGAAGAAGGTGTCTCCCTGAAAGCTGGTTGCACACCCAGTCCCCCTGGGTAGCAGTGAGGCTTGTCACTAGAATGCCACTCACCAACTCAACTCAGAGGACACAGAAAGGGCATGGCTGGGTAAAACGGTTTAAAGAGAGAGGATGCATACTGCTGTGTGCCTGGGGAAAGAGTCTCTGATGACACAGGGCTGAGTTCTCGGACCACTGTGGTGACAGCATAGCATGGACTGCGCTCGGGCAGAAAGAAGGGAGCCTTCCATCCACGAGAGCGTGCACCTGGGTCCATGCTCCTCACCTTTTTTAAGCTGTGTGGTCTTGGGTAGAATACTTAACCTTTCTGAGGTTTTCGTCTGCTGAATTGAAAAGAGACCATAACAGCAGGCCCTGCCATGAGGATTAACCTTGATAACGCATGAAAAGCATTTGGCAGGGTGCCTGGCACACAGTAAATGCTCAATAAATGTTTGCTTAGAAAAACAAAACGGCGAAGGCTGATTCCAGGGGCCCTTCCCTCCCCCAGCCCCCTCAATCAATAAAAGCAACCCTTTTATCTAAATCCCCGAGTCCAAGGGGAAACCAAACAGCAGCTGCAGCCCTGCCTTCTAAGACCCGCACCCCCCCCACCCCCCCACACCCACCCACCCCCGCCCCACCCCCGCCCCCAGCTCGACCCTCGGTGCTGCTGTGGCCCGGGAAGGAATGCTGGTGCTGTGACCTGGCCATGAACCTGCCCCTAGCCTCAAACACACACAAAAGCCATCGCTCTGCCTCACACATGCTCAGTGCTAGCTCCCTGCCCCATCAGCAGCCCACAGATGGCCATGGGCAGACCCTGACAGGGTGGCACACCTGCCTGGTCCAAACGTTTAAGGACAAAACAATGTTTTCTTCATGCTCATGTCATTACTCTTGGTGTCTTGGCTTGGTGGTTTTTTTTTTTTGTTTTTTTGTTTTTTTGTTTTTTTGGGTGCTTGGTGCTGACTTCTACATAAAGAAAGGAAATTCAATCCAGTGTAAGATATGCTTCATAGAAGACGGAGTAATATAAGCTCTTCACACGCTGGGAGCTTTCTGTAGGTCTTTTCACAAGAAAACTGTGCAGTCTTTTGGGTGGGCTGTGAGGTATGTGTTTTGCAGAGTGTGTGTGTGTGTGTGTGTGTGTGTGTGTGTGTGTGTGTGTGTGTGTGTGTGTGTGCCATTGGGGCAGGGGAAGAAGAGTCACCCAGACTCTCTCCACGGCTACAGAGAAATACCCTGCTGACTGCATATTGGACAGAGGTGTGGGTTTCCAGTGTGGTCATCGGCTGCTATCTGCCACAGTCACAGCAGGCCGGATGCCACCTCAGATCTGAGGGAAGAGGTTGCTCAGTCGCTTGCCTCTGGATCACAGCGCATCTGCCTCCCTCGCTGTACAACAGCACACCACAGGCTGGAAAGATCATAGGCTGCAATCCCGTTTTAACCACTTAATCCACGAGGCTTCCTTGATCTGACCCTCGGCTACAGGGTTAAACTGGAATGCATCCAGCTTCAAGAGTAGATCTAAACATGACAGCTGAGCCTGTGGCCAGCAGGCCACAAAATATAGATCTGTCCCTTCCACAGCGTCCGCATCAGAATACAGCACACCTGAGCCACCCTCATCCCCAAAGTAGGCCAGTGAATCCATTATCTAGATAGACCAAAATCAATTTTAAAATTACTATTACTAGATCATTAAGATAACAGGGATTAAAAAAGCTCACAGATATTATCCAAATAAGCTTCAAGTTTCCTGGGTGTGCAATAAGCGGATAAGCAAGGAGCCTAGGGCCCTGGCTGAAAACCTAAGCCCTGGTCTTATTCCCAGACGAAAGGGTGCGATTTCTCCTGCAGGGTCCTGTCGCACAGTAAGTATTCCTTATGGCGAAAACCACATGGAAAAAAATCCATGGGAAGGTGCAAAGTTCATGGCCAAGTGGAAGCAGACATAAATCCTTCATGAATGCCATATTCTTCTACTTTTAAAACAGACACTTCACGGCTGGAGAGATGCTCGGAGGTTAGGCACACTGACTACTCTTCCAGAGGTCCCGGGTTTGGTTCCCAGCACCCACATGGTGGCTCACAGCTACCTCTAACTCCATTCCTATGGGATCCATATTCTCTTCTGGCCTCTGTGGGAACCAGGCACACACATGCTATATGCACACACACATACACACACACACACACACACACACACACACACACTTTATATAAAGTAAATTAAAAAAATATTTAACTTCAAAAAAGTCAAATGAAGAGGCTTTTCCAAATTGGCTCATGTTTCTAGTTTCTACTACAAGAATATCTAAAACTAGAATGCCAAGTTATACACTCATTCTAATAATGCACTAAAACGCCTTGCTGGCGGGTCTTGGCTGGTAGAATTCTCTTTCAAAGGTAAAGTGAAATGTCCCCACTTTGTCTCCAGCATTTGTTTTTTGATAAACACTGACATACCTGATCCCAACACAGTCAGGTAAGACCAGGAATGTTCAATTTCCACAAGTCTCCTGTAGCGCCTCCACAGCCAAACCTTCCACCCTAGACAATGGCTCTGAGTGCTCCAGGGCCTGAGCGGGAGCACCCTTCCCGCCCAGCATGCGGGTCACATGCACTCTGGACACTGTGTTTATTGGTAGTTCGCTGGTGTGTGGGCATTTGTTTTGTTATTTTATTGCCTAGTGGTATTTCACTGTGCAACTGCACCACAATCCGTCCATTCACTGACTGATGAAACTTGGGCCGTTCCAAGTTTGAGTCTCTGATGAATGAAGCTGCTATTAATATTCACGTAAAAGTCTCTCGGTGAACATGTGTTTCCATTTCTCTTGAATAAATACCCGGGGATGGAGTATGGCAAGTGTGTGCTTTACTCAGAAGGGAGCTGCCAGCTCCGTTCCCAGAGGGGCTGACCAGTCTTACACTTCAGCAAACAGTGCGGCAGCCCCAATTTCTCCACCCACCAGCACTTGGAATCACTAGTTTTTGTTTTATTTCTTTTACATTTGAAATATATTCTTCCATAAATTTATTGAAGTATAAATCACAGGCAATAACATTTGCTGGTTTTAAGGACACAGTTTGATTAATTTCGGTACTTGTATATAGTTATGTGGCCATAACCACAACTAATATACAAACACACTTTTTACTGTCCCCCAAAAGTGTCCTCTGTGTGCTCTCTGCAGTGGGGGCAGTCCACTGGCCTTTGACCCTGCCCTCCCCCCCCCACGGATCCCCTATAATCTTCCTTTCACCGAATTTCACATAGATGGAATTACACGAGGAGAGGGGTTTCACTTAGTGTTTTTTGAGATCCAGCCACTTTGTTGTGTGCAGGAATATTTCTTTTATCAAACAACTATTTAACTGTATAGGTTCATTACAATTTGTTTATCTGTTTGTCATTGGGTGGTCGGTGTGCTGTTCCCAGCTTGGAATTCTTATAAATATTACTCGCAAGGCTATATGAGTCTTTTTCATTATCCTTGAGTAAACAAAGGATCCCGGGGGAGCCCTTGCCCCCTTCTGCCTCGTTATTTACGGTCTGTACTCCTGCCAGCGTTCTAGCTTCCTGAACTCTCACCCATGAAGCTGTGCTTACCGCATTCTAGAACTTCTCCGGTTTGCAGCTCCAAATGTTTCCAAACTGGTCTCATAAATTGGTTCCAAAGGCCTGTCAGGTCCCCAAAGGGGACTGTCAGGTCCCCTCTCAGCTGCAACCCCATCCCAGTGTTACTTTTGTCACCGTGACCAAATACCTAACAGAAGCGCCTTACGTGGAAGAGGGTAGCCCATGGCTACTTGGCCCCACATTGCCTGGCAGAAACATGACGTCAGGAGCATTTGATCGGGGTGCTTTTCAACCGATGGCAGATGGAGGAACAAGACAGGAAGGTATCCCATGATTCCCCAGGTTCTCATTGCCTCCAGCTAGCTCTGTCTCCCTCTCTAGGCTTCCACCATCAGGGGACTACATGTCCCAAACATGAGCCTTTGGGAAACACTGCTTGTTCCAAATGATAATATCAACTTGACAAAAAGGAGAAGTTTACTTGGGCACACGGTTTCACAGGTCTGAAGGCACAGTTCTTCAAGTTTGCTGCCTCCAGGCTTGTGGCGGGCAGTATATCCTCGTGAGAGCACAGGACAGCAGAAACTCGTCACCCCACAGTAGCTGGGGATAAAGACAGAAGAAGGGCCAGGCAACCCAATATCCCAACACAAGAGCGTGCTCCAGCAACCTAAGTTTCTCTAACCACACTTGTCTTCAGGTTCTACTGTTCTGTGAACAATACTGCCCTCATGATGTAAAGCACGCTGGAAAAGGTACAGCAGGCCTACCTTATCTGGGAGGATATGTCCCAAGGCCTCCAGTAGATGCCAGAACCACAATAATACCAGACTTTGTAGGTACTATGATTTCCTATGCATGCATGCATACATATATGACGTTCAATTTATAAATTAGGCACAGCAAAAGATCAATAATGATAACCAATAATGAAATGAAACAAAACAGTACATATGTGAATATGGCCTCCCCCTTCAAAAATGTTACTGGGGTACAGATCTTAGCAACTTCACAGCCTCAGACCAGTCGAATGTCCCAGAGTTAAAATCATCAGCTCACACCATGCCAGACTCCCGAAAGGCGCAAGGCATGCCCAAGCGCCCAGCAGAAGCCTCCCAGAATGTTCCCCAACTTAGACATATGGGTGCACATTCATCCATAGAGCACGTGGGGCGAGGTCACTGGCCAGGAAGACATGTGCCACGGGACCTTTTGCTAGGAACCTCTATGTCAAACAGAATAAGTTGAGATGGGAAGGAGAGAGAGGGCTTTGGACCTTCGTGGATGGCACTTGCCTGGACAGGACTCTGGTAGATCAATGACACATCACTAACAGGACCCTAATTCTGCCCACCCTCAGAGAAGAGTCCAAAAACAGTGGTGAGATTACCCCTCAGGCCACGGAGCCTAGACCTACCCCAGCCACTAACCCCCCAGCATTGGGCTTGTCTGAAATACAACTGCAATAGTGCCCATCATCCTGGGCATCTATTACTGAAACACTGTGCAAACTGCGTCAGTCACACCAGTGGTACACAAGCATTTGCTGCTGGAAGCATTAGCGTCGCCATCTTCATCTTCCTCCTCCTCCTCCCGCCCCTTCTTTCCCCTCCCCCTTCTCCAGTCTGCTTGTGTGGCTGGAGAGACACCGTAAAACATCTGTTCACTCCAGAAGTGGCTCCAGCAACAGACAAGAAGTTGATTCCACCTAAGTTTAGCTTAGTGAACCCATGAGTTTCCTGGGATGACTTACAGATAGTAAGGGCGGGGAGCCAGTTACAGGAGCATGGATGGCTCAAAGACAGATGCATCATAGAAAAGCGGGCGAAGACTATGGTGGCCACAAGAAAAAAGTCAGAGTTTTTACAAAGCATTCAGCATTCCTTGTAGTCTGGGATTTTAATTTTAAAAAATGCTTATAGATGTTTCGTCTCTGTGTGTATGTGTCTGTGTGTGTGTATGTGTCTGTGTGTGTATATGTGTCTGTGTGTGTATATGTGTCTGTGTGTGTGTTATGTGTGTGTATGTGTGTGTATGTGTGTGTATGTGTGTGTGTGTGTGTATGTGTGTGTGTATGTGTCTGTGTGTGTATATGTGTCTGTGTGTGTGTGTCTGTGTGTGTGTATGTGTCTGTGTGTGTATATGTGTCTGTGTGTGTGTGTCTGTGTGTGTATGTGTGTGTATGTGTGTGTATGTGTGTGTGTGTGTATGTGTGTGTGTATGTGTCTGTGTGTGTATATGTGTCTGTGTGTGTGTATCTGTGTGTGTGTGTCTGTGTGTGTCTGTGTGTCTGTGTGTGTGTGTGTCTGTGTGTCTGTCTGTGTGTGTGTATCTGTGTGTGTGTCTGTGTGTCTGTGTGTCTGTGTGTCTGTGTGTGTGTGTGTCTGTGTGTGTGTGTGTCTGTGTGTGTCTGTGTGTCTGTGTGTCTCTGTGTGTGTGTGTCTGTGTGTGTGTGTGTCTGTGTGTGTGTGTCTGTGTGTGTCTGTATGTGTGTCTGTGTGTGTGTGTATGTGTGTCTGTGTGTGTGTGTATGTGTGTGTATGTGTCTGTGTGTGTATGTGTCTGTGTGTGTATATGTGTCTATGTGTGTGTGTGTGTGTGTGTGTGTGTGTGTGTGTGTGTGTGTGTGTGCAAGTCCATGGAGTCCAGAAGAGGCGTCAGATCTCCCGGAACTGGAGTTACAGATGTTTGTGGGTGCCCTGTGGGTGCTGGGAACCAAGACAAGCAGCCAGGGCTCTCTCCATCCTCGAAGTCTGAGGGCTTCAGTGGTGACCTGTCTTTGTAAGACGATCCTCACCTCTCCCACACCTGCCCTGCCTGGAAAAGAGCCTGATGTCACAGCCAGTGGCATCTGGCCAGCACGGGTACACTCCCACATTTGACATGATCATCATAGAAATGAAAGCATATTTTAGGTAACATTTTCAGCTCATTTTACATTTGTGCCACTGGTCCTGAGCAATGCCAACAAGCACGTGAACATTGAGGAATGTTCCAGGGAAGTCCCATGCCAAAGAGGACCATGTGCTGAGCACTGGCCAGTCCTACAGCAGCAGCAACAAGGACACTGAAGCCCTAGTGGGAACTGTCCTTTTAGGAAAGACATTGTCCATCTCTTTCCGTGGCCACTGGAACAAGTCCCATCATGCAAGAGTACCGGTAGGACAAACAAACAAACAAACAAAACAGAACATAACAGGCTTTCTAGGTCTGAGGACAACAAAAGGGGGGACTTTGGAAGCTGGAGCAATCAGTAAGGCCAACCCTTCATCCCATGTATAAGTCAACAACCCCCTAAGCATGATCCATGCTATACATGTGTAGAACCCACTCAGACCAAGAGCTGCCCACAGAAAGCAAGGCTGAGCCTGCAGCTCGAGCCTAACTGGTAATCATCTGCTAAATGATTAACATGACCCTTAATAGTTTACAGAGCCCATGGTTTCACAACTTACCACACAGTATCCCGGGTTCACAATCACCCAACATAGCAAGTACCTAGAAGTATCAAAGGGAAAGAACTTCCTGGGCATCAACCCCAAGATGATGCAGATGCTAGGACTCTTAAACTGCGATTCTAAATGTAGCTACAGAATTCCTCTCCATAAAATAAGCATAAACACTCTCAGACTGGATGGAAAACAGACATGAAAATACATAAAAATAACAAAAAGAAGAAAACACAGACTTTACAACTGATAAGCTGAACATCTAAAATTACAAGTCACAGGTTAGGTTCAACAGCATGGAGATTGCAGAAGCAAGAATGTACAAACATGTGAACTTAAAAAAAATATACAAATTAAACAACAGAGAAGAAAGTTTAAGGACAATGACAAAATTCTAGAGACCTGTGATCATTCCAAAAGGTCTAACATTCATGTCATTGGAAGTCCCTGAGAGAAAAGACGGTAGTACAGGGAAAAAAAATTAAAATATTTTTAGTGTGAAACTTGGTTAAAAAAAAATACAAAGTTATAAATAAATAAGCTAAACAGAACTCAAACTGAGTAAAGTTAAAGAATATCACGTCCACACACACACAGAACAAACTGAGACACTGAAGGAAAGACAACGTAGGAGCCGGTAGACCGTGCGTGCTCTGTGAGAGCAAGTATTAGAAGGCGGCTCTAACCGGGTGCCCCACTCAACTGGTTTTCGACAGCTGGGAAAGGGCTAAGTCTTCAACAAATGGCATTGGAGAAGCTGAATGACCACACCCAGGAGAACGAAAATGGACCTTTCTCCCACACCCGGCATCAAAGCCAACTCAAAATGGGTTAGACTCGAGTGCAAAGCATGAAACTATGAAACAGCTGTAAGGAAACTTCAGGCAGCAGCTCCACAATGATGGTCAGGGAGATTATCTATCTGTCTATCTATCTGTCTGTCTGTCTATTATCTATATATGCTATGATCTCAAAAGCAACAGCAAGAAATCAAACAACATCCAAACAAACAAAAAACCATACACTGTGAAAGAAAACAACTTACAAAATGAGATAACCCACAGAATGGGAGAGAAATCTCTGTAAACAATCTCTAGTAAGAGACTAAAACACACACACACACTCACACAATACACACACACACATACACACACACACATACACACACACATACACACACATACACATACTCACACAATACACACACACATACACACACACATACACACACATACACACACACAAACACATACTCACACAATACACACACACATACACACACACATACACACACACATACACACACACACATACACACACATACACACACACATACACATACTCACACAATACACACGCACATACACACACACATACACACACACACACACAAACACATACTCACACAATACACACACACATACACACACACATACACACACAATACATATACACACACACCACACACACACACTCACACACACCACACACCACACACCACACACACACCCACACACATACATACACACACTCTCTCTCACACACACACACATACACACACACACATACACACACACACACACACACACACACACACACACACACACACACAGCAATACTGTGTGACTTTTCTTGGAGCCATGTAAACAAATGTCTCCACCCCTGACCACAGACAGCCCCCGTCTCATCTAGCCCGATGAGCCAGTGACTGATTGGGTGACTTACTGGACAGGCGTGAGGACAGCTCTGCGGCTAGAGCGGTCTCCCTGCCCCTTGAGCAGCTATGCACCTCTTCTGCCTCCTCCGGGAGGGGCTTGCAAGTCCTACTATGAGCCAGCTTGTGAGTCCTCCCCGTTTCTTTTTCTTTCCTTCCTTCCTTCCTTCCTTCCTTCCTTCCTTCCTTCCTTCCTTCCTTCTTTCTTAAGATTTATTTGCTTATTGTGTATGCAGTATTCTGTCTGCATGCATGCCTACATGCCAGCAGAGGGCACCAGATCTCATTAGAGACGGTTGGGAGTCACCCTGTGGTTGCTGGGAATTGAACTCAGGACTGCTGGAAGATCAGTCAATGCTCTTAGCCTCTGAGCCACTTCTCCAGCCCTGTCCTCCCCATTTCTACAAGGGAACATTAGTAAGTTCAGTCCTGTGTGGGTGTAATGTGGGTAATCACAGATGCTCTGGTTCAAAACGGTAATGACCAATCTTGCCTGGGGGTCTGAGCTCTAACACATGTAAGGAATGCAAACTCAGTGACAAAAAGAGAACTTGAGCCAAAGAAGGCAGAAACAGGCAGATCTCTGTGAGTTCGAGACCAGCCTGGTCTACAGCGTGAGTTCCAGGACAGCCAGGGCTACACAGAGAAACCCTGTCTTAAGAAAATAAATACACAAAAAGAGAGAACTTGATTTTAAAGAACATGGCTAAGGCCTGAGCAGATATTTCTCAAGTGAAGACGTGAGGATGACCAGTGGGAGCATGAAAGCAGCCGAGCACTGAGATGGCCAGGAGCCACCACCTGCTGCTCCCAGGTAAAAATGAAGTGGACAGACAGTGGAGACAGTGGACAGACAGGAGGACAGACAGGAGGACAGACAGGGGGACAGACAGGGGGACAGACAGTGAAGACAGTTTACAGACAGGTGGCAGTGTACAGACAGGAGGACAGACAGGAGGACAGACAGGAGGACCGACAGTGAAGACAGTGTACAGACAGGTGGACAGGTGGACAGACAGTGTACAGACAGGGGGGCAGACAGGAGGACCGACAGTGAAGACAGTGACAATGCGCTGAGCAGATAAGAACTCTAGTCAGCAGCGGGACACCAGTCGAGGGCCACTACAGCTCCGAGAGCCACCATCGCTCCCTCTCTGAGGCTGCTTTTGCAGCCTCGGGTCAAACCCTGGAGGCTCAAGCCAGCTCTCCGTCCAGGGTAGAAGCCTCGCTGCAGGGAGAGCCGCTGCTGCCTGACCCTGGCCACCCTTGGGGCCATCCTGCTACTCCTCCTCCATCAAGCTCTGTGGCCCTGTGTCTACTGAGCCTGGTGTATAGGGGACAAGCTAGGCCCTGATTGGTTGAGTGTGGGTATGCAAATAAGGAAAAAGGGGGATCAGTCAGGAAAGCTGTCAAACCTGGTTTAAAGGGGGAGAGAGAATCCTTAAGGCCAAGAGTAGCCCGAGTTCACAATCAGATCTGGCTTTGTGCTTTTGCCTCTGTTTAGAAGTCTCTGGGCTTGAACTTGCTGGGAGAGGGGTGCCTTTCCCTACCAGCGTTCACTAAGCACCAGGGATTAATGATTTAAATGAAAACAACAATGAGACAACCGCAAAATAAGGAGTCAACCTAAGTGTCCATCGACAGATGGGTAAAAAAGTGGTGGGTCATCGTTATACGTGCAATAGAAAAGGAGCCAGCCAGTCTTAAAAGGCGTGGGAACCCTGTCATTGTGACAGCGTGGGTGAAGCTAGACAACTGTGCCAAACTGATAAGCAAAACACAGAAAGTCAAATGCTACACGTGTGACCTGAAGAAGCCGACAGAGTAGAAAGATGCATACCAGAGGCTTGAGCCTGGAAAGGGATGAATGGGGAGCATTTGAACAGTGCTTCAGATGAGTAAGAAATAGGGTTTTGGGGCTGGGGGATGACTGAGTTGTTGAAGTGTTTGCTGTGTGAAATGAGAACCTGAGTTTGCGGGTCCTGCACCTGTGTAAAAATAAAACAAGCCAGGCATGGCAGCACACGTGTAACTTCGAGTCCAGCATGAGAGGAGTCCGGGGTCTGGTGACCCTGGGGCGCATTAGCAGTCACCCTAGTCAATTAATAGCACCAGGCTCCACTGAGACGCCTTGTCTCAAAAAGCAAGGCAGGGAGCTGCAGAGATGGCCCACTTAAGAGCATGTGTCCCTCTTGCAGAGGACCCAGTTCTGTTTCCCTGCACCCACAGCAGGTGGCTCAAAGTAACCTGCGATGCCAGCTCCAGAGGCAGTTACAGCTCCGGCCTTTACAGCCACCTGCACTCTGTGTTCATGAGCACAAGAGGGGAAGAGGCAGAGGGGAGAGAGAGGGAGGGAAGGGGAGGGGGAGAGGAAAAGAGGGAGGGGGAGAGGGAGAGAGGGAGGGAGGGGGAGAGGGAAAAAGAGAGAGAGGAGGGAGGGAGGGAGGGAGGGAGGGAGGGAGGGAGAGAGAGGGGGAAAGGGAGGGAGGGGGAGAGAGGGAGGGAGGGGGAGAGGGAGGGAGGAAGGGGGAGAGGGAGAGAGGGAGGGAGGGAGGGGGAGAGGGAGGGAGGGAGAGAGAGAGAGGGAAGGGAGGGAGGGGGAGAGGGAAAGAGAGAGAGAGGAGGGAGGGAGGGAAGGAGGGAGGGAGAGAGAGAGGGAGGGAGGAGGGAGGGGGAGAGGGAGAGAGGAGAGAGAGAGAGGAGGGAGGGAGAGAGGGAGGAGGAGGAGAGAGGGAGGGAGAGGAGGGAGGGAGGAGGGGGAGAGGGAGGGGGAGGGGGAGAGGGAGGGGGGGGGGAGGGGGAGGAGGGAGGGGAGAGGGAGGGGGAGAGGGGGAGAGGGAGGAGGGAGGGGAAGGGGGAGAGGGAGGGAGGAAGGGGAGGGGAGAGGGGGAGAGGGAGGGAGGAAGGGGGAGAGGGAGGGAGGAAGGGAGGGGGAGGGGAGAGGGAGGGAGGAAGGGAGGGGGAGGGGGAGAGGGAGGAAGGGGAAGAGGGGAGAGGGAGGGAGGGGAGAGAGGGGGGAGAGGGGGAGAGGGAGGAGGAAGGGGGAGAGGGAGGGAGGAAGGGAGGGGGAGAGGGAGGGAGGAAGGGGGAGAGGGAGGGAGGAAGGGAGGGGGAGAGGGAGGGAGGAAGGGGGAGAGGGAGGGAGGAAGGGAGGGGGAGAGAGGGAGGGAGGGAGGGGAGAGGGAGGGAGGGAGAGAGAGAGAGGAAGGGAGGGAGGGAGAGAGGGAGAAAGAGAGAGAGGAGGGAGGGAGGGAGGGAGAGAGAGGGGGAAAGGGAGGGAGGGAGGGGGAGAGGGAGGGAAGGAGAGAGAATTATGTGTGTATACACACAATTAAAATAAATCTTAAAAAAATAAGGTAGAGAACTATCTAACCGGACATCCAGCGTCAATCTCTATCACAACACCAATCTGAACAGGAAGAGAGCCAATAAGGAGCACAGATTACAAGGGATGGACATGGATGCATTGGAAAAGATGGCATAAGGCACAGTAAAGAAGACGGGCAAGAAAGGCCCTACCTCAAGTCACTCAAAATCCACGTTTGAGCAAGTACTATGGAGCTAAAGGAAACAAAGAAATCAAGGACTGTGCTATCGTCAGCAAGTTCGCATCTCCCAAAGGAACGCTTTGAAAAACTGGACAGGTTTTGAAGCAACTTTATATATAAAAAGTAAATAAATAAAATAAGATGTAAATATTGGAAACCAGGCTGTTTGCAACCTAAGGTGGAGTTACAGTGAGGAAATGAGGGCCGTCAACGTGCATACTGAGGAACGGGGTTGGAATTTGAGATATCAATATGAACCAAATATTGAAACACATTCAGTCAGGCAAACAGAGAGGGAAATGTAAATCCTTGCGTGCGTGGGCGGGTACACACGTGTAATTCCAAGCTCTTTGCACTGGCTGGGAGGCAATGGCATAGCCAGATCTCAGTTTCTAAATACGGTTCTCCTAATTAAAATAAGCGAGCGGACAATAAACAGGGGAAGGATTCATTCTAGGGCTGGGACAGATCACGCTCCTTTCTCTCTTTTTAACGGCTCCTGGAACAGTTTGTGGTACTGAAATTCAAAGAAGCATTAGATGATTGCGGTTGGGGATGAGCCCCATGGCAGACCAAACGCCTGCATCTGATCCCTGTCCCAGCTTGTGCTCTCCTGTGGCTGAGAGCAACTTGAGGGGGAAGTGTTTTTTCCCCCCACAGCTCACCACCTACCCTGGAGGAAGGTGGGGCATTAACTCATGGCCCCCATGGGAGGCAGGCGCTGACGCACAGAGCACGGAGGAGCCCCGCTTGCTGGCTTGCTCCCCAAGGCTCGCTCGTTCTGATTTCTTCCCCCATAACATTTTTATTGAGAGTTTCACATCGTGCACTCTGATCACAGTCCCTTCCCAGTCCTATGTCTGCCACTGCCTTGTGACCCCCCCAAAGAAGATGATAACAACAACAACAACACCAATAATAAAAGAGCCTACTTTGTGTTATCTATACACTCACTGGAGCATAGTCAAATTCTTAGTGGGTGCCACCCAAACAGACCCTTCCCCTCCCATCCCTCTGCCAGAAGCCATTGACTGGTGGAGAGCTGCTCTTCCCTTTGATGGATTTCTGTCTAGGCTGTTATTTGGGGGGGGGGTGGTAGAAGTTGTCACAGAAGCCTTCCATGTCCCTCCCTCTCATCTGTGCATCTGCAACCATCTCCATATCACAGCAAAAGTGGACTCTATACTCTTCGTCACCAGCAGGACCATGGGCCTCCACAGGTCTTTGGTGACAACACAGATCACGAACACTGACCCCTATTGAAGCAGGACCAGGGACCCAGACGTGGCCCATGGCAGTCGCACAGCCGTGGGTGGCTTCAGGTGGCAGTGCAGGCCATTCAGATCAGTATGGCCCTTGGTGGCAGCACAGCCCACAGACATCCACATGGCCTTTGGTGGTAACTCAGACTACTGACATCAACACAGACCCTGGCTGCAGTAGGGCCTCAGGCCCAGACATCACCATGGTCTCAGATGGCAGTGCAGGCTACTCACATCCATGTGGCCCCCAACAGCAGCATAACCTGTGGCTATCAGGCTGCAGCACAGGCCTTGACTGACAGCTCTTCTGCCACATGCTCACCCATTTTGGTTTCTTATACGACCCAGAACCACCTGCCCCGGAATGGCATCGCTCTCAGCGAACAGGACCCTCCCACACCAATCAGTAATCAAGAAACTGTGCCACAGATTTGCCTGCAGGGAATCTGATGGAGGCTTCTTCTCAGCCAATGACCTAAGCCTGTGCCAAGTTGACAAAACACCAGTTAGCACAATCCCCAACACCTCCCTCCTGATGTAAAAGTTAAATCCATGTAAGGATCACAGGGTCACAAAACCAACCTCAAAAACTTCTCAATGGCCAAAGTACACAGTTTGGGCATCAGAACCCATATAAACATAATGTATAGAATAAATATGTGAGGGTCAATACTGACATAATAAAAGGGATGCATGCGTAAGTGAGGCAGAGGGGTAACTGCAACCACTGTAGTCAGAAAGTACGAGAAACCACCTCTCATCACAGTAACTGCAGCAGACAAGTCCACAGCACCGAGATTGAGAAACGGGTAAACCAGTGGGGTTTGCACAATCTCGAAATAACTCCTCCTCAGTATTCATTGACTACAAATGGAAACGTTCTGCAGAGAATGCTACCAAGACCACGTGAGTGGGCGGGGCACGTTACATGAGGCTAACAGGTGGACAACTGAGAAGGGCCTAGCATTTAGGGGGATCCCTTGTCCAAAATGTTCAGTCTTGACTACCATGAGAAAACAGGCCCAGCTCAAGAGACCAACCACAGGATAGCCCTTCTAAGGTGAAAAGATCACAGAAGCCAGGCAAGAAACCAAGGTAGACAGGAGGGGGCTAAGGAGTGTGACAGAAAAATTCCCACTGACGTCTCTGGAAAAGCCTGCTCAGCTTCAAACTATGCTCCAAACCAAACTGGGAATGGGTCAAACGTCTAAATGTAAGACTAAAACTGTACAGTCCTTGAAGAAACTGGTAAACACATCCTGTGACCTTTGTTTGGGTTTCTTGTTTCTTAACTATGACCCTAGGAAATACAAAAATTGAGTAAACTGGCGCCACCAAAATGTTTGATCCATACGTCAAAGAATATTGGGAAGAAACTAAAAGGACAACCCACAGATTTGGGAAGAAATTTTGCAAATCATTCATCTGAAGAGAGACCTGTGTTTAAACACACAAAGAACTATGCCAACTCGATAATAAAATAACAAATGACCCAACTTTTAAAAACAGGCAAAGTATGTAACTTGATACCCCCAGAGAAGATAGATGGATGGATGGCCAACACACACACCACGAAAAGATGCTTCCACAATCAGAGAAAAGCAACTTCAAGCCACAACAAGCTTCCTAGTCCCACTGGGATGAATGCAATAAAGGTAGGCCGGCCTAACACATATTAAGGCAGATATAGACAAAGAATGAAAACAGCATACCCACTGTGCAAACAATCCAGGCTTTGCTAAGAGAATTAAATAAAATTATCACACAGTGCAAAAATCCTACTCCCAGATAAAACCTAAGTGAGGACATGTACTTACACAATTTGGTCATGGATATGCAGAGGGTTATTACTCAGAGTAGAAAAAAAAAAGATGGGAAGCATGTAAATACCTATTGCTGTGAATGGATAAGCAAAATACAGCCCATCTACACTAGGTAATACCATGTCTCCATAAAAAGAAACAAAGAATTTTATATGCATTTTATTCCACAACTTAAATATGGTCAGATCACAAAAATAGTATACTAAATAAGAAATTAGGTAGAAAGTGACTCATAATTTGTGAGTTCACTCATATAACATATTCATCCACAGGGGAAGGGAATGTGTTTATGGTTTTCAGACAAGAGGTGAGGGGGCGGGGTGAGGGGAACAACTTCTCATAGGTTGGAGGCACCTTTGGAGCAAAAGAAAAGGGGTTTACTGTCAGCAGTGACAGAGTCACAGCCTTGCAAATACACTAAAAGCCACTGGTTTGTACATTATTTTGAAGGTGGTAAATTTTATGGTATATGAACTATATCTTAATAATAAAATGAAAACCACAGACCAGTATTTGCCACAAAAACACGATAAATGCACTTTAATGTTAGCAAGTGGAATACAACAATACATAAAAAGCCTAATAAGGCCATGTGAGGTTTACATGGAAATCAATATAATTTACCATATCAACAGAATAAAGGCTAGCAACCGCTTAATCATCCCAATGGACTCACATCGACAAGATCCAATGCTGGTTACCACGAAAAACAAACAAACAAACAAACAAAAACCAAAAACAACAGCAAAACCAACTATACATCTGGAAAGGAAAGAAAGATGGTACAAATATTGTCACAGTTTCCAATCAAGAATGTGTGTGGCTTCAGTAGAGGACGGTTCACAGCAGCCGAGTAGAATGTTCCCACGGCGACTTGCAAGCATGCTTAACAAACGCAAGCCAACAGGTGTGACGCACTCCATTCAGAAGGAAACACAGACACAAGGGTCATCTCACTGGAGAAGCAGCATTTGGCACTCATAACAGTACTCCCTTACAATTTAGATACCGAAGGAGATTTCCTCACCACAATAAAAGCCATTTGTGAAGAAGCTGAAAGCTAAGGTCATAGTCAGTGAAGAAGTAGGAACTTGAACTCTCAGACCACGGACGAGACAGGGAAGGGTGCTGCCCAAGCCTCTTCTCTGCATTGTGGCATGGAAGTGTTAGCAAGAGCAATTAGATAAGAAAAAGAAATAAAGGCATACCAATGGAGAAGGTAAAGACAAAACTATCCCCATGTGTAGACAGAATGACCTCAAAGATGCCCCAAGAATAAATGAATTCAGCAAAGCTCTGTGTTAAAATTAAAATCTCCAAATTAGTTGAATCTCTGTTCATCATAATCCTAAAGGAAACCAAGAGGGTCCCCCACCCACTTATGCAAACATTGACGCCAAACAAAATATTTCAATAAACTCAGCCAAGAAGGTGAAAGAGCTATATACTGGGAACTGTGCATATATACATTAGAACATTGTTTAAATGTCCACACAACCAAAAGCAATATATAATTCACAGTGGCACCTACCAAACTGACTTTGAAATTCTTTATAGGAATAGCAACTAGCAACAAACATTCTAAGTTTGTAAGGAAACTATAAAAGAACCTGAGTACCACAAACGGTTTTGAGAATCAAAAACAAAGTTGGAGGCACCGCATTTGCTGGTCTCAAAGTAGACTACAGAGATGGCAATCAACACAGCATGACTGGTGTGAACAGCACGAAAGCCAACAAACTAGACCCCAAAACAACCCAGCCTCACTTTGACACCAAAATTAGTGACCCCAAAAAGACACGGTATGGGAAGTCTTTTGTACTCAGTAAGGGGCGGTGGGGGAAGTGGATGCCCACGTGTGAAAGGATGAATGTGGAATCATTGCACACCATAAAGATCAACCCCAAAGGCCTAGACAAAAATGCGTTCATCACCACTTCTCATGGAAATGAAAAATCTAAGCCAAGATGAGATAGCACCGTATGCCTGGTAGAATGACTCTATAGACAGAGGAGCAGTCATTAGTGTTGGCAGAGGTGTAGAGGGACAGGAGCCCATATCTCCTGTTGGGGAGGACACACACTGGGCAGCCACCAGGGACAGTACACGGGTGAAACAACCTCTAATCAATGCCCCGCACTCACGTGTTCACTGTAAAATCACAACAGCCACAGAATGGAAACAGCCAGACATCAATCAGTAAGTGACCAGACCCGGAGAGATATGGTGGGGTGTGTGTGTGTGTGAGAGAGAGAGAGAGAGAGAGAGAGAGAGAGAGAGAGAGAGAGAGAGAGAGAGAGAGAGAGAGAGAGAGAGAGAGAGGAAAAGAGATAAGAGAGAGGAGGAGAGAAGAGAGAAAAGAGAGAAGAGGGGGAGAAAGAGGGAGAGAGTGGGGGGAGAGAGAGGGAAAGAGAAGAGAGAGAGGGGGAGAGAGGGGCAGAGAGAGAAGAGAGGGAGAGAGAAGAGAGGGGAGAGAGAGAGCAAAAGAGAAAGGGGAGAGAAGAGAGAGGGGGAGAGAGAGGAGAGAAGAAGGGAAGGGAGAGAGAAGAGAGGGGGGAGAGAGGGGGAGAGAGAGAGAAGAGAAGAGAGAGATTATTATTCAGTCTTTAAGGAGAGACTCCTGGCCTAGGGGGCCAAGTATGGACTGTGTGATCATGATGACATGAGCTTGGCTGCACCCATGTAGAAAGGCCAGATGTGGCAACACACACTTGTAACACCAGCCCTGGAGGCAAAGCCAGAAGGACCCTGGGAACTCACTGGCTAGCAAGTCTGGTAAATCAGTGAACTGCATGTTTAGTCAGAGACCCCCCATCTCAAAAGATAACATGGAGAGCGACACAAGACACCATACAGCACCACCCTCTGAGCTCCACAAGTCTGAGCATCCCTCCCATGCACACACAAGTCTGTCATTTGCCACAACGTGGACAAACGGAGGACACTGTAGGCGCTGAAATAAGGCATGTCACATGCATGACCTTGCTTCCTTTTACGCAAAAAAGACATAATTTCATATGAGGTTTTGGAAGTTTTTAGACTTATAATAACTCTTTGCTATGAAAGAACATATCAAATCATGTGTTACACCATGAGATTTTTTTAATGTAATAAAAATGCAACATTACAAACATATTTAGAGAACCTCACTATCTGGTTTTAAGATCATAAAGCTCCAATAACTAGGATGGTTCAACACTGACAGACATAATCAAATACATCAGCAAGTAAGAATGCATAATCCAGAAATACACTCACATAGAAAATTTTTGGTAAAGGACCCAAACTAATTCATTTAGTAGAACAAAGCCTTATTTTTAAAGGGTACCGTCAGGTCATTTTTAATAGAGCTGAAATAAGTGGGTATTTCTATGGGAACAATGAAGGTGGAGGTTCAAAAACTAATTTATGATGGCAAAAATAAAAATAGCTGCTGATCCCAGGTGGACGAGGAGAAGACTCCAAGGAGTTTTCCGTGGGTCCCAGTCTGCTTGCGTCTGGTCCTGGGGTTGGTCCTGTGCGTACGTTTTCTCAGGACTGGCCAGGTGACATGCTTAAGAGTGTACCTTATGGTAAACTCCACCTAAAATTGAAGAGGAAAATCTCTCTGGCTGGCTGCGAGTACAGACAAGGCAGGAGCATGGCTGTGACAAAACATCTCCAGCTGTCCCTGTGATGCGGGAAAGAGCTGGCATGAGGGACTACAGCAGAGTCTGCGTCAGATTTGAAGCAACAGTCCCTCCTAGGACATCTTCTCAGGGTGACATCGGAAATCTCCGCCAGTGCACACCGCTGGCTGACCCCACTACAGTAACTGCAGCCCAAACACGGTTAAACGCCCCTCAGGTGCCTGCCATGTGCCCGCCCCATGCCAGGTTGTTAATCATCATCTTCTTTCAAAAATGGTTTTTAATAAAATGGAATCTGGCCTGCATTCTAAGCTGCCCTCTTCCGTGTATTAGTTATATCTATGTCTGTTTTTTTGGTTTTTCTTAAACGAGGACTCCATATAGATGCAACATTGCTTATCCCTAGTTTTAAATAGAACACTACCTGCTATGCTGCTAAACAAACCACCGTCTTCCTTTTTGGTCAAAATGAAGTAAAATGCTGTGCACAGAAGGTTGTGTGTAGAGGTTTGCTCAGCTAGGAGACACCAACAGAGCTCACGACATTTTAGATACTTTAAATCTGTCTTCATCAGAACACACAAGTGTCAATTTCTAATTCAGACTCGTGGAGGTTCAGCTCAAACTTTGTGTTAGAGAAATGTACTTCTAAATAAAATCTCAGGACTTATGAAGGAGAAAAGTTAATAAAAGCTGATTTAAACAGTATATCATGAAGCAAAATTATGATCTATCAAAAGCAACAGAGGAAGACTGATACAGACAGGCTCAGTTCTACTGACAATGTATTTTGGGGTTTTAAATGTAGGGAAATGTGCTCAGCAGAGGGAGAAGGAGTTCACTGAGAGGTTGGTGTCCTTGTGCTGAGCCCCGGGTGAGCTGCCCATCGTCAGGTCAAATGGTAGCAGACCACTTGTCCCCAGAGGCCACAGAGCACTGGCATTAAACTGACACAGGGGCAGAGCATGCTGTGGAACTCCAGGCTGAAGGGAGCGATGACTCTTGGGGACAGGGCACAAGCAAGCATGGCTAAAGGGCCGCTCACCCAAAGCCGCCGTTCAACCACAGTCCCCAGGGACAGACAGACTTCCACAGCAAGGAGGTGAGCAGCTGGACAATGGTGACGGAGGAAGCAGATCTGAAAAGCCAAGTGCTAAAGCAACAGCAGTAAAGGGAAAGACTCGGGCTCAGCACCCGCAACGTGTTTGTGGTACGAACCTACAAAGAGGGCTGGTTTAAATGGTGGAAGACAGTCAAACAGTCAGGCAATGTCCCTGTCCCCTAAGGCCACCACCACAGTAGGAGACTCAAAGAATAGGTTCTGGAGAATCTGAGAAAGTCTGAGGATTGCCACGTCCAGCAGAAGAAACCCAACAAAACGCGAAGACTATGGGAAAGAAAAACATATTGTTGTAGAATTAACTGTGTCCCCTTCCCTCCCCCAGATATATCAAAGACCTAACCCTGAATAGGATTATATGTGGAGATAGAGCCTTCAAAGCCTGGTTAAGATGAAAGGGCACTATGAAGGAGGAGCCCTCTGCCACGAGATTTATCTCCTCACAGGACAAAGTAAGCAGAGAAGTGTGGGCTCTGTCCACGCGCACACACAGCAAGGTCACAGGAGGGCACAGTGAGTATGTGGTGTTGTCCACAGGGCAGGAAGAGTGGCCTCGCCTCAGACCAGTCACACTGATGCCCCGTCCTAGACTGTCACCAGACTGTCACCATGCAGATGGTCTGAGCCAAGATCATAGCAGACAGCGATCCCCAAACAGCTGAGCGACAGACCTAGGAAGCACCAGCCAGACTGGGAAGGCCCTAGGAGGGGCGCCTTCAGGGACAACGTCGGCAGAACAAAGATTTTGAGATGAATTTAATTCTAGTGAGTCTGGTGTCGAATTAGTGACACACACATAACCCAGGCAGAGGTGGGAAAGTATAATCCTGGGAGGAAACCCGGCTCAGGAAAGGATGTCATTACATCCGCTCTGAACAGCTTTCTCAAGATGAACACAATGGAATTTGTAGCCTAAGTACTGACCTGATAGGTGGATGACTACTGTCGCTGTTTGAGGGTGAGGTGGGGAGTGAGGTGCCTACAGGCGGCGAGAAAGAGCGGCTAGTTCCAGCACCTTCTTCCCTAGTGAGGCTGTGAGGACGCTCCCCTCCCTCCCTCCCTCCCTCCCTCCCTCCCTCCCTCCCTCCCTCCCTCCCTCTCCTCTCTCTCCTCCCTCTCCTCTCTCTCCTCTCTCTCTCTCTCCTCTCTCTCTCTCTCTCTCTCTCTCTCTCTCTCTCTCTCTCTCTCTCTCTCTCTCTCCTCTCTCTCTCCTCTCTCTCTTTCTCTCTCTCTCTCTCTCTCTCTCTCTCTCTCTCTCTCTCCTCTCTCTCTCTCCTCTCTCTCTCTCTCTCTCTCTCTCTCTCTCTCTCTCTCTCTCTCTCTCTCTCTCTCTCTCTCTCTCTCTCTCTCTCTCTCTCTCTCTCTCACACACACACACACACACACTCACCACATCAGAGTCTTCTTTATCCAGTCATTTACTGATGGATATCTAGCTTTTTCCATGCCGTGGTTGGTTGGGAATTTAACAGGTGGACAAGTGGCCGGAGGGAGGGGACCTACCTGTCACCGAGACTCCTGCCCGATCCAGCTTCAAAGCTGCTTCAAGCCAAGATCTACTTCATCACAAGGCTTTGTAGTTTTCCCCTTTCTTTCTCGATGTGAACAACTTGTTTCTCAATTACCCCACTATTTAAAACCTTGAGGGACTAACCTCACCTCAGGACAGCCAGGTCGACTGTTTGTCACATGACCAGACCCCTTGCAGAAGGGCTTTGATCACAGTGCTCAGGCCATGCGACGCTACGTGACCTTAGTGTAGCCCCGCTTTGGAAACGCATGTGCGGGCTTGGCAGACGCTCTGGCATTTCCAGCCCCAGTCAGTATTGCCTGGGGTTTGGTCTGATTCTGAGGGCGCCACCGAAGTGAAACCCACGAAGATCCCAAATGGTCTGAGCCCATCGCTTTGTGTTATGGTTGCTTCAGACTCAGGATGTGATGGTGTCACACCCCTCAGTGGCTTTGTCGTGCCGCCTGGTGCACACAGGTCATGTAGACGTTGTCACCCAAAGCACAGGTCTGCACTGTGCTTTCATCCTTTACTCTAGAGACAGTTTTTTTGTTTTGTTTTGTTTTTTTCCATGCCAAGAGCAACAGTGGTCCATTCCCTTTGTATGACTGTGCTGGACTCTGATAAACATGCATTGCTCAATTTAGAAATATTCACCAGCCAGCACGGCAAAACCAGTGTCTTTCCATGTTAACAGAAACCTTTTGAGAATATAGGTTTGAGTGCTTCTTGTCTGCCCATTAGCCTCTCGTTTTCTTGGGAAAACTTCTTTGAGAAACAGACCCAGGTTCATCTGATTTCAGAGTCCCAGAAAGATGTGTGCAGGGCAAGTAGGGAACAGAGACCAGGTTGACCACTCCAAATGACATGTATCTTGATGATAACCCACAGCCAATGTCCCGTTACGCCACGTCTGCTCTGCACAGCCAATGTCCCCTTACGCCACGTCTGCTCTGCTCCCAGCACCTAGGAAGGTGGCTGGCACAAAGCCACTGTTCAAGAAATGGTGGCTGTGTGGAGGAAGGAATGGACAACTGTCCTTGCACTGGCCTGTGAGCTTTTTCAGAGGAGAGGACCACTCCTGGCTCACCCTTCCGAGCCAACTCATGCTGTTGGGTGCCGTGTGCCCTCCCCACTCAAATTGTTCTCCACCAGCTTCAGCACAGTCAAGCGGGAGAAAGTCTACAAAGCCTGGCAAATGCTGGGCTCCGTGCCTGGCGCCCACCCTGAGGAAGGCCAGCTAAAGTCGCAAATGCACTCATCGGCTGCCCAAGACAGCTGCATGGTTAATGTCTCCCCAGATGATGAAAGGCACAGAGGGGCCAGTACACAACCCTTCCCTGTGTATGGCAGAGTGGAATACTGTCCATCTCAGACCCATGCCTGCCCACCTCCCTGGGCCCTGGATCTTGGGGCTTCTGCTGGACCTGATTTTTCTCCTGTTCTGTTTACCACAGCAGGGGTGGTACAGCCTTGTTATTCAGCTACCTGACATGGAGCTTGCCTTCCAAGCTCTGTTCCCAGCACACTATACACACCTCAGGCCCTTCTGAGGGCAGGCCGGCAGGCACGTCCCCTGGCTCTGTGCAGACAGGAGCTCAAATATACTCACTGTCTGTTATGACCTTAGGTCAGTTATTTAAACTTTCTTGGCTCCAAGACAGGTATAATACAGGCATCTTCCCCACATCCAAGGGAAAAATACATTATTTTTCCAAACCTCCACTGTTGCCAGAACACACAGCACCATGAGTGCCTACTCTGTGAGGACCCCGCTAAGGAAGCTGGAGGCGGCTGTCTGCATAGTTCCTTTATGTTTGCTCTCATCCATGGCAGCCCGTTTATCTCTCTGCAAGCCCGCAAGCCTTTACCAGATGACTGCCAGTCCCCAGCCAAGCCCTAAGTTCAAGGGCAGCTCAAGCCTGTCACTGCTGCCATGCCCAGTTGACCACTGAGAAGGGGAGCCGTGAGAGAGGATTGTGTGAAGGTGGCTGCCCACCCCCACCCCAAGCACCTTCCCTGCTGTCTGTCCTGTTAGTCCCCAGGGAGCCTCATCTGTCAAGAGTGACAACAGAGCCTTCCTCGAAGTCACTCTGGGCACCCTCACCTACTCTCACTCCACCCTCTCTGCAGAGCTCGACCGAGCTCGCTCCTAATTAGCCTGGCAAAGCTCAGCCATCACAGGGAAGTCCTTGAAGTTGGAGATTTCCACAAAGCTAAACCACTAAATCCCAGGGCCGCCAGCCTGTCTTCACAGCTTCTCCAGTCTGCCAGAGATCCCGCCCACTCCCACACAGAAACCGCAGTCCTGGGGTTCAGTGTCACCCCATCTCAGGCCACCTTATCAAGGCGGGTCCAGCCACCCTTTATCTGCCTGCCTCTCTAAGTGCTCCCATCACCCTGATAGGCCTCGTAAAAGCTGGTAAAAGACGCAGCTGCCTGCCATTGACATCACTGACTTCAAAGGCCTCACACTAGGTGGGGCCTGTCTGGCTGCTGTGACTGAGTTCAGAGCACTATTTGGTGCTCCTGGGAAGACCCTGTTGGCCCAGGGATCAGTGCAGGAGCCCTCGAGCTTATCAATAAACACACAGAAATGGTTATGAGCATGGGCCCTGGAGCCAAGCAGCCCGGCACACGTCCTAGTCCGCCGCTTGCTAACTGGGCTGATTGATCACAGCCTCTAACTTCTGGCCATCAAGGCTCAGCCTCCAAAGCCCTCTTCCACAGCGGCAGGGGTCTGTTCCGGGAGAGTGGGAAGCTACTATTTAGCAGGCATGGGTTTGTGCTGAGCAGACAAGAGTCTGGAGTTGGAGATCCTGGCTGCACAGCCGTGCGTATTTTCATGGAGATGTGCTCAATGCCGCTGAATAGTATACGTAAACCGTTGAAAACGGTAAGTTTACATTAGGGGTAACTTATCTCCGCGTTCTTTTGAAGTCAGATTCCACCTCCACCTGAAACAGAGCCTGAGGAGTAAGGAGACAAGGCTGTGGCTCCTGCCACACCAATCTGGCCCTGTGACCCATCGGCCCACCATGTAGATGCTGAATACACTGGCACAGGCAGCAGCACCCCCAAAGGTGTCTGTCACACTCACTGTCCCATCCCACGGGAGCCCTGGAGTCCAGTTGTGCCCGACTCATGACCACTGGGAGGAGCAGCTCCTCAGACCCTACTCCCCTGCCCCATGCAGCCCTGCACAAGGCAGGAAGCGTGGAAAGGTGGGCAAGGAAGGGGGCATTAGGTCACCCTCAGCTCTTCCCCTGAGCTTCATGGAGTAGAATTAAGACGCCGTTTGGGCTCGCTGCCCAGAGATAAAATAGGGGATGAAAATATTTATTTGTTTCTAAGGCTCTTGACATCCCAGATGAAAAGCCCACCTTGGTTGTAACTTACCGTGATCTGAGCTGTTCTGAGACAGGCCCTCCTCCCCACAGGCCCCAACTTGCTCAAGTTTTGGACAAGAGATTCAACAGTCACTCTGGGGAAAAAAGTGGGACCCCTGTCCCAACAAAAACTGAATATACTAAATGAGAATTATCCCTGTTGGCACCAGGGAGTCATAAATAGCCCAGTGGCCCCAGCTGAATCACCAGACCCAGTACTGTGTCAGCGTTTCTATATAAACCAGGGTTTGCTAGGGGATTAGCTTGCAGCCATAAAAAAATTCTGCTGTAGGCTAAAGCTGGCCTAAAGGAAATCTCAGCCCAGGAATAGATACTGGAAAGAAAACCAGGTGACACAGCCCCCAAGCCTCCCAGGACAAGGGTGTCTGTCACCAGGGACTTTTAAGGAGGGTCCTACAGTCCTCAGCAGAGGTTGGTTATTTAGAACATTGACTGCAGTTGTCATATTCAAATTTGGGTCTTTGTTGCTGTTACTGTTTTCTGTTTTAAGCTCAAAGGTATCTGCTGCTTTGAGAACTTGGAAAACTTGAACTTGAGTTGAGCATGTGTGATTCAAAGCCTTCCTTTCCCTGCTGGCGAACAGCATGGGAAGAGGTGCTGAGCTGGGCAGGGACCAGGCTCATGCCACTGACACCTCAAACCTGTTGGGATAGTAGCTCTGCCTGTCTCACAGGTAACATTCTGAGAGCCAAGTTCAGGGACCTAGCAGGCAGTGGGGAAGGGCACCATGTAATAGATAAAGCCAGGCCCTACCACGCGCTGCCACAATAATTATGTAGCAATTATATTTTATATATAAGTATCATATTTATTTATATAAACATAACCACTTTGTAATTATAAAAAAACATTAGGAGAAAATTAAGAGAACGTGTCTTCAAGCACTGAGTAGACAGCTTTCGGAATCATTAAAACTAGAAGCCCTTAAAAGAAGGGGGTTTGAATATTTTAAAACTTAATTGCTCCTAAATTTTTAAGAGGCTATTTTTGTCACACACTTTGTGTGACAAAACATAGGAAAAAAGTATTTGCCACACACACGGCAAAGGTTTTGCACTCTGCTGTGATAAAGGAGCGGAGGGCAGTTTAAAGATGAGGAAATGAACAGTAACAAGGATGAGAAGAGACAGACAGGTGAGGCCCCAGCTCCATTGAGCGTGAGGGTGAAGGAGCTCTCGGTGACTGCTCAGGAGTGATAAGAGTGTAGCCAGCCATCTATTAAAAGATCAAATCCTGGAGTGGCCGGGAAGGCACAGGCAGCTGTGCAGCGAAGCCTGCTCGAGGGACCGTGGCTGCTACGGATGCCGGAAGTATGTGAACTGCAGATTGGGAAGACTAGGCTAGGTCACGTGCCTCATCAAGATGATGTTTGAGCCAGCTGGTACTTTGGTCTGGAAAACCATATGGCTCATCTCAAAGTAAGGTAAGGAAAACTGGTACCAGCTCATCTCTGATTCAGTGTTCAAGAGTTATTCAATTTACCAGCCATGCTGCTGAGTGCAGCCCCACCCAGCCACCCAGCCACCCAGCCACCCAGCCACCCAGCCACCCAGCCACCCAGCCACCCAGCCACCCAGCCACCCAGCCACCCAGCCACCCAGCCACCCAGCCACCCAGCCACCCAGCCACCCAGCCACCCAGCCAGCAGAGGATGCGGTCGCCTTTTGCTGATGTTGAATTGGCAGCCACAGAAGGAGAGTGTTCAACAGGCAGAGGTCAGGCCCACGCCCCTCCGCCTTGAGGATGGCATTCCTTGCTTTGAGAAGCCCCAAGCACACACATTTCCTTTCCAAATTGGTCTCAGGACGAACCTCCTCAAGTGCACACTGTCCAGTGAGGAGGCCGTGCACAGGAACGAGTGTGCTGCCCTCAGAGCTCAGATTGTGACCCCGCAGGAGTGACAGAGTCCCAGGGCAGGTCACTCGGGTTCTTCCACACCCTGTCACCGTAGCACCCCCTTCCCATCCCCCTCCTTGGTGTTCTGTGGAAGTATGTCTGCTCTCCAGCTGACTGAAGAATAAAGACAGCAAAACTCAGTGCTGGGAAGACGCTGACCAAGAGCCACCCAGAGAATCCCGACATGCCAAATACACTAGAGACCCTGAAAAACAGGAACGCTGTGAAGCTACGGTCGGTCAAGGGGTCAGAGAAGAATATGCTGCCCTCAGAGCAGAGGCCTAAAAAAAGTGTGCTTTTCAGCATCCACAGAACAGCAGAGGTGAAGAGGAAAGAGGAACTCGCAAGCCAGAATCAGAGGTCCCCTCAGAGCCGGCCCGGTTCCACCTGCATATATTGAAGCCCCAACTCCTACTGGTCAATGTGCCTAGCAAGGATGACATCTTTGTATTTCTGCTTTTCCCACTGAAGGTAGTTGTTTCTTTGGAAACCCCAAACTTACAGAGAAGCATAAGTGAAAAAGCAAAGACTAACCCTGGCTTTCACTGCAGAGCAGTTTCAGGTGTTAAGTTTTCCCTGAAGGCTTTTATTTATATTTAAGTATAACTTACTGAAATTCAATCTAATAAAATTTTCATTATGACAATGAAAAAAAAAAGATAAAATCCCTGCAGCATCCCTTTTAGGCATATGCTCCATATACAAGAGAAGAGGAAAAGTTTAAAATCAAATCATATCCATTAATTGATGTGTAAGCCATATTGTTCTTGTGCCGCTGGATATAAATTATATAGCAGTTAGGGAAGGAGAATGAATGACAATTTATACTGGCCGCCATGATGGACTCTCCCACTTTAAATTACTGCCGTGTTAGAACGCACTCTCTTTAACATGTCCCGTTAGAGATTATTCTTTTATATCACAATATTTCAGCAGCACGGCTGTGGGTCATAAGGTTGACATTTGCTCACATCCCCGATTGAGGTTTTCTTTCGAAATGCTCTTACTCATTTCATCCTCTGATACAGTGTTAAACAGCATGCCAGGACAGAAAGATGTGTTTGAGTGTAGCATCAAAAAGAGAGAGGGGAGGGGAGAGGGGAGGGGAGGGAGGGAGGGGAAAGAGGAGGGGAAGGGGAGGGAAGGGGACAGAGGAGGGGGAAGGGGAGGGGAGGAGAGAGAGGAGGGGAGGAGAGGGGAGGGGAGGGGAGGGAAGAGAGAAGGGGAGGATGGCTCAGTGGAGAAGTGCTGGATGCACGCAGCTAACACCCTGGATTTGGATCTCCATGTAAAAGCTGGGCATGGTGGCAGTGGCCTGTGGCCTGTGGCCTGGTGCTGTGGGGCAGGGACAGCTGGGTCTGGGGCCTTGCTCACTGGACATTCTAGCTAAGAGTCAACTCCAAGTTCAGTGAAGACCCCACTCTCAAAAAGAGGAGCTGAGGTAGTGATCGGGGAAGACAACCAATGCCAACCTCTGACGTCCTCAGGTACCCACATGGGCCAACACCACACACACACACACACACACACACCACACCACACACCACACCACACACACACACACACACCACACACACCACACACACACCACACACACACCACACACACACACACCACATACACACACACCACACCACACACCACACCACACACACACACACACACACACACACACACACACACACACACACCACACACCACACACAGACACACACACACACCACACACCAGACACCACACACTCACACCACACCACACACACCAGACACCACACACTCAACATACACACACACACACTCCACACACCACACACACACACACACACACACACCACACCACACCACACACACACACCACACACATACCACACACACACACACACCACACACACACCACACACACACCACACACCACACACACATACCACACCACACCACACACCACACACACACCACACACACACACCACACACACACACACACACACACACACACACACACACACCACACACACACACACACACACACACACACACACACACACCACACACCACACACCACACACACACACACACACATCACACACACACACACACCACACACCACACACACACACACACACACACACACACACACACCACACACCAGACACCACACACACACACACACACCACACCACACACACCAGACACCACACACACCACACCACACCACACACACCACACACACACACACACCACACACATACACACACACCACACACACTCACACACACACACACACACACCCCACACACACACCACACACACACACCACACACACACCACACACCACACACACACACACACACACACACACACACACACACACACACACACACACACACACACACGTGCATTTTAAAGTTTATTCCTGACTCCCTGAAGGAAGTCATGGATGGAATAACCTTGTGTTAACTGATTATGACAGCCCTAGGGATGGGGAGGGCAGTGGATGGGGGGGTCGCTTATAAACAATCCCTTCCTTTTCTTCCTTTTCCTCCCCTCCCTTCCTTTTCCCTCCGTCCCTCCGTCCCTCCTTCCCTCCCTCCCTCCCTTCCTTCCTCCCTGCCTTCCTTCCTTCCTGTTTTCTTTCTTGGCTGGCCTAGAACTCTCTGTGTAGTTCAGGCTGACCTCATGCCTCTGCCTCCAAAGTTAAAGGCATGTACCACCATGCTCAGAGTTTTTCCTAGTAGATTTCTATGCTGTTTTGTTTTTAAAATATAAAAAAATATTATTTTATGACATTTTAAGTAGAGAAATCTTTAATTACCCCCAAATACAGTTTATTGGAAGAGGAGAAGTGGTTGTAGACACTCAAGACGTACTTAATCGCCACACAGACTAACCGGTGGCCACTGTGATATGCATGGGTCAAGACCAGCACAGCCCTTTACCCAGGACCTTGAAGAGGAGCAGGGGGCGGGGACAAAATACCCAACATCCTTAGACAGTTAGGACACCCACCTAATAGAGGCCGGTAATCTGAACACTGGGGGGGGGGCGGGACTTCCTGGCAGAGGCCTCCCAAGCAGGACAGTGTAATTGGTGGCTGCGGTACAAATGAAAGGTTCTACATGTGAAGGGACACCGTAAGGCACAATGACAACTCTGAAAAGACCTCAAGGCAGCAGGAGGTCCCCACAACGCTTCCCCTGCGGAACCTTCTGGCTTTCAGAGCCTATGGAGGCGAAAGGCCAGCTAGCTCATCAGTGCCAGCCCCCTTCCCTTCAGGGTGACCTGGGTCTCCCCGGGGCTTCACAGCCAAACTGCCCTCTGGTCCAGGACTGGGAGGCCTGGGTGCAGGCCTGTGCGGCTCATCTCTGGGTCACACGGAAGCCCCTGAAGCCTTGCCCACCTCGCTCTCTACTTTGACCCTGGGGCAGGGCAGTAAGCCGTCTTGGGAGGCAAAGCTTGGGATACGGCATTACCAGACTGATAAGCAAAGGTTTCCCTTGAGACCCTGGAGAATTCAGCACCCATACACTCCTCCTCAGGCAGCATTTGGACTAGGAGGGCAGTGAGCACCCATTTTCACGTTGAAGAAAGCAACTGACTGGGAAATTACTATTCTTGGAGGCACGGAGAGCAATCGGTCTCACCCCCTGTGACTGAAGGACTGAGGACTGAGGTTTCCCCACAGAGCATTTCTTAGTCAAAGGGGCGGGTGACACTGTGTATGTCTAGAGCCCAGACAAGCCTTGATAAAGCTGGCACAGCAAAGCCAGCTCTGAGGAGAGACACACCCTTGCCTTCAAGTCCCCTCTCCCCGCCCTCAGGATGTTGACTCTTGTTGAGAGAGTGGACAGGCTTGCGTGGCGTGGCTCACAAGAGCTCCCTGAGGACTCATGTCCCCGCCGCTGCCCCCTCTCAGTCCACACACACGAGGAATGAGTCTGCTCTGCTCACAGCCCCTGCCCTAAAGGGGTGTGTACAAGACAGACCTTGCAGACATACAACCGCACCCTTACAATCCAACCCTCATCCTAGCTGCGCACCCAACTCAGCCCTCAGCCGTTAAAGCAGGTGTGACCTCTCTCGTGGTCTCACAGCTACCTGCCTTCCTTCTCCCGCAGAACCTACCAACAACCATAACGTCTTCTGGAGCAATTCTCAGAGCCCAAAGGGCCTGGCTTTCTTCCTCAGCATCAGCATCCTCTGTTTCGTGAAGTCTTTGCTTTCTGGTCACAAGGGCTAAAGACCCTTAGTTTGTCCCACAGACCTTCAGTGAACATTCCTTGTAAGTCGGAGTCAAGGCCAGCAGTAAGGGAAATAGACAGAACCCTGCCCTGGTGGGACTTAATTTTTAGCATAGCATGCAAACTCGAATTCATTCATAAACATCGAGTTTAAGTACTGTGAGACCTAGCAAGGCTACGGAGGCCCAGGATGGGTGGCCATGGGGTTGCCAGGGTGTTCTACGAGGTTCCTTCTTGCGGAATGGTTATGGCTCTTACATGTTGGCGCTACAGTGAAGAGTTCTTCTGTAATGGGTTCTTCTCGCCCTGTTCCCTTCTATTATAGTCCCATTCTCTCAGTGCTTGAGACTCTAACTTCAACAAAAGCATATTTGGGTAATCTGATATAAACTAAATTTAAACTTTGACCTCCAACAATAAAATTGCTACTTTCCCTCTCTGAAGACCCGAAAAGCAGGTGAAGGGCCCGTTAGCCTCACTTTCTGGGTGTCTGATTCCTAAGATGATTCACTCAGAACCATCTGGGAGCAGGCTGGGCCTGTGGAGGGCAGCCAGCCTGGAGCCCCTTCTCCCCGTCTATTCTTCAGAGAATTCACACATTTCTGGTTCTTATAGCCTAGCGTCTGCTGTGTGGCCCTATTGCTTAGGGCCAAGTCGGAGCTGCAAACACAAAAATCCAACCACTGCCTTCCATAGTACGAAAAAATCTGTGCTGATTCCCGTTTTGCAAGAACCGCTTTAATCCCTGCTGTGGGTCAAGGTTAAGTGTGGGCTTACTCCAATCTGCCCCACGTCCTGTTCTAATTCCTATAGGTTATCTGACTTGGAAATGAAGGCAGGCAATTGCAGGGTCCACGTGGGGCTGTCTGCAACCAAGATCACTGTCTTCCCCCCGCGCCTCCAGCAGCCACCCTCCTGCTACTGCGCATCTGCCATTTCCTGGATTCTGAGCATGGCCTTCACATTGCTCAAGCCTTCTGTCTACAAAATTAAAGCCTTACTTTTACTATTTTTTTTTTTATTTTTTAGAGAGAGAAATTAAATGTCACAGTCTGGACCAGAATAAGCAACCGAGCGTTCAGATTCAGGGGTGCCCTGCATTAATAACCGTTCACCGAGGAAGCATTTCCTGTTTATACTCAGAGCCAATGAGAATCCATCACGCCTGTCAAATACACTGAACACCAAATTCAAATGTCAAACCAAATGTAAGAGGTCACACATTTCCTTTGCTAACTAAAAGTGTAATTCATAAATATTATTGCTACCAAACTCTCCATCTACATCATTTGTTTAGAAATATGCACATGTAATATAAATTGTGATTAAGTTAAATGGGTATATTATTTCCTGTTTTAAGGGCTAACAGCAGCATGAATTATGCTTTACTGCAAAGAAGTCTTGAGTCATCAGCAGCTCTGCCTGAGCACAGCCCCACATTTTACACCCCCAGGTTGGGTTTTGCACATCCATTCATAAATACTTTACATTACCCTGCTCTGCAGATAACTTTCGCCTCTTCGGCTGCCCTATAAAATAGCTCTTACTGTGGAAAAGGTCAGCTAAATGGACATAAGCTTCGGACCTCACTGCATTTAGAAATAAAAGTGAAAAACAAAACAGCTTTACAAAAGCTTGGGCTCTTCGATTCCATCTGTAAGCCCAGCTCCAGAACGCAAGTTAGACTGAGGTTTCACATCTGCGCATGAGTGGTGAGACGTTACAGTTGGAAGTAACTGCACGAACATCAGAAGGAGCAATAGAATTAGAGAACACATTTCACGCCTTTTTTTTTTTCCCTATCGTTAATTCATGTTCTGTGCTCAGTTTTAAAAAAAAACCAAAAACTAACAACATGTGTGTACGTCACTATTTACACTGTTTTAGAGTGTAGTGCTTTCCAGGGGACACAAGGGAAGCAGAACAAACAGGAGGAGTTTTTCATCTAAAGCCCAAGAGTGACAAATGGGACATGCCAAAGGGGGACTGGGACACGCGAGGGCAACGCCATTGCTGGTCACGCTCTGGCAGGCGGCAGACTCCCTCCCTAGTCGGTGAAAATCCCCACCAGCGACCCAAGCAAATACAAACACATGGGTAAGCCCTGCTCTCTCAGGCTGAGTCTGATGGAGCTGCTCGTACAGGCAGGCTGGGAGCTTACCCCCAAGTCTCAGCACAGCAGAGCCAAGCCAGACCCACAGCCAGGCAAGCCAGAGACCTCAGGCCACCATATCCAAGGGCCCCTGAGCTGAGCCAGGAAGGGGAGAGGGAGTGGACGAGAGGGGCCCGAGTACGTCTGATTTGCCACTGGCTCTGCTTCCTTGCAAACCTTCCAAAGGGAGCCTGCTGGACACCATCGTGGCAGATGATTGTGCAACGAAAGCGTCTTTGATGTCACAGATCAGGGAGAAGGCTAAGCTGGGCTTCTGCGAGAGATAACCAAGACAGCTCCTAGCCTTTGAAGTCTGGCAATCATCTCAGGGACCCTAGCTTCAGAAGAGACAATTGACAGACAACAGTGGCACTTGCTTTTGTGGACGTGGCTGTGACAGCTGCTGCCAAGCCCAGGGCAGGGGTGGCCCACTGCTGTGTTGCCCAGTGACTTCCCTGAAGGCTAAGGCTGATGGCAGGAGCTGATGTCAACTCAAGAGCAGGTGTTGCTGCAGAACTGGTTGAGAGCACACAGCTCCTGCTGAATGCTTTCAGTTTGCTTTCTCCCGGTAGACTTTTCATGGCATTTCCTCCCCACCTTAAGATAATCTGAGGGATGGAGAGATGGCTCAGCAGTTAAGGACACTTGTTCTTGCAGAAAAGTGGGGTCTGGTTCCCAGCTCCCACATGACAATTCACAACCGTCTACAACTCCAGTTCCAGTGGATCTGGCGCCCTCTCTGGCCTCCAAGGGTACTGCACATACCTGGTGTACATAGATGGAGGCGAATTTTAAAATGATAATGCTACATCATTGAGTTATCTGAAATGATATCACATTTGTTACCTATGATTTGAAGGTCGGCAAAAAAAGTGACCTTTACACCATACTTCCTATTATGGAAGTACATGAGATGAACGCACTGCTTTCACTGGTTTTGCTGGTGCGCTTGCTTTTGCGGTGCTGGGAAAGTGACACGTGACCTGGTATACGCTAGGCAAGGTCCCTGTCGCTGGCCTGTGTCTCTGGACCTCTGTTCAGTTCTAATGAACATATGACAACACAAGACAACATCTCATACCAGCTTCCCCATCTCTCCCCCCTAGAACCAGCCTTGATTTAATTTCTGGCACCACACATTAATTTCCCCCCGCTTTAGCCTTCCTTATGGGTAACTTAACTATGCACATTTTAAAGCCGGCTTCATTCCCTCACATGCTTGGCATTCATCCTTGGCATTGCATATCCTACACGTCCATAGCCCTGCATGCTACTGCCCAACCACCCGGTGACTTTATGTATTCCTCACTTGTGGACACCCCACTTTTGTATTTTTGTTCTGTTGTTGATTTGGGGGGATTATTATTATCCTTTTTATTTGTTGCGCTAGAGATCAAACCCAAAGCCTTGGCCACACTAAGCAACTTCCCTATCACTGAATTACAAGCCTGGTCCCTTGATTTTTGAAGGTAAGGTGTGTGTGTGTGTGTGTGTGTGTGTGTGTGAGTGTGTTAGTGTGTGTGAGTGTGTGTGAGTGTGTGTGTATGTGCATGTGTGTGTGAGTATGTGTGTGTGTGTGAGTGTGTGTGTGAGTGTGTGTATGTGCATGTGTGTGTGAGTATGTGTGTGTGAGTGTGTGTGAGTGCGTGTGTGTGTATGTGCGTGTGTGTGTGAGTGTGAGTGTGTGAGAGTGAGTGTGAGTGTGTGAGTGAGTGTGTGTGTATAGCCCAGACTAGCCCAGAACTTACTGTGCAACCCCAGGTTGGCCTTAAACTTAGCTCCCTTCATTTCTGCCCTCTAAGCGCTAGGATGACAGGCATGCAGTGCCATGTCTGACCCACTTTTAGAATGTTGCGTGTGTCCTTATTCAGGGATTTTTATGGAAACTTATTTTTATTTCTCTGACATTAATACCTGGGATTATGATTTCTGGGTCACAGGATATACGTATTCTTAACTTTTAAGAAAATGCCAGTCACCCTAGGCTGTCATGCTGCTTTATGCGCCACCTGGTAATACATTAGCATTCAGTCCTCCCAGACCCTGCCTCAAACCCATGTCAGGCTTCCTCACCTCAGCCAGGGTGGTGCCAGTGTCCAGCGGTGACTCATTGTAACGGGGCCTCCTGCTTCCCGATGTAATGGTGCCTGGGCTTCAGAGTGTCTGCGTGAGAGACACTGATGCCCCTCATGTCTGCAACTGCGTCTCAAGAGAGCCGGGGTCCTCCCAAGTCACTCCCGGCCTGCCACAAGAGGTCCTCTCGCCATGTCCCTACCACTAGAGACATGTCTGGAGTTCTTGTCTTCTTCAGACGCATTCTATTTTAATTTCTCAGTGTCTTCACTGGCTATCAAAATATCAGCTTGCCAGGACTGTCCATCTGTCTGTCTTTCTTGTCATGCCAAAGCCGGTGTGTCATTGTCTGCTAACTTCTGCTGTGTTTAATGAGAAGTTACTCTTATTCTTTTAATTTTCTCCTCTGATTTTTCTTCCCTTTCTGGCTGATTTAAAGTTTGAGGTATTTCTTTCTTTGTTTTGTTTTATTTTGTTTTTGTTTGTTTTGTTTTTTAATTTAAAAAAAAAAAACAAAAAAACAGTTTGTTTGTTTTTTTTTCCAATCTGGCCATCCCCTGTTAGGGATTCTCTATGCTCCTTGAGCTGAGTGGGTTCTGTGTTTTGTTTTGTTTTGTTTTTTCTTAGTTTTACACTTTTTTCTCATCACTAATTTCCTCTGCCTTTTTCTCTCACCATCCTCCAGAGCTCTGATTGCTGTCACCCTTTTTGCTTGTGTCCTGTTTTGCTTTCTATTGCTATGATAACCGCCATGGCCCAAAGCAAAAGGATTTAGTTTATCTTACAACTACTTGGGCATAATCTGTCACTGGGACAGTTCGGGGCAAGCCCTCAAGATGGGAACTTGGTGACAAGGCCTGAAGCAGAAGCCATGAGGAATATTGTTCATTGGCTTGCCCAGATAACTTTCTCATACAGCCCAGGCCCATTGGCCTAGGGAATGCTGCCGCCCAGAGTAGGGTGAACCTTATGTATCAATTAGCAACTAAGGAAATGACACACAGATCTGTCCATAGACCAATCTGATTAATGTAATGGTTATGGACTGTTCCTCAGGCGTGGCTCACGGTGCTTTCTTTTGGTCCTCCTGCTCTAGCTGCAGATAGGACCACACCGGTTTCCCTTGCTGCCAGCAGACAACCTCACTTCTTATCCCCCAAAGGTTAGGAGTGATGGGTGGGTCCCCCTGCTTTCCTTACTCTTAACGACAGTGTAGGGCGTTCCTGCGGCATGGCCATCCTCTATCCCCTGGCCTGCCCCAACTCTTTCTCCAGGCTCATGGAGGCCCAGGAACTAGAGGGAGACAGGGCAGCACACACGGGCCTTGTACCTGTAGCTCCAAAGGATTCCAAAGCGCGCTGTCATCCACACTTGGCTCTGAGTCCATCACGCTCACGCTCACAGCTGTTTGCTATTCACGTCCTCCTCTTCTGCTTCCCTCCTCGTCTTCCCCTCCTTTCCTCCTCCCTCCTCCTCTTGCTGCTCGCCCCCTCCCCCCAAGATAAAACAACTGTTTGAGAGAGCTGGCTGTTCAGTATTAACTCACCTTGTTTCTTCAAGGCTGCTCTGTGGTAGACTGGACATGATTCTGTAAGGTGTCTGTCTGATTTTTAATCTCTAAGGTAGGTATATCATTCATTCTCTTACAGATTTTACATTCTAGGTAGAGTTCCTCACTAAGCATGAACACTGATAAGTGATAACTTGTCCTTGAGTTTGTATTTATAGGATTTTTAATGTTTGCCTTCCACACATTATTATTTCTTTACTAACAAGACTGAAATGAGATCTTTTCCTCTCCTGAGAGCCCCATGAGCATTTGCACATGGAGATGCTCAGGGCGCTTGCACGTCCCTGAGAGCCCTATAAGCACTTGTACACGGAGATGCTCACAGTACGTGCGGCTGCTCACGTGACGGAAGGAGCTCATGCACAGTCGACATAAGCTCAGAACCGTAACTATGAAGCAACACACACAATACTCAGGACACACAGGCTGAACTGCATGCTGGCTACGGGGGCAGGAAATTCCTACCTAAGCCATAGGGCTGCTACCTGGGGGAGAGTGTAAGACTCGACCCTAAGCAGCCTGGATGCTGGAAACCACACTCAACCTACATGCCTTAGGGAGGTGGGCGCGGGGCTCCCTTAAGTTGAGCTGTCTCTCACTGATGATCGGGCATCTGAGTTTGGACTGGCTTGTCTGTCTCTCCATGCATCCAAGGCCCGAGCAACACACCCCCCCACTCCTTCCCCCACATGCTTCTCCCATATTCTGTGTTCCCAGGGGCCTCCCTGACATCCTGTACTCAAGAAGAATCCTCCCCCCAGAGTATCTGCCAGGCTCAGGACCAAGACTGGATATGGGTACAGAGTGAAGAAGCCATGATATCTGCCTGTAAGCAGGGCCAGGATGAAGGCAAGAAGACAGACTGTGCAGAAGAGCAGCACACGAGCCCATTTGAGGAGAGTGGGAGAGCTGCAATGCACTATGGGTCATCAGCTAACAGATCTGAAGAACAAGACTGGTCTTGAGGAAAAGGTCATGCAGCTCGGAACTGCAGCAGCCCTTCCCAGGTGCGTGGTCTCAAATGAAGCTTGGCCTTCTTAAAACAACCCTAACCATTCAAAGCAGGGTTCTCTTCAATCATTTATAAAAAGGCAAACACTGCTAGTCGGGGACCAGAGATCAAACGTGCCTAAATCTCCGCTATCAGCTGGTGGCTACTTCCCGAGGTTGGAATGTGCCTGGTGCTGCTTCCTGCTTGGCCTGGCCATCCTTCGTTGAGTACCTGGGATCCTGGGACAGCAGAAATGTGTTTTTACTTACACAGTCTCTATCTCAGGCAGATGTATGGGATGATAACCAACAGTCCAATCAGATCCTGCTCCGGCGGCTGCCACAGGCTATTTCGGAATTCATCCCTGGGATAGATGCACGCTTTCTTTAAAGAGGGATCAAAACATTGAAAAGCATCCAAGAGCTGGGCCGTGTAACCCGAGAGCAGACGATGTTCATTAGTAGGAAGTGCACAAGGTACTTCCCTGTGTTCTCAAGACTCCCTCAACATTCCTGGGAAACATTCCTCAGGGAGAGTTGAGCCCTTGACTGCAAGCCTTCCCTTTAAGGGACAACTTGTGTCACAGGCTAGCCCTCTAGGATTACAAAATTACATAAGTAGAAGTTCACCTCCAGGAACGAGAAAAATGAGGTTTTTCTTGCTTCCATTCGGATAACCTACAAAGGAACACTACATTCTGGGCACTTGTGGTTAAGATGGGCTTGGAACATTTAGAGAAAGCTCATTGTTGAGTGCTAGAGATGAAGGGGGTTGGGGTCCAGGACACGTGACATGGCGTAGGGCCATGTGTATGTGACCTGCCTGTGTTCTTATTTTTGTTGCTGCTAACTGGCACTCCTACCCTCTTATTTTCCTCCCTGTATTCTCAGGTCATGTGTTAACTTCTCAGCTATACTATGAGTCTCCTAGGGACTAGAGGTTACCACATCACATCCAACATGATCAGGGAACAGCTGTTGAATGAACAATAAATACATAGTCAGTCCTGGGAGTGGGAGGGGACCCCAGATGCCAGCATCTGCTCATCCTACCTCCATGGGGGAAGGGATTGTCCTACCCCTTCACTGAAATGAGTGATATGATGGCAATGTGCCTCCTAGTGGGTGCCAGGGGCTGGAGGACCAAACACTCTATGGGCCTGCCAGAAAGGCAGGTTCCCAAACAGAGCTCCTAACGACAGGACACAAACATTGGGCTGTGGGGAGGAAAGGATTTACTGTCACTGAGAGGAATCAGGGTCAGAACTCAGGCAGGAACCTGAAATAGAAACCATGGCGGATGACTGCCTGCTGCCTAGCTCTCTGACCTTCTCACAAGCTTACCCTTAGCTAGCTTTTATACACTTCCCAGGAAACGGTGCTGCCAACAGTGGGTTGAGCCTTCCTGTGTCCCCTGATAAACAGGACAGCCCCCCACAGACACGCCCACGGGTTTCAGTTTGGCAGCCTTCTGATTAAGCCTCCAGCCTGGGAAGTTGAGTCAATATTAACAGGAATAATGCCTAAGTTATGGCAAGCTCACAGTGTGGCTGGAGACATCACAGGAGATACTAAACACCCAGGGCTCTAACAGGCAGGGTGGGGGGCAAAAGGGCGATGGGAAGTGGTGCTGAAACACTAGCCTAAAATGCAAGGGGTGTGGGCATGAGGAGCCGACTAGACCAACGGGCCAGAGTGCTCACAGCAAGGCTGCCTGCCTGGGTCTCTGGGGCGATACCATGGCCTCCACCAAGAGACGTCCTGGAAGTGAGGTTGGTGGGGGAGCAGGGACCCTAAGCAGGGTCTGCACAGGGAGGCAGGAGGGCAAGGCCACAGTTGTTACTAATACAGCACTGTTGACACATCTAGCCTCTCATGACGGCACTCCCTCTGCCTGCTGCTAGGAGGCTCAGTGTGACTGACAGCCATATTCCACCAGGAGCCTGGACTCGCAGCCTTTACCACACAGCCAGGCAGGATGCGCGGCTGCCGGGTGCTATCCTCCACCGCCGTGCCCACAGACTACACGCTGAGATCACGTGCCCGGCAGTCAGCCCGTGACGTAGCTTTCTTTTCCCTTGCCCCGGTGTTTTCTTCCTTGATGTCTGTCCTACTGCAGGACAGACATCCTAAAACCACTTCCTCTTTTGCGGGAGTTGGGCACAAATTAAAGGAGAAAGAGGGCACTGCCCAGGAGCCGTGGTTGCAGAGCCCCCCAGCTTCAGAACCGGAAACGCCCTGCTGGCCTTTCTCGTCAGGAAGACGCTGGTCCTGACATTCAGGCTTGTCCTTAGGAGACCATGCTACCAGGCTGCTCCCCAGATTGTGTTACCTCAGGCCCCTTGCAGAGGTTGCCTAGCAACACCTCCCAGACTCATGCCTCGAAACCCCTCATTTGTGTCTTATGACAAGCAGCACACTGTCCCTGACTCTGGTCAGCAGCCTGCTCTCCCACACCACCCTCCCCGGGAAGGTTTGAGCCTCTCTCCTGGGCAGGTGGAGGCAGGGGCCTGGACTCTGCGTTTCAAAAATGAATGAATGAATGAATGAATGAATGAATGAATGAATGAAAATTCCAGGCTGTTGAGCACGAGCAGTGGAGACAGGCAGGTGGACCACTGCTCTGCATGTGCCGGGGAGATGGCTGAGAGAGGGAAGAGCGAGAGAGGGTAGCTGCAGCTGAAAAAACCCAAACAGCTGTTGTACTCGCATGCACGTGCTTAGCGACCTCAGCTCTCCTCAGATAATGTCCCGTCCGGAAGGGTCAGAGACAGGCAAGCAAGCGAACAAGCCAAGGTGTACTGAAGGTGGCATCTAAACGACAGGAAAAATAAACACGGCATTCTAAAACAGGCTGACGAGCAGGGGCAGCTTTGGGATATGCAGCTTTCACCTGAACTTCAGGAAGCTGAGGGGCTGGGGATGAGGGTAGGCTAGCTGTGAGGCTTGGGTGAGGCTGGGGATGAGGGCAGGGCTGGAATGGGTGGGGCTGGGAGTGGGGCTGGGATTGGGGCTGGGATTGGGGACGAGGACAGGATTGGGGCTGGGTTTGGGGATGAGGATAGGATTAGGATTGGGGATAGGGCGGGGTTGGGGCTGGGGCTGGGGGCACGGTTGGTATTGGGGAGAGGGCAGGGTTGGGGATGGGGACTGGGGATGAGGGTGGGGTTGGGACTGGGGATGTGGGCGGGGTTGGGGCTGGGATTGGGGCTGAGGGCGGGGTTGGGAATAGGGGTGGGGAAGAGCAGATGCAGGTTTAGACAGACTCTTGCTCCTTCCTTCTGGTGTGAGAACTTTACTAGGCTACCTACCACCTTGCTGCCAGGACCCCAGAGCTACCCTGCCCTAACAGGTGTTCTGCAGCTTAACTCAGGCATCATCAGAAGCAGAGGCATCAAGAGGAAAGTGTCCCTTCTCCTATCACCTGGAGAGGAGGGTGTTCTTTCTTGTGCTGAGCCTAACTAAAGCTAGCCAACGCCATCTGGCCTCTATCTCCAAGCCAAAAGTTAAACTCTAAACATCACACACACACACACACACAGAGAGAGAGAGAGAGAGAGAGAGAGAGAGAGAGAGAGAGAGAGAGACTTTAGCTCTTATGACGAAATCTATTTTCAATAATAAAATGAAGAACAGGCAAGGAGAAAAGGTCAAAATCAAGAAACGCTGCAGCTTTGCTGTCCAATACAGCTGCCACTAGTCACTTAGGTCTGATTACGTCAAAATTTAATTAAACTTAAATAGAATTTTAAAATTAAGTCCTTTAGTTCACCAGCTACATAGTGACTACACCAGCTTCAAAAGCTGAAGCAACATGCGTGGCTGGGTTTTCCTGCCAGATACTTTCAGGTCATGATAAGAATGGGAATCTATTTAGAAACAGTTCTTTACAGGAGGAGTTCACTGAAAGCACTGATCCCGGCCATGCTGATGTAACAGTTGTCCAGGTCTTGAGAACTGGGCCATGCTGATGTATACAGTTGTCCAGGTCTTGAGAACTGGGCCATGCTAATGTATACAGTTGTCCAGGTCTTGAGGACTGGGCCATGCTGATGTACACAGCTGTTCCTAAGTCTTTGTAAGAGGGAAAGACATAGTGTGTGGCTACAGCAGGGAGATGGGAGATGTTCTTCCGTATATGTTTCTCTTATTGGTTGATGGATAAAACACTGTTTGGCCAATAGGAGCAGGAAGATAGGTGGGACTAGGAGACGAGGAGAATTTTGAGAAAGGTAGGCAGAGAGGTGCAGAAAGAAATGCTGTGTAACCACCAAAGAAGAAACAGGCCCAGACATTCTCCAATAGGCCAAGACCACATGGAAACACTTAGACTAATAGAAATGGGTTAATAACTAAGGGAGAGCTAGCCAGTAAGACGCCCTAGCAATCGGCTAACAGTTTAACAATTAATACAGTGTCTCTGTGTGTTCATTTGGGGCTGAAGCAGCAGGACCTGGTGGAACAGAAACCGCCATTACAACAGGGAGCTGAGCTGAAGCTCTGTAGCTAGGAACCAAGGACGTCAGCAGCCACAGTGAGCGGAGGCGGGGAGGGGGGGAACACTCACCTGGAACTCCTGTAACGCCTACTCCTGCCAATACCTCAATTTTGACTTCTGGACCCCAGACAAGGGAAGAAAAAACTCTAGTTGTCCCTGTGGCAAGTCCTAGGAAACCCCTATAAGAGGAGTGTTTCCTCTCCCGTGCAGATAGGTTCAGCATCTGGCCTAACCGCAGCCCTAGGTTCCACCGGATGTGAGCACAGAGGTGAAGTTACCATATCTGCATTGCCAAGAGGAGGCTCCTGTGAGGAGTGACAGAGTGCAGAGCTTGGGCACCAGGAGGCTTTCTCTGTGCCCTTCCAGCTGTGCTAACCCACCCAGGCTGCCCCTCATCACCCCATGGCCCCCTCCTCTACATATGCCATCTCCCCTCCCTCTCCTGCTGGCCTCTTCCCAATTCTTACTGCAAGATTCACCTCAAACCCCACCTCCTTCAGGAATCTCCTCAGACCATCCATCCTGTGGGACGGCCTTATGCCGGGACAAGGACCTTGGTTCTAGTGTCCCAGCCATGCTGTCACTGAGACACCTCCAGAACCTCTCCCTCTCTTAGGCCCTAGTATCCCTACCTGCAGCACGACAAATGAGGCTGTGACCTGGTCCTTGGGGTGTTTGAGCAAGTTTACTGATCTGACCTAGCAATGCCATTAATAACGGTGACAATAGTGAAAACTGGCAATCGCACAGCTGCTCACGACCTTAAATGCTTTTCAGGCATGATCACACCAAACTGACACCAGATGAAAGGCAAGATGGGCTGCCTTCTAGCTAAGTACCAGACTCCTGGGAGCCTGTGCTCTGGCCACATCCGGCTCTGACCTCAGCATCTCTCCTCTGCTGGGTAAATGTGCAGAAGGGACAAACATAAAGGAACGGACAAAAGGACGGAGGGCACATTTAGCAGGTCTTTGGGTTTGAATGGGACCCTCCTAAGCCCAGAACTTTTGAAAGGGATCAGAGGTGTAAATCTAAGGGCAGCCAGCAGACCCAGCAACAGCTAGATGCCAACCCACTGCAGCAGAGCCCCTGGTTGAACACACCTGCGGTCTCACCTGATCCTCTGGAGCCAAGGTACATGAGGAAGCCACAAGCCAGAGGCCCAACAGGACTAACCCCAATGTCAACACTGGCTGGGTGTCAGGGAGCCACCATGTCCCTTGTGAGTCTTCTACCTAGGTGGCCATGTTTCATTGTCACTCACCATCTTTAGTAGCCTGAAGAAGGCATGGAAGGACACACCTGGCTGGAGAGGGCAGGGTGGCTGTGCCAGGTCCAGTCCTTCATACCATGCAAAGAAAGGTCCCTTATTCACATCACCCCCACCATTCTAACACGGGCTCAGGTCTCAAAGTCAGTTTTGGAAAGTTTAGTCACTGTGGTCACAGGAAACCTCTAGAATGTGTTGAATGGAAGGCTTTCGCCCCTTCTTTCTACACAAGGCGGTGGACCTTTGCCCTTCTTCCTAGACAAGATGGTGGCCTTCACCCCCTTCTTCCTAGACAAGATGGTGGACCTCTGGCATGTCCATAGTGGCAGAAGGAAGAAACTTCACACATTAGCTCAAACAAAAACAATGCCAGGATGCCAGGAGACTAAATGCTCTGCATAATTGTCGGACTTGGTGATTCCTGATTATGTGGTTCTGGCAGCTGTGGACGAGTGACCCACCAGCAGGTGATCCATCCGTCACCAGATAAAACACACACGACTTTATTAAACCAGCATGAGCCACACTCTTGTCTTCTTCCTTAGCAGTGTCATGAATCAAATCAAGAAAATCCATGGAAATGAATGGCTCGGAGTTTCGTCAGGGCCTGTAGGCTGGAGGGCTAACAATGAGTCCTGTCAACTAACAAGATGCCTGGGCGAGGCCCGGGCTACCGTGACGTGGAGGACACATCCAGTGGACATTAGAGACTCTTCAGCGCTGCTGGTGCAAAGCACCCACACAAACCAGGGAAGTCACAACAGGGAGGCAGGGAAAGCCACACACACCTCAGCACACACGTCCCTGGCCACGTGTGGCTCCTAGTCTTCTACACGTCTGTAAAGCGACTCCTACCTCTGTATTTCTTTCCCAGCTGGGAAGTTTGGAGCAATTAATTTACCTAACGGGGCCTGGGGTTTCCCTGACTCTGATGCCTATCCAGGGGCGAGTGTAAACACTAAGAGAGAAAGTACAAGGTCTTCCGGAGAGCCCAGCACCTTGTGACTGCTGGAGAACAATTGGCGACACCCTCTCTGCCGGGCCAGGGAGCTTTCCATCAGCCCTCAGCCAGACACTGGAATGTGGACATCCCTGTGCTAGCAGAAGGTAACTTGGTCCCAGGCCTCCGTCCTGCACCTCCCGGCCACCTAGACCCCAGCCCCAGCTTCCGATCTCCTCTCTGGGTGCTCCTAGCAGCACCATTTCTCCAGAGCCATTCCGCTCAGGGGCTTTGACCTGTAGGTCCCGAACATACTTTCAACCTCTGGCCCGTCTCTCTCCAAAGAGCTAAGGATCAGTAGAAATAGCTTCTTTCCAACGGGCTGTATCGCCCTACCCTCTCCTCCCACATTTCCAGTGGATGAGGTCTTTGCCTTTAAAGCTCCATGCTAGACGCTCCTAATTCCCAACAGACTTCCCTCCTGGCCTGGCCTGGTGTCCTTCAGAGATGTCACCTGCAGAGTCAAGGCTGAGAGGAGCTCCGTGAAGACAGGGAAAGATCATAGACACTAGAACCTGCAGGCCCTCTGGCTGAGTTGAGCAATGGGGCGGCCTTGTGCCCAGTCGCATATCACATCTGAATTTGCTGAATGCCTGGGCACGCCAGATCATCTCCTTTGATCTATGCCACAATCCCACTGGGTGAAGCCCCACCTCCACCCCAGGGCAGACAGAGGTCAACATGTAGTACAGGGAAGAGTCTGAGTGAGGAAGCGGAGTTCCCCTGCCAAGCCTTGGAAGGAGATGGATGTGGGAGACAGACCAGAGCCCAGAGGCTGCTCCCAGAGCAGGGACATCCCTGGAACTCAATCTCCCCTCATTCCCAGTCTCATCCCTGATGCTGGAAGCCATCTAATGACTGACTGCAAGCCCAAGGGATGAGGGTACCACTCCACCCCATCTGCCAGCAGGTGACAGCAGAGCTGCCTAACTGCAGTAAAGTCCTTTTCCAGGCCCAGACGGAACACTTCCACCTGAAGAAAATAGCATAGCATAAACTAGCCATAGTGACAGTTTGGGCAACTTACTATATACAACTTATTTTCCCTCTCTTACCTGCTAAGTGGTATTTAAATGAAAAATGAGACAAGGTAGCTAATATCAAAAGTGGAGGGGGGGAGTTTTGTTTATTTGTTTTGAGAATGAGGCGGCAAAGGGAGAAATGTGGGGGATAGAGTAGATGAGGACTAGAAGAAGGCTTTACCAGGCTATAAGGATGCTCTCTTTCCAAGAGGAGTTTCGGCCACATTCTCCACAGAAGGGATAGGGCTGGCAGGTCTGAAGCACCTGGGGCCTCACTACCGTCTAAGCCAGCACCAGCACAGGGACAGACTCCTCTAGTAAAAGCTACTACCCACAGCAAGGAAGGCCTGACCAAAACTGGACAGCAAGCCAGCTGGCCACCCTGCAGTGCCCAGACCCTAGCTGGCACGCGGAGCTGAAGTTCCGGGGTTCCCTTTGGCAACTCCTGCTTATAGATTACCTTCTGGAAACAGGTATCCCCAAATCCTGCCCCTCCTCCATGAACAGAGCTTGACCTTAGTGTTAGTCGGATCCTGACCTTGATCACCCTGTAATACAGTGCCCTTGTCAGGTGACAAATCTCATGCCTTTGTTTCATAGGCATTAAGAAAAACTCCTGCCACGCAGTACCCCTGCCCCTCCACGCCCCTACCCCAAGCCTCACAGGCTGTGACACGGCCCCGGACACAGGCATGCAACTACAAAGAGGGTGGTATGGCGGATGACTAGTCAGTGATGTCTGTCCAGGCCCTCCCTCTAATGCCAGAACAAGAGGGGCCCACGAAGTAACGAATGGGTCATGGTGGGGCCAATTACACATGCTAATAACAAATCCGTGCTGGGCCAGGAGTCACCCAGATGGAAGAGGGATTTATGGCCCAAACCTGATTCCTCAGAATCCATCGAACTCAGGGACAGAGAAGCAAAACCTGACGGAACACTCCCCAGGTCTCACGGGGAGCCGCTGTGTGTTTGAGAGCTTTGGCCTTGCCTGCTTGCTGCGCTTTATTGCTGGCAGAGAGATGGGAAATTTATTGCTTTACAAATCATACCATCCACAGCATAAATGAACTGTCTGGCTGCAGCACGCTCGAACCCAGATGATTTGCAAAATGTCTAATGGTAAGCGGGCTATGCTATCTGCTTACGGCCTCCGAGACAAAGGCAAACCGTGACGCGGAGTGTCTGTGCAGTGTAACTTGAAGTCGGCAAATTAGCTCTGACTCATAAATGTTGGCTCAGCGGCATTACATAACTCAGTACGCTCCGTCAGGGACTCAGAGGAACTCAGAGCTGGCCCTGACAAGGCTGCAGATGACAAGCAGGGCACCACCAGCAGGTTTGGGACCCGAGGTCATGGCCAGGCCGAGTTCCACAGCCTGGTCAGTCCCAGGGTCTGCTAGCCATCAGGAAGCTAGGCATACCCCAAGGACTGCCAGGAATAGCCTTTCTGCTCCAAAGTCCCCAAACCTAGGGTGGGGGAGAAGGTGTTGAAATTCTTGACAGGAGTTAGTCAGGGGTCATAGCCCATGAGGTGGCAACCCTTTGCTGGCTGGCCCAGCTGGTGACAGGCTTAGCTCAGTGCCTGGGACTTTGGGTATCACTTAAAGGAGGCAAAAGCACGTATAGTTTACAAAGGAAACTAAGCAAGTCACTCGGCTTCAGGCTCACGGGAGTGGTGGGGTAGGACCCAGACCCAGGCTGTGTGAGTCCTGCTCTGCTGTGTCTAGGATACACCTTCACCGTGCCATTGAAACCCTCAGAGCAACTGGGAGACATGGACAGTCATTCCGATTTTAACACGAGAAACTGAGGCTCAGGAGAGTCAGCGCCCGCAGTCAAGTTCACGCAGTAGAAAGCAGCCGAGCCTAGAAACAAGCTGGGAAGATTCTGTTATGACGTTCCCAACGTTTCCCCCTCGGTGCTTCCCGCAATCCGGCTTTATTCCAGGGCCCGTCGCCACCTCTCACTATACTTTGAGGCTCACTACCCTCAAGAACTTTAGCCGTCAGTGTTCTCTAGATGTTCAGCAAAGGGTTAGGGAAAGGCTTCTTAAGAGGGGGCTCTGTCCCTGGTCCCTGATCACTGGAGCTCACTGTCTTTGATGCCCCAGAGACATGAGGTGGCACCTCTCCAGGAGGCCAGGAGAGCCTGCAGGGAAGGTGTATTGCTAGGCCACTTCTTTAAGCCAGGCTTTGAAAGACACACTAGGGTCTCAAGGTACGCTCTGCCAAGGCACAGACATGTAGCAAAGACCTTGCTTCAAACACACAGGGCCCGTGGTAGTTCTAGGACTCTGGTGACCTCCCCAGGGCAGGAGAGAAGTCAGCAGAACTGGCCATTTACGGATGGGCCTCAGGACTCAGCCTCCATATAAATTAGTTCAGGCTTAGATGTAGTGCGTGTAGCACTGGGAAAAGCTAGCCTTGTTCTGATTCTTAACCCGGTGAAGTCTTTAGCCAAAAAGCAAAAACAAAGATTTCTGAGCATCAATTTTCAACATGGGGAATGGTTTGGAAACACTTAAAATCTGTAAAAATAGCAAAGCTGTTTTGGTGATTGTCACATCAGTCAACACCAACCATGCTACTGGCATTAGGGACAGACGCTGTTCACTGAATACTCATGCACACAGACAAGCAAATGAGTAAACAAATGCATGTCCCGGACTCTGTAAAACACGGACTTGGTCCCAGACAGCCCTCTCCCCTCCCTCCCCTCATCCCTTACCCACCTACCTGCCCACTGAGTGTACTGCTCCAGTATCAGTTTTGGTTCAACAGAGGGAGTCCGTGGGATTTTTCAAGCCTATGTGTCAAACGCCAGATGCAGATTAGGCCTCGGGATCTCTGGAGAAGCTTAAATTCAGCTAATGGACTTTTTATAGCATGTAAATGTCGCCTCGGTAAGGAAGCCTACAGACACATAAAAGCACACACATGTGAGGTGCAGGCTGCAGGAGAGGGACGGCACACGTGGGCAGCGCCAAATCTACCGCCAGGACATGGCATTCCAACCAGGAGCACTGGCGTGTCCCTATGAGGACCTTCCAGCTTACAACTGATACCATGTATGTATCAGCTGCTCGACAGTCTGGTCTCTTAAGAGGAATTCTCAAAGCCCTAGAAGCTTGGCCTTGGCCTAAACAGGAGCCCACAAACAGAATGCTGTGGACACAAACCCACATGGCCTGGAGTCACCATCCTTGTGTTCCCACCCGGCAAAGAGCCAAGATGCTGGGGAGATCCTTTACCTCCAAGGCACGCACTGCAGGGGGGAAAGGCAGGGAAAACGCAGTCAGGGTCAATGCAGTCAGGGTCCAGCACAGAAGGGAACATACAGGTCTTGGCACTACAGGAAACACAGCCCCTGTCCTCACATTCCATTTCCTGGAGCACCCTCCCTGAGCTACGGTTACAGCAGCAGCCACCACGAACACGCCGAGGAAGGGCAGGCTCTGAGGAGCCTCCATGCTTCTTTAATGAAGGAAGCAGTCCCAGCTGTTCCACACGTCTTAGCATGGTTGAGAATACGAGAAAGTGGTTTAAACTAACAGCTCGGTGACTGGACAGTGGGGCATCCAGGGGAGGTGTGGAACCCTCCCCACAGAAATAGCCCAAGCCTCATATGCTCGCTACCAAAGGCAGGGCATACACAATGCAGTGTTGGCAGACTTGGCTAGCACGTGAAAGGCTTGGGTATCTCTCCAGCGTGCCGAGTGTGTGTGTAGCGGGGAACCTGACAACAGAATCCCTCAACAGAAAACGACCAAGGCAGCCAGCCAGGGGTGATTTGTTGTACAAATAAAGCTGGCCTGAAGATCAGAGGGCGGAGATAGCCACTAGCTAACCATAGAGGTCTGGAGGTCTGTACAGACAGACAGGAAGTGGTAAGGTGGGAGGAGACAGGAGCTCTCAGCTGGGAAGTTGAGGTGGCTGTGGTTTTGCTCCTTTGTCTCGCTGCTCGCTCAGCATTTACCCCGGTATCTGACCCTGGGCTTTTATTATTAAGACCCATTAGAACTCCTGCTACACCATTCTTTACCCACCCCCTGTGGCGCACAAAGGACTCACAGCTATGGCCATGAGAAGGTGGGAGGCCCTCTCTCTCTTCCCCGCTTACTGCTGGGTAAGTCCAGGGTGAGGGGGCCCAGCGGCTGGTTTACAAAGTGCCCAGGAGACCAGGAGGCTGAGCCAGGATTAGGGGTCACTAGTTTGGGCCATGTACCCTTGCCTCCCCAAGAGTCTCCTCCAAAGGTACTTTCTAGAAGTTCTCTATTAGTGTGTAAAACCAAACAAAAACAACCTGTTCTCTCTCTCCCTCCCTCATTTTTTGATACACTGTTTAACACTGTATCCTTGGCTAGCCTAGAACTCTCTAGATAGATCACTATATACTGTAAAAATCATTATATAGATCACTTTGTACTATAGACTCACTATATAGGTTTTGATCTTGTGGCAATCAGCCCTTCTGCCTCTGACTCCCCGGTGCTGAGAGAACAGGGACCCTCATTGAAGCATCTCTTAGGCAAAGTCATTCAGAAGGGCAGCTTCAGGCCAATGCAGGAGAGAACAGGAAGATGGAACTGAGCTGAGACGTCTTCCAACCCAAGCTTTTCCCCAAGCCAGCTCCCCTGCCAGCCACTGCCCTGGCTCACCACACTTTTACCAATCCAGGGCGGCCGAGACAATGCAGACAAGGGGAAGGTCTGCCATGCAAAAGGTTGAAAACGCAGTGTAACCTGACTTCTCCTGACCTCTTGGATTTCTGCAAAAGAACCCCGAACTCCTCATTCAATGTCAACCTCAGGTCTGGGAAAAATGAGTTTGTTAATTCAAGCAATTCCCCAGTGGTCAGTAGTTTATACCACATGCTTTGAAACAATGTAGCCCAAATCAGGGGAGAAGTTGCATAGCTTCCTAAGGGAGAGCCAAGGACTATCCGTTAACCATGACAGGCTCTGCAGCTTCCTCAGCAAGCTAGCCAGACACCCCCACCCCCAGGCTGGGCAAAGGCTCTGGCTCAAACATACCCCTGGAGTAGCTAGTTGGAGGACAGTGGCTTCCCTGGCCCCTTACCTAGAAGGCAGGGGCCTGTCCTCATCTGTCTCTGGAGAAACCCTTGTCTCCAGCCAGGTACTGAGGTACACACGGAGCAGACATCATATCCAAGCGGACCCAGGGCAAGCTGGCTGAACAGGCTCCCTGCTTGCGGGTTAGTCTTGGGCAGGAAGTTGTGGGAAGAATCCTTTTAAGAGAAGATTGATGGCCGTAGGAGGCTTCTAAACCACCTGGTAAATTCCAGTCCTTCACCCTGCTAATATTTATTGGGCATCCATTACCTGCCAGTTTCACGATAATAACCTCAGAGTATTAACCTCACGTATGGCAATGTGTGGACCAGGGACAAGGTGTGGAGGAAGCCATGGCAACCACAGTCACATATGGATGGTCTCTTCCTGACCTTTCAAGAAGACTCAGCCGCCGGAAAAAGGCACAGCTGCTGTCTGCGTTGCAAGCGCTGGGAAATGAATGTGTTGTCCAAAGCTACCAGGCAGTGTCATGGCGATTTGGACTCAGGCAATCTGGCTCCAGAGCCTTGACCTCTTGTCACCACTGCCGTTTTCACCTCTATCATTATGATGGTGAAAGCTTGTGAGCTCCCATTTCTCTATGACAACCAGGACATGGTATTCGGTGGAGAGCCCAGAATTCAGTCTTGGCAGTCCTACCCCGGTGAGCCCCGGACAAGCTCTGACAGTGTTTCCAGTCTTCTGCTTCTCTTCCTATCAACTGGCAGTAACTGCCATCAGTGGGGCTCGGGTCCCATGAAGCTCACAAGTCCAAAGCTTAATTCTCACAGCAACAGTGCTGTGGTATCGGCCTTTGAGAGGTGGCTAGTCACTCTCGTGTCTTTATCACGAGAGTGGATCTGCGCTGGTTTGGGACATCTCTAAGTCTGAATACTCGGTCCCCAGTTGATGGCTGTTTGGAGAAGATGGGGCTGTGGCCTTGCTTCAGGAACTATGTCATCCTCTGTGTACTCTGTCTGCTTCCTGTTTGTAGATCAAGATGTGAACTCTTGGCTCTGCTCCAGAGCCGAGCCTGTCTGTCTGCCATGACAGTGATGGACTCTGGAAGCAGAAGCCCCAAATAAACCTGCCCCCCCACAAGCTACCTTGGTCATCACTGCAGTAAGAAAGTGACTAAGACAGGTTCTGTTGTTCTCTCAGAGTGTGGTGGATTCTGTCGAGTTGGATGATAGCATGAAGCGCCTCGCCAGAAATGGCGTCTTGAGCTTGGACTTTGCCAGCCTGCAGAACTGTGTCAAATAAATCACTCTCCAACAGGAATTACCCAATCTGTGATGATTTATCCCATCAGCAAACAGAGCAAGCCCATCACCCACAAACAAGCGAAGGCATTTTCAAATACTAACTGCAGTATTGGTTGTTACCTGCTCTTTAATAGATATACCTATTTGCAGCATCTTGACAAGGACAGAGTCTATATGAGACTTCAGTGCATCCAGCCCTGGAGATCACGGCCCATAACAATTATCATCATCATTTCCAATGCTAAACTGTCCAATGCTCCCTTCTCTTCTGTCTTCCTTCACCCCACATCCCCTGTGCAGCCCCAGATCAGATCCCAGGGCCCTAAGAGTGAGGGACAGACCCTCAAACAAGATCAGGAAAAACAATGCTTTTGGTATGGTGTTCTCTTATTGATCCTTATAGTAAGTCAGGCAGATGGGAACGCTAAACAGATACAAGGCAACTGCTGAGGAAAGGGGCCCAGTAGACCACGTCAACCAGTACCATCAGAAAAGGTGGTCCACTTACAAGTTCCAAACCTCAGCACTGGTGGCCCCGGGTGTCCCAGACTCCACAAACAGGCCCTTCAAGCCAGGTCTCGCTGGGTCTTTGGGACAGCCCAGAACGGAATTAAGAAGCAGAGTGATAACCAGAGAGAGGTAAAAGCTATGCTTGTGACAGCCTGTCATAGAGCAGAGTGGACCAAGGGTGGAGAAGACTGTAGGAATCCCACAATTCCCACACTGCGTGTCTCTACAGGCTACACTTCTCCCCATACATGGTTGGGCTGCAAAGCCCCCAGGCAAGTTTTCTGTCAACCATCCAAAAGGCAGCAGGAGCTTCCTTCCTAGCTGCAGGAGTATTAGCTTTCTTGAGCCCGAAGTCCATTTTTCATGTATTGTGGGGAAGACATTAAAGGTCTAGCCTGGTTCCCAGATGAGGCCTGTCCCGGGCCCCAGGAAATGGCTATGCTTGGCCCCATCTATCTGACTGTGGTCTTTATATTAGTCAGTATTAGCCATGGAGAGGGTGGGCTCTAAAAGGCCCCCCCGCCTCACCCTTGCCATCTCTCCCAGATCCCAAGACACGAAGCTACATCTCTGAATGGATGTTTTAATCCCAGCTCAGCTGCCACCTCTCCCAACCATTCCAATAGCCCTAAAGGCCAGTGCCGGGCAAGCAGCAGCTGAACACCAAGGGTAAGCAGAGGCAGATGGAACCCTCCCTTCCTTCGAGCATGGGGACGCATGGCTCGGCTTTCTGCATGCGTCCATTCCTCTCCCTTTCTCTTCCCTTGAAGAGCAAACCCAGATCCAACGGTGTACCACCAGGAACGGCATAGGGGCCACAGTCAGGAAAATCAGGCCAAACCGCAGGAGATCCTCTCACATTTCTAGAACACTAAGTCATTTGGCCAAAAACCATCACCAGTACCCTGGAAGATCTAACGGTGGGGTCAGAGGAGGACAAAGGACGGGACAGAAGAGCTCATGAGCCCTAGATTCCCAGGGCACAGATGCGAACCTTTAGGTTGTGGTGTCGAGGCCACTACTCGACAGGATCAAACTATACATACTAAGCACTGTCCAGGGCTGTGTGCCAGAGCTGTGTCCCCATCCACAGCCCATGATGACATTGAGACTTGTGAAAAGAGTGACCACAGGAGCCGGCATGGACTCAGGGATGCATGAATGACAGCTATCACACCTTTTGTATTCCGTGACAGACACTGCTCTGTGAAGCCTCCAGCTCACAGCTGTGACTCTGCAGATAGACAACAGTTTTCAGGTGAGCAGAGGTTCCCCAGGCAAAGTCTCCCCGCCTCATCGTCTCTGCTGTCCTATAGACATCCTCATGTGCTGTGAGCAGTTTACTTTGTAGCAGGAGTTTTCAAGGTGTGGCCTTGGACCAGAACCTTGGGCACCACCTGGGAACTTCAGGGAGCTCCGTTCTCAGGCCCCACCCACCTCCTGAATCAGAGCCCCCTGGGAGTGGAGCTGGGTGGAGTGTGTCTCACATCCCTGTTGTCGACTGTAGTCATGTTAACACCTCTTTATCTACAGAGTCTCATTGGGGAGGCAATACTTCAGGGTGGGGAGGGGTCACATCCAGCCTCTCTGCTACCCCTCAGCCCCTGGTCCTGCCTAGTAAGCTCCAGGGACCTTCCACTCCTAGGTTTGGCTTCTGCAAGGTCCCCAGTCACAAGCAGAGAATTTTCCAATGTGTTAGTGGATAGCACATTTTATTTGCCACATAATTTAAATATTAGACCACACACCGAGATCATATTCCTATCTCAGGGTTCATACTTGGTTGTTTCCCAAACACCATGTTTTGCTGCCCTGCATCCTAGGCTCTCTGAGCAAATGTTATCCTTCAGACAGGCCTGCTTGGACCATCCTACTTAAGCCAAGCTCATCATCCTCTCACTCAGCTATCTGACGTTTCCTCTCTACCCGATTCTGCGCTATAGATCACTCGGGGTGAGCGGGTGAGCATGTGTGTGCATGTGTGTGCATGTGTTCACATGTGTGTGACTGTTGTTGCTTTGGTGTGAGGTTAAAAGGCTTCAACCCACTTTTGTGTACAGATTATAAACTCTACAAAGGATGAAGGTTTTTGCCTTGTTTATTTGTGCTGTGTCCATCAGTCATATAGCAAGAATTCAATGAAGATACCAGGTGAAGGATTGCATGTAAATATTGAAATAAAAATTAGAACTAGGTTAATATAGCTCCTGTTTATTATCCTGGAACATTAAAAAAAAAAAACAAAAACAAAAGCAAAATTTGGAATTAAATACAAATAAAAACCAACAACAAAATCAGATGATGGGTTTTGCTAAAGTCAAATTGCCAAGAATGGGTTTAATAATACAAAGATGCCGCCTGGGGTTCCTTCTTTGTATGTATTTTAATTTAATTAATACTAATATGGGGAGCAAATGGCTGTAAACAGATGTATGTAAACACACAGAGTGATATTAATAACTTGAAGGCTTTGTTTTCAAGTTCAGGATAACCATCCTTGGTACAAAACCAACTTCTGCACATAATAACCCCGAGGCACCCATGTTAATAAGGGATTACTCGACAACTGTAAAACTGTCTTGTTCACCTCGTGCTGGTAATAAAATCTGCCTTCCATGGACAGTCCATTTCTTCCTAACCGTAATGCCAGCAGCCTGTCCCTCCAGCAAGCTGCCATAGGCAGATCGGGGGCCCATTTGCTCTATGCACGTAACCCAGGCCACCATGAAACAACGCCTTGGCTCCTGCATCGCACACTTTAACACGCGTGCTCCCACCTTTGCTTCTCTATCAGAATGATGCAACCACACTGAACCTGCTTTGTCTGGTAGGTTGGGGTCACTTTGGAGCACGGCGACTGGATACACAAATGCCTTCGTGAAGGCCTGGTAGGAGTTTGGCTACAGTTTAAATTACAGGGTAGGTTCCCAGGTAACCTTGAGATTACACAAATCTTCAAAGATAGCTATCAAAGTGAAGTGCAAAGCAGGGCTACCAGTTTCCCTGCCTGTCCTGGACACAGGCACTTGTTACCAAAGCAAAGCAGTGACATGCCAAAAGCATTGCCTGGGCCAGGCACAGCCCTACCAGCCAAACACAACTGTTAAGCCACCACAGAGTCATTAAAGTCCCAGCTGCCGCCATGCCCACATGGGTTTGTGGATCATCTCACTAGATTCACACGTTTCAAATGGTCCTGTAATTCTGCCATCTACCCTGGTTTTCCAGGCCGAATGGGTGCCAAAGGTTTAATTAAAACTTTATGGGTGAAAAACTTACACTTAAGAACATTATATCCACTCTCTTCAGTCTGGGGTTTATTTCCTTGCAAATATGGACAAGAGTGCCACGATTTCTGTTTTATGGGGAACTTCTAATTCTTGGGCCACTCAGCTGGGTGGCTGCCAGAGGCTGGAGAGCCCTGCAGCCTGGGCATCCCGCCTAGGCACTCGTCCTGCAGTGGCCCCATGCTAAGGGCGATGGCAAAATCATGCCCTGTGAGGCCAGTGCCTCATTTTGATTGGCGAAGGTTTTGGTTGGTCATCTTCTTGAGTCACCCACCCACAAGTAGATCTCTAGCAAAAGCATGGGGCATCAGTGTCCCAGTCCAGAGCCCAGGCCTGCCCTTGCCCTAGTGTCCCCTCAGCCCTTTCCAGCATGTCCCAGCAGTGGCAGTTGAGGGGACAAAGGACCCTGTTTGCCTGCTCCCCACACTGAGGAAGCAATGCATGTGAAGGGGTCGGGAGCAAAGCGGGGTCACCTAAGCATGCCAGGCGCAGCAGACATCAGCCCGGGGCGTGGCTGGGGAGGGACAAACAGCCTGGGACTAGCTCACAAGCCAGTGGCAGAGCTACCTACTTCCCGCAGGGTGGGAGTGGGTAGAGAGGGGACCCTTGCCAGAGCCCAGGGTCGTCTGTGCTGCACAGAGCCAGTAGTCCAGTGGCAGGCCTGGCTTCCAGGGTTAGGGCAAGGACAAAAGGAACCTGGGTTTCAAGGGGAAAGGGGACTTCCCCAGCATGGTCCCACACCCGACAGGAGAGAAACCAGGCCAACACCCACGTACGTCTGGGTAATTAATTACTATAGTCTTTTCACACCTTTCCTACACGTTTTCTCTGAGAAGCAGACTAACAGTTATCGTTACTAACAAGGGGTTCTAGAAGTAGCAGACGTGAGCTACCCACCCTGTGCTTCCGACACTAGGGCAGGAGGCTGAGAGAGAAGGCATCTGGTCCAGCCCTGTAGCAGCAGGTAGGACCCCTGGCCTCTCAGTGAGTCAGTGAGTGAGAACTGCAGGCTACATCCTGCCTTACCACCTCACCTCACTCTGTGCACAGTACAAAGGTAACCCTGAAAGACACCCCTGCCTCCATGGGGGTCTCGGGGAAGTGACAGATGAGGCTTTGGCATGAAGGCTATAGGGGATGTGGGATGGGAGGACTCACTGGCAAGGGAGCACATGGCCTCAAATCTGCAGTAGCACCAGCGTTTTTCATTCAATCCCTGCTCTGACAACACCATCAATTATAAGACACCATGCCCAACTGGCAGATAGGCAGCCACGAGGCACTGCAGAGGCCAAGTCACTTGCCTCCACATAGTCAGCAGGGTGCTCCACACTCCTGAGCCAAGCCCTCTGCAATAAGGAAGGCTGTTCCCTTCAGAGCTGAGGCACCCACAAAGGGACACTGGCTAAGCCCGGCGTCCTTCCTGGGGCCTCTACCCCAAGTCAGTCCTCCCCAGTACTTAGAACCACGTAGCCTCACCCTCCCCGGCCCCACCTTGCCCTGCCCCGACTGTGGTTCTAGGTGTCCATGCATGCTCCGACCGTCCTGTCTCTCTGTCCTGTGAATAGCTCGGCTAATGCAGCACACCTTCCCCTGGCCCAGCCTTCCCCTGGCCCAGCCTTCCCCTGGCCCAGCCTTCCCCTGGCCCAGCCTTCCCCTGGCCCAGCCTTCCCCTGGCCCAGCCTTCCCCTGGCCCAGCCTTCCCCTGGCCCAGCGCCTGCCATCTTGGCCTCCCTTGGCAATTCGTCTGCTGAGTCACACTTTGTCATGAAGTATGGGATCAATGAAGAATAACACGGCATGACCACAGCCGCGCGGCTCCTGACAACTTGGCAGCAGGTCTGCAGTGGACTCGGGATTTTCCTGTAGCCCCCCCCCATGCCCGGTCTTCACTGCCTGCACAGGGCTTGTACCTGGAGGTGGTGGCTATGTAGTGGGCCCTCCTGAAAGGGTCCTGGGCCTGACAGTAAGACGGTGTGGCGTGAATCTGCTATCCATCTGTCCTATGCACTACCCTCTGTCCTAGTCCATACAAAGTCCTACGACTTGGGACAGTGGCTGGGAGACCAAAGAGCTGGATTTCCCCTTTGCCGCTGACTCGCTGTGACTTCGGGCTTGTTCCTGCTCTTTTCTGGCTCTGGTATCTTTACACAAGAGGGAACGGTGACTTCCCGAGTTTTGGGGTTCTCTTGGGAACCCTTCATAACCATGTTCCTTAGCATAAATTTGCCTATGGCGGTTACTCAGGGCCTGGAAGCCTATGGGGACTAGGCAAGCGATCCCCTTCCTAAGATAGACTTCGGGTCCCGCCCTTTCTTCCCACTCAGGGCCTTCCAGGAAGCTTCGGGATGTGAGTGAGACCTTGCCCAAATCAGTAAGCCCTCTACCTGGGCAGGGCAGGGTGGGGCAAACGAGGCCAGACAAGCGAGAAAGCCACCAACCAACCTGTGGGCACTGGCAGAGACTCAGGCAGGCCCTACCCTACTGGGAAGAAACTGCCTTCAGTCAAGTGCCTGACTGCCACCGAGTCACCTGCAGGGAGACGTGGGCAGGGGCTCAGAATCTGTTCTCAAAGTCACCAAAGCCTCACAGGCCTAGGGCCCAGGCCAGCTGAGGCTGAACTAGAAGGCACAAGGTCTAGCTTAAGAGAGGGGAGTAGCCTGCCTGTTCCGAGTCCATTCTCAGCCAGGATCCAGGCAGGAAAAGAGCCCGGAGCCCATGGCTCGTGGGTTAACATGATGCACCAAGTACTAGATCCAGAGAACTACGAAGACAATGGCAAGCCAAGCGTCGGTGGCATTACGTCACTCAGAGTGGCCTCTGTGTGGCCCATGGAGCCCGAGTGATGACAGCTGGAGTGCAAAGAGAATGGCAGCTAGGTGGCCACTCCTGGACGGTCCCTTCACCACGCGTCAGAGACTTGGAAGCCTTGGGGACTGAGCCTCAGGAGGCTGAGCACACTGACCTGGGTCACCCCCACCCATCTCTCAAGCCACTCGCCATAGCTTGCCCGCGTGGGACAGGGCAGGAAGCCCGGGCTGCTTCTCCGTGGTCTCAGAGCTGCCCCGGAAGAGCAGACAAACAGACTCTGATTGCTCTGACATGCCGCTTTGTCCTGAATTCCCAACCACATTTCTTTCCGGGGGGTGGGGGGTGGGGTGGGGTTCCAACTAAATATTCCAAGGTCATTGCTTAGGGGAATATATGTTGTTTTTAACTCTTGGACAGGACCCACAGAAGGAAGCCAAGTGCTCCCATCTGAAACCAATCTTGGTCCAGCTTGACCTCAGAGGGGAAAGCAGGCCAGCAGCTCCAAGGCTTTCACTTCTAGAAGCGGCTCTCTGAGAAAGGCACTTTTGGAGACCGCAGACAGAAAGATCGTGTTGCTCAGTGCAGCGAACCCTGACCCAAGAGTCAACTGTAGCCTTTCCATTTTTGTCCCCAAGCCTTGTTCCTGTAGACTAGACATGCCCTGGCAACCCTGCCTCCCTCCTGCCTCCTCTCCCTCTGTAAAGAATACGGCCCACAGCACGATCAGGGGCCACCTGAAGGCTGCACCAAGGCTCACACCTTCTCAATTCAAGGCGACTTCACGTTGGCCATGGGACGGACATTAGCATCACACGTGAAAGCAAGCACGCGTTAATGCTTTCCCCCGCTTTGCCCTCTCCTGTTTCTCTCTGGATGAGGTCTTGGATGCACTGGACACGGGCTGGCCTGCCACCACTCCAGCCCTCTGCCTTGCCACTTCCCATCATCCTCCACAGAAAACCACTCCCTTCTCAACTTCCTACCACACACCCAAGTCCTTCCAGCCCCCTGCCTCAGCTCTTCCTTCCCAGGCACCAGGGTGCGAGTGTAAGCCAGGTCTGTTTAGATCCAGCTGTGTGGCTACGGTCAGTCACCTCCCCTCTCTGTTTCCTCACTATAACCAAAAGCATTGTTTATGGGGAATACAAAACATTCCCACCCCAGGCCAACCGCCAGTGACAGCCTTTCTCTCGGGGAACCTGTACACTGGAGAGGCACTCCAGTGACTGGAGTTTGGTAACCTGAGGCCAGAGTCCCCTCTGTAGGTGTGCAAGAAGAGCCCTCAGGGACAAGTCACCAGGCCCTCTGTGTTCTACCCCCAAGCTGGTGACTCACATACTCCCTCCTCCCTAGTTCATGGGCCCCTACCCTATCTCCCCAGTAGCAACAGGAACAGATTAGCCCCATGGGTAAGGGACAGGCCTCCAGCCACTGCCTAGCCCCATGGGTAAGGGACAGGCCTCCAGCCACTGCCCCCTTGCTGAGCCACATTCATTAGCACAGACTAGAGACCACACTGTCACACAGGAGCAACCCTCACTGAAAAATGAAGTGAGGGCCATCCTTACACATGCCTCCTGCCTGCCTGGAAATATAAAGGATCTGAAAACGGATGACCACAGCCAGGGCTAAGCCCAGCCATGCTGGCTGCCTGGTAGAACCCAGGAAGACCAAGGGGTAATTAATTCCCGCTCCTGGAAATGCCCCAGCAGGTGCCAGAAATGGGCCGGTGGCATTGCTCATCTCCAGCTTGCTGCTTTGCCTAAATTAACCTCCCAAGGCCTCGGTATCATCTTATGAGAAATGGGTATGACAATAGGACTTCATACTTAAAAGTTATGAAAAAAAAAATCAACACCTCCAGCTGTGCCTGGCCCACAATACGCCCTAGTAAGTGCTAGTTGTTATTATTTATTGTCCTTGTTTTACACAGGAAGAATTAATTTTAAAAGGCAAACCAGACAGGCATAATTTGGAGTTTCTACTCCATGTCCTTGAAGGACCAAAACCTCTAAATGGATCTTCCTGGACAAGCATAACCCCAGGGGCTCCCAAAGGGAGCAGGCACCCTGTCCCTCACCTGCCACGAGGCTGTCACACAATGAGGTCCACCCAGGGCATGGCCTGCTGGGGCTTCACTTGTGCAGTGTCCCCTGCGGAATCTCAGGTCCACTCACAGCTTAGCAGAGATGCCCAAAGCCTGCAAGGGCAGTCTACGAAGGGGCAGAAATGGGGTCAGACCCCGTGGGGCCTCACACACCCACGCACCTGTGAATGGCAGAAGGTAGAGAAACCAAGGCCGCCTTTGCCCCTTCTCAGCCGAGCCTGCAGCATCCAGCCCCTGCCCGCAGGAGAGGGCCTGTCCACTCCGCGAAAGCTGGAGAAGCAGGCTTGGCAGGGAGATGTGCAAGCCACTGAGCCACTAACCAACTGGTCCCATACCAGTAGGCAGCAGGAAAGAAGAAAGCGGTGGCCGCGGGGAGATCAAAACGTCCAGATAATGAGCCAAATTCTTCTCCCAGAGACACCAGCTAATGAAGGGCATGCAGGAAGCCCCGCGTCACAGGGCCAAACTGTTTACACAAGTGTTAAAAATGCATTTCAAAAGAAAGCGAGGAAGCCTGAGGAAAACCCTCCATCGTCTTTGGAAAATGCTCTCCGAAAACCACATTAATTTGTTTTCCAAAAAGGTGTTTGAAGTCTTTCAGAGTACCCTTGGGCAACTTTAATTCCACCTCCTAATCCTCTATTAAATGTGATGTTCACTAACACAGCCTGCCTTGGGGATGCTGATTTTTATTCTTAATTATACAGATACATATTTGGGGCCATGTGAGCTTCCATGTAAATTAAAAGGCCACGCTGTCAGCCACACTTCTCCAACATGCCCAAAATAGCCCACGCTTCATTAAGGGGTGAGGGGGATTTGAAACAAAGTTTAAAGGGTCAGAGAGCATAATTTTAAAAATTAATTTCCAACGCCTTATAACCTCACAGCCCGAGAGGAAGGGTTCGTGAGAAAGTTGAGAAGCAATACGAAAAGATGGGGGAGGTAAGGGCCACTCTTGCTACACATGGCAGAGGAAGAGATCCCCAGTCACCAGTCTCACAGTCCTGACCATCTCAGCGAAGGGTTTGGCAGGACACGTGAGACATCTAGCAATAATTGCCATTGTCATCACTGCATCATTAGCTGCAATGTCTGTTTCTTGAACACCTACTATGTGCCAGCAGTTACATAGTAGCAGGCATAGGCACATAGTACCAGCAGTGTAGTTAACTCTTTACGCTCCTCAACCCCTTAAACTCTCTAAGAGAGATGCCGTTACCAACCCCATGCCTCAGACAGGAGGCAGGAAAACAGCCGTGGGCCCCTTGACACCTCAGAGAAGAAACAGTCCAATCCCACATTAGGTGCAAACAGCCCCGCCACTGTCCTCTGCTTGACCCTGAGTGAAGTGAAGGCCATGACAACACCAAAGTCCATTGACACTGCCGTCACACCTTGAACGCCCCTATGCAGCAGGCAGGCGACGGTGTCCTTGCGACACTGGTTCTGGGGATGATGGTAAAAGACCGTGTTCCGGACACAGCCCCAGCACATAGAGCATGGTCTGGACACGGGGACTGCGGACACAGGGCCCCAAGAGGGGATGGTACCCGGGAAAACAAGAGCAAGTGTGGTGCCAAGCCTCGCCCAGGGCTCCTCCTGACATGTGGCTAGTAAAGGTCCCGGATGCCATCGGGTGGGCCTAGCCCCAGGTGCCAGGGGCCTACACACCATAGTCAGAACACAGAGCCCTGCAAATGGCGTGAATTCCAGCTACACTGACAAAGCTGGCCCACCCAGCCCCCGCCACCAGCTAAGGAGTTAGGGACCAACTCCCACAGACAGGTCAGCTGCAGGTTGGTCCTGGGTCACAGGAAAACACCCAGCTCAGAATAGGGTGCAAGACAAACAGTCCTCAGGGTCCACCAAGTTATTATGACCGGAACAACCTCCTTAGAGCCAACAGCATCCCTGCCAGCCCGGCCTGCTCCCGGGTGCTTTCCCACCAGCCCATGTGCCTGCTTATACTCCCTCCAGCATTTCAGCAGCTCAGGGAGGAAGGCAGAGCGGTCACTGTTCACAGCTGGTGCTCTGGAGACCCAGAGACATGCAGAATTTTCCATGACCACACGTCACGGTGAGTAGGAGACATGCTGAACACCAATGTCATGCTAGCCCAGGCTCAATGACCTTCAGGTGAACACACAACCCTATAGAGACCCAGTTCCTCAGTAACTGACTGTCCCCTTCCCTGACCTCAGCTCATTGTCCCGTAGGTACCATCTATGCCCTTGGCCATGAGGCCTCTGGAGTCCCCTGAGAGTCAATATACCTGCCAAATAGCACAATAACCAGACCATCCTTTCTGTTTTATGCAGCACACAGCCACCGATGCCTCTCAGTTGTGGGGTCAATAGCTGCAACCCAAGGTCCTGAGGAGGGAACATGTGACCCAGATACCAAGTCAGGGCTTGGGCAGAACAACATCATCCATCCTTCCACCAACAGAATCTAACAGCTCCCCCTGCTCATTACATCTGCAGAGGCCTCTCCAGGTCCCAGCTCTCCCCCGATATGCAGTTCATCCCCTGTCCCCCAATGAGCTCACCTTGATCATTAGTCAAGGGCAGGCAACTGACCGACCTCTTTTCACCTTGTAACTTCCAAGAGCAAACCCACAGCCCCAAGCGGAATGCATGGCTAGGGGTCAACGGGCCTGTGGTTTAGGATATGAACACTGAAGGCATGTAAGCCTGATGAAACAGAGGGTGGGGCTTGGGGGTCTCAACAAAGAAGGGGTTCCTTCACCAAGGAGGACATGAGCCAACATAGGGAGAGCAGACAGAGCCAGATACTAAGAGTTGATGAGTCCTGGAAGACGGGAGAGCCTATCGGGGACAGAAGCACCTCGCCTGGCAGGAGAACTTCAGAAGTACCCAGGAAACCCCAGTCGTCATTTCCTTGCCATGGACAGAGGAGAAGGTTAGACACCCGGGCCACTCTGGCAGTGGGGAGAGGACATGAGAATGCCAATCTGCTGACGGCACTCGCGTGCACCTTCCTGGAATGGGGGTAGGAAAGGCCACATCCATCACACTGTGCTGGCGGTCTAGGACATGAGGGAGAGCTCTTTGCATAGCCCAAAGCAGGAGGGTATACCACATCAGAACCTTCTAGAGGAAAGGAGCACCCCACAGCACCCCAGTACCCTAAATGCCCAAGCTCCTCCTCATGTAGACATGAGAAGCAAGGCTCAGAGGAACCAGAGACAGGGCGGCCCTGACAGCCTAAAACAGTCGAGCATATGCCTCTTTTCTACCCTGAGCCAGAGTAGCCCCGTGTCCATTTTCCCCGAACTTTCCCCAGGGTTGTCGAGCCTATTATGTGATGGCTGACAAGTGGCCTCAAGTGTTGTGCCTTTGCTCCACTAATACAGTTGCCTGGCAAAGCGTCTTCTCTTGATAAATATGGCCTCTCTAGAGTAGATTACACAGCGTTGAGCATACACCCAGAGAACGGACAGGAAAATGGGCATCAAATTACATAATAACATCTGAGGCACACGGAGAGAAACCACAAGGAACCTTCTCCCAACCGTGGGGACCCACTGGGAAAAGTCAAGGCAAGATGACCAAAGGCTTGATGGGTCTTTTAAAGCTTTGTTCAGTTGTAATGTTTGCTCTGATTTTAAAACTTTCTCGTTCGCAGATAAAATTGTTCTCTAATTTGGTCATACATTTGGATTTCATTATTTTCAGAATGTATTCCAGACATCTAAAATTAAACAGATGTCATCAACCCCGTTTAGACCTAACAGACTTGTAACCAAACAGTGACTTCAACCCCAATACAATAGCGACTTGGAACATCGTGTTTCAGTCATTAAACGTTTTAAAACTCTACCCCATTTTTCTCATTTCCTATAATGAGATCTGTCCCCCTCCTTAAAATACTCCAGTTCTTTAAGGGTCAATGAAAAGTCAAACCAGAGAGTCAAGCAAATTTAAATATGAAAACTGCAAGAGTGAAGTCTGAAATCCTTATCCCTGGCCCTCTCTGAGATGAAGCCTGGCTTGGCAGCTAGCAGCTACGGTAGTGAGGGAGCTCGCGAGGAAGGGGATTTGGCTTCTAAAGCCCATGCTTCACTCTCATTCCTTTTCTGACAGGGATTAGATTAGTGAGAATCCTCCGAGCCTAACGGTGTCCTGGGGACACTTAAGAAGAAAAGACAGTTGTTTCTCCTCTCCAGTCTTCACCTCTGCACTTGTCCCAAATGAATTTGTTAAATGGCATAACCAGGACCAAGGAAAGAGCCTGCTTGAGATGCCGAGAATTCACAATCAGGGACGCTTGACCTCTTAGGAAAGGCTTGAGATGGGGGCATGGTTTGGATTTGCTCACATTTGGGGTCGGGCCTGTTTGGCTATACAACGTCTTCATTAAATTGTCTATACAAAATGATTAAAAGGAAGGAAGGAAGGAAGGAAGGAAAAAGAAAGGAAAAAAGGAAAGAAGGAAGGAAGGAAGGAAGGAAGGAAGGAAGGAAGGAAGGAAGGAAGAAAGGAAGGAAGAAAGAGAGAGAGAGAGAAAGAAAGAAAGAAAGATTTCAGGAAGATAGCCAATCAGTCAGTGTTACCTGTCCTCAGAGACAAATCTCTTTCCGTATCTGCAATCCACTAGGTCACAAAGCAGATCAATCAGCTGCTGTTTACTACCAACTATTTGCTTCACAAAAAGGCTGTTTTGTCTTTATCCCAGGGTCCTTATAAATAGCAGAAACCCTTCTGCTATTTGAGAAAAATCCATTTACAAAGACTAGAACTAGGAGTGAGTGACAGACAAGGAAAAGATGGCAACAAGCGGCCCAGGGAGCGGCCAGAGCATGGGACAAGGCATTGAATTGGGAGGCAGAGTAGATGTTTAAGACCAGCAGGGGTGGGGCAGTCCAAGCAGCTAAAGAGCAGATAGTAAGGAGCAGGCGGGCTGGTGTCGGAAGAGCCTTATGCCAGGACAATGGACGACAGAAGCCGCTGGGGGAGGAGGAGAGGGTTAAGCACAACCAGTCTTGGGTTTAAAGGGTGGTTCTGGGTTTAAAGAAAGGACCATAGGGCCAAGGTGGGTGTGGGCAGCCATCTTGCTATTCAAGTGAGATGTGGAGGCAATTAGACCTGGGTGAGATGAGAGGAAGGAGACCGAGTGGGGAAGGAAGAGCCAGAGTGTTCGAAACTGACAGAGCTTGGTAAGGGCTGAAGTGGGGTTAGAGTCAGCTGTGTGGATGGGGGAGGCAGATGGACCAGGGAGGGAGGGTAGGAGTGAGCCTTAGACGGGGCTGAGGGTTAAATTCCAGGACACAGCCTGTGGGGAAGACCCTGAGGTCCCAAGAGAGACCCTGGGCTTCCTCTTTCAGGACTGGCTCACCAGGAAGTGACATGGTGCACTACTCTTGCCACAAAAGACTATTCTCGCCTACAGCCCCTCTGGAACCTGCTTATAAGGTGACTGCGGGAGAGAACAGCTGGCCACAGAGGCCGGGCACCTCTGCACACAGGGAACCCTGCTGTTCTTTCCCCAAGGGAACTTCCTGTCCTGAGGGTACAGCACTGGGTACGTTATTAGCAGGCATCAGAGTGTGCTTCCCTGAGGACTCAGACAGGCTGAGGGCTGTCTTTCAGGAAGGCCTGGACACAGCCCTCGTCCCCTCAGCAGTCAGGGCGCCCTGAGCCCAGGTGACTAAGCCCTAGCCACAGGAATTCTACAACACACAGTAATAACAGCTCCTTTCACCGCGGGCTCCCAGGGCGTAGGCAGGACAGGACCACATTTCTTCATGGGATCCTCTTTGGGAGCTTTAGCCCCATGAGAAAGTGCAGACAAGGCGGCTGGAGGGAAGGGACAGGTGATTTTGCTGAACCCAACAGAGCAATGCACTATGGAGGGGGGGAGGGGGGTCCTTTCCACTCCCCTCCCTCCATCCCTTCTCTGCGCTGGTATTTAATTGCGAGAAGGGGTCAATATTAACATGTTCTTAATATCAAAGACTCTGGGCAGCAGAGAAGCAACCTGTAATTGCTTCTCAATGCAATAAATACAATGAAATTTATAACACATGCTGCGCAAATATGTCCCTCTGAAGGAGAATCCAACTGTTTCTACCCAAAGGAGAAAGGAATAGTGGATAAAGTCTCTAAGGGGGCAAGTTTTCCAGACATCTGCACCGTGTGTGTGTGTGTGTGTGTGTGTGTGTGTGTGTGTGTGTGTGTGTGTATCTGTGTGTTGTGTATCTGTGTGTGTGTATCTGTGTGTGTATCTGTGTGTGTATCTGTGTGTGTATCTGTGTGTCTGTGTGTGTGTATCTCTGTGTTTGTGTCTGTGTCTGTGTGTGTATTGTGTTTGTGTGTGTGCATCTGGGTCTCTGTGTGTGTGTATCTGTGTGTGTGTATCTGTGTGTGTGTATATCTGTGTGTGTGTGTATCTGTGTGTCTGTGTGTGTGTATCTCTGTGTATGTGTCTGTGTGTGTATGTGTGTCTGTGTGTATATCTGTGTGTGTGTCTGTGTCTGTGTGTCTGTATTGTGTGTGTGTGTCTGTTTTTTGTGTATCTGTGTGTGTGTGTATCTGTGTGTATGTATGTGTATGTGAGAGAGCATGCACATGCATTAAAATGGCTCCTAGAAATATTATGACCACTTTCACCCAGTGATAGCTGTGGTTCCAACTTCCCCTGATCTCACAACAAAAAACTCACCATGTGTACATGCATTTCAAGTGTAATTTCTACCTGGTCTTTATTATTCTTTACAGGTTTTTTTTTTCCTGGAACTTCTAATAACCTAGTGTACAAAGTTATTTCAATTTACCATCTAGAGGAAAGATCAAATGCTGCTGTGTCATCTGTGAAAACAGATGACTCCTCGGGGTCTTGGCTCCATTCCTGGTGGGTGAGGATGCTTCGGAGTCTGATGGTTGATGTGAGAGCATCCTCTAAGGACACCAGTCCTGCCTCAGGCCCTGGGGCTCACTGAGTGGCCGCTGCTAGCTGCTGGGCACGGGCTCCTGCTCAGTCAAAGAGGGTCGGTAAGCAGTGTGTCGCCTGCTCACTGGAGAACTCTACAAACCTGAGCTGCTCTACAGACCAGGCCCAGTCCTCCTTGGAACCAGGCTTCTGAGGCCTCCTCTGCCTCCACAGCTGCTTCTTTCCTGCTTCCCTTTCCATGGTGCCCAGTTGAGCACACAAAGACATGTCTGGGAGAACGGTACTCATATTTAATAACCCTCAAATCTGGCTCCACATGTGGCTATTGTTAGGCATATTTAAACAGCAATTACAGAGGGACCTCCTTCCTCCTCAGCAACAATCGAGGCCTTTAATCCAGCTAAGACCGAGAGTTTAGGGCTCAGCTCAGGGAGATGAAGATACCAGCTTAGGCAGAGCCCGCCCTGGACTGGGATGGGGGGCGGCTGGAACACAAGCTCACATCTCTCCCCAAGTGCGTTCTGCCTGCCAGCAAGGGTGGGACCAGGGGGAGAGGCTGCCTGCTACAGATGCTATAATAAATATGGCTGAGCACTCCCATGGGAAGCTTGCAGCGTCGGGACTGAGCAGTCAGGCACAAAGGCAGTTTAGCCCCCCAAGAACCCAAAGCTCAGGCAGAGACAGGAGTGAGGGCTTTTCCTCTCAGAACACGTTGCGTTCAGGGTTACCCATGACCTGACACAAGTAGGAGATACTGATCCTTAGGGAAGTGCGGTCAGAGGCAGCACTGAACTGGGAGACAGAAGCCAAATGATGTTTCTCAAGCCATGTATGTCCTCTACATCCCCATGTCCCCAGAGTGGCCCAACTGTCTGCCTGTCCCTTCCCTTCCTGTCAAGTCAAATTGGTCCTGATATGTCCCCAGAGCTTGCCTCTGTGTGAAATGCTTTGTGTGTGTGTGTGTGTGTGTGTGTGTGTGTGTGTGTGTGTGTGTGAGAGAGAGAGAGAGAGAGAGAGAGAGACAGAGAGAGAGAGACAGAGAGAGAGACAGAGAGAGAGAGAGACAGAGAGAGACAGAGACAGAGAGAGAGAGAGAGAGAGAGAGAGAGAGAGAGAGAGAGAGAGAGAGAGAGAGAGAGAGAGAGAAAGAGCTCCCACAAAGTAGGGAGAAAGCTAATGGGAGACAGAAGGTAGAGACCTCCCTCTGCTGCCACATAGGTTAGTTCGTCACAAATAAAATCCTTTTCTAGTTTTCATATTTCCTGCTGATGCAACAGCACACACTGATGGGATGCATACATGTATAATGTGCAATGATGGGGCAGGGCTACTTTCTATTTTTATCATTTCTCTGTGTTGAGAACACTGGAAATCCTCTACACTAGGCAAAGGGAGAGGATGTGAAGGAGGAGAGGAAGTTAGAAGGGATGGACATTGCGACGAAGGTGGGGAAGGAGCCCTTTCTCTTTGTCACAGTGGCAAGAGAAAGGGATCTGGTAAGGTCCCAAGACCGCTCACTGTGGACGTCACAGGACACCCGGGAGGGCCTGGCACTGCAGCCTCCCCACCTCAGACCTCGAGCAGCCGAGGCGCCAGCGCCTCTCCAGAGTCCAGCTTTTACCATGGATTTCTCTTTCGAGTTCTCTAAGGGTTGTTTGCCTCTGTTCAGCTACAAAGCAGTAACAAGAACAACTGGCATCAATCACAACCTTGGCCAAAAGTCCATTTGGAGCTAAAAGCACCCAGGGCCAGCCGCCCTGGTCTTCGCACCACAGTGGGAAAAGGACTGCTTAGCATGACCTGGGCCCAAACGGGAATCTCGGCCTGGCCACCTGTGGCTGCCCGGATCACCCTAAGCAGGTGCGCCAGCCCTCAAGGCTTCATTCCCCATCCACACGTGACAGGGACAGCGCACCAGGCCTGTGCAGCAGCGTGATGGCATTGCATGAACTCACACAGCAACCACCAAAGTGTGTCCCAAGGACAGCCACACCCTCATCTCCTGGAGCTGGTGAGGAAGAGAATTCTTCCCTAGAGCCCTGTGAGGATCTCTGGGATAAGACTCTGGATGACGTTCCCCGCCCCCTTCCAATCAGGGGCCTCACAAACCCCACAAGGGTGAAAACTCACTGCCCTGAGGTAGCAGGTGTCAAGGAACAAGGAATAAATGTCACATGATAGGAACTGCCACCTGACCCTTTCTCTACTCTCTTCTGGGCCCCAAACTCAAAATAACCAAGTCACATACCTAATTCCAAAAGGGCCCGGTCTTGTGACATGAACCTGGAGACACAGCCTTCCCTCCAGTCAGTTTTATCTGCTCTGCAGCTCAGACCTTAAAGTGTGTACAGACCTTCCCATGAGACCAACTGGAGGACAACATGGCTCAGAGCTCATTGTCGCATGCAAAGAGGCTGGGGAAGCCATTGGCTCTCCAAATACTTAAGGTTCAGAGCCTCTGGTGTGGCAAGAGGTTCCCGAGGACCAGAGGACATGGTGGGGCACACTGTCAGGGGAACACAGGTGGCTCAGGCCTCACAGGAGTCTTTGAACTGTGCCGATAAAGGCACTGATTCCGCTAAGACCTTCCCCAGCAGCTCATCCAGACACTCCGCTATATTCTCTCTGGCCACAGCTTCTCCTCCTGTAGCTGGGCAAGGGGAAACACCCGGAAAGGAAGGGTTTCCCTACCCCATCTCCTCCAGGGCACCCACACACTCACAGACACCTGCAGCAAGAGCCCAGAAAGCCCTCGCCACAGGCTTCCGGTAGAGAGCACAGGTGTGTGCAGACATTTCACAAGGCACTCACCGCCAGTCTGAATGCCTCCCTGCCTCCGCCCTCTTGTGTCCCCTGAAGCCCAAGTCCTCATGGCTAAGTTGACTCGGCCTCAGTCCTCCTCCTGGCAAGAACCAGGTTCCAAACAATTATCTACATAACAAGACACACCACACGACAAGTTCAGCTCATTGCAGCCCTGACTTAAAATCTGACCACCCACTTCATCGGAGCCCCCTGGCTTCCCAGAGCCTACAGCCCTGCTTTGTCTATACATGGCAGCCACGCTGCTGATTTTAATTTCCCGGGAAGCCACATCCTGTGTCACTGTTTGGATGAGAATGCCCCCATAGGTTCATGTTTGAATACTTGGTCCCTAGTTGCTGGAACTGTTTGGTGGGGATTAGGAGGTGTGGCTTTGTTGGAGGTGGCATGCCAGTAGGGGAAGGCTTTTGGAAGTCCACACCCTTCCCAGTAAGCTGCCCTGACCTCACGCCTCAGCCACTGCTCCAGCGCCACCTTGCCTGATGCCATGCTCCCCACCCTGATGGCCACCGACTCCAACCCTCTGGGACCCTGAGCCCCAAGTTACAAGCTCTCCTTTATAAGTTGCCTCAGTTGTCGTGTGCTTTGTCACAGTAAAAGAAGAGTAACTAAGAAACTCTGCCTCAGTTTACCTCAGGGAGTTTATCCTAGTCCCCTTTGGGCATGTTCTCCTCAGTGAGTTCCTCCTCAGTCTAAACCGTCTCCTCAGAGAAGCCCCTCTCCCCACACCACACCCTTCTGCTGCACGCTACCCCCACTCTCCTGACAATCATACCTTGTGTCTGTGTTTCATCCAAGTATTCTCCCGCATTCAGGGAATGTCGTCTCCAAGAGGGCAGGGACCATCTTTCATTTTCACCCACTTATAGCGCCCAGAACACTCTGTATGTGAGACAGAAACCTAAGGATGGGCAGCGTGGTGGATGATTGCATTAATTAATCAGCGAGGCGTTGTCAGAGGCAGGACAGCAAACCAGCCATCACCACCAAGCAAAACCAAAGGAAGTGCCCTGTGTCCCTAGCTGAGGGAGAGGACAGTACAAACAGGCAGGCTCCAGCTTCACTAACAGAGACTGACTAGGGAAGGCAGAGGGTGGTACTGAAGAGCTTACCATAGGATTGATGTGACAGTCTGCCCATCATGCCCAAGAGCCAGGGGGTTGGTGCCCGCTGTGTGCAGGCTGGGCTGGGCCCTAAGACAAATGTTCCCTTCCACATCTACCTGTACTTTGCCAAGGCCTGTTGACGCTCCGTGGGTGGTGAGCACCCATCAGCAGCTTCAGACGGGACAGACCTCACCCTGATTCTGGCTCCAGCTCGTGAGGTCCTGGAGGCTGCCAGACTAGAAGAGCATTCGCCCTCATGGCAGCCCATGCTTCCCCCTCCCAGGCTCCCATTTGAAACGAGCGTGATGGATGTTCACGCAGATGGGATGAGTAACAGCTGCTCTCCGCGTACTTAGGCCGGGAGGGACCTCTGCAAGCTGACTCTCCAGCTAAGGGCGGCCATGGCCATGCGTGGGCCTGTACATGTGGCTCTCTGATAGAGCCACCGCTTGTCTGTGAACGACTCAGGCCACCATCTCATTCAGAGGAGGGGCTGTGGGTGACAGAGGTCTTTCTCGAACTCTGCCCTGCTCCCCTGCGCCTGCCTGAGAATATTTATAGAGCTGCTGGGCCAGGAGGCTGAGCCCCATTAGTGGGTGTAAATAGTGCTCGCTCTTCAAAGGCTGGGGCCGGCCATTCTGTGAGGTCTGAGTCAGTCTGCTGGCTCTCTTGTGTTTCAGGCCTTATTCATCTTCCTGATAACTTCCATAAAGGGCCAAGACCGCCTTTCTGGTATGCAAGGCTTGCCAGCAGCAACCCAGCAAGATTTTCGCAAGAAATTGGCTTTTGCTGCTGCTATGATCCTGTCCAAGCTTGGGGGGGGGCGGGTGTAAAAAGTCGAAAATTCAAGTGTGACTCTGGAGAGAATTCAGCACAAGCCAAACCACACACAGACTCGGGCATACAAAGGTAGGGCCATCAGGGACAGCAGGTGAGCCAAGGGCATGTGACCCAGTGTCCAACACAGACTTCTGTCAAACCGCAGGGCCCCGGAGAAGCAACTTAACATGCTACAGCCGGGCTTTCTTCGATGTGGGGATAAGGCCTACGCGACCTGTGCGTGGACAGGGTGGACACTCTGGAGCCGTCTGGAGAAGACAAGTGTGCTAAGGATGAGGGCAGGGACAGTTTCTAGCCTGTTACCAACTAAAGACTGGCAATGCTGGCAGTCTGCCTTCTGGCTAGTCAGAGGAGAGACCCGAGGCCGGTGTCCAGCCTTTCCCATGAGTGGAAAAGTGCACCCCCAAGAACCCTGAAGATGGAAATCCCACGGAGCATTAGCCTCATGGCAAAGACTGCTCCCAAGTCCAGCCTCAGCCTGTCCTTGCTCTGCGCCAGCCCTGTCACCCAGGAAAGCTGAGTGTGAGCCTGGCTGTGGGTTAAGACCCAGACGCTATACCCAGGACGATGGCTTGCTTCTTATCAGATGCCCAGTTGTCATAGACAAAGGGAGAGGTTGGTGGAGTAAGAGAGGGGACATCACTTTTTTCACTCTGACAAGGACTAACTCTATCTAACATAAGATGCACTTTTCCTGACCAAACAACAGCCAAAGTACAGGGGAGTGTCTCTGTCACGGGGACCCCTTGGCATCCTCACAGCACCCCTGTGGGCAGCAGCAGACATGGATTTGCAAAAAGGGCAAGTGCCTTGACCATGGTCACCAGCAACTGGAAACAAGGCTGGGACTCTAACCCTCAAGACTCCTGAGCCATCCCCACTGCCTTTCACACCTGGCTGTCTTCCCGCCCGTGCAGCCTGCCAAAACTCAGGCTGTTTAGACAGATGGGTATATATATATGACATACATAAAAGTATTCAACAAAACACAGGTCTCCACGAGAGCAAAAGATGCTTATGGCAAGAGCTCCCAAAGTCAGGACAGAGGCCACAAAAGAGAGCAGTGGGGTGGGGGGGGAGACAGCACCAGCCCTGCATGGGTGTGATGGGCAGGGACTCAGAAGCCATGGGGAGTGGCAAGCCTCCCTCCGGGCAAGCCTCCTCCCTCCGGGCAAGCCTCCCTCCCCCCGGGCAAGCTTCCCTCCCTCTGGGCAAGCCTCTCTCTGGCTCAAGTACAGTGTTCACCAACAACTAGCCAGCGAGTGCATTTGAACAACCACCAGTGTGTAGAAAAGCTAGCAAGTGTGGCTTCCTCCTCCCAGCCTGACACTGCTCAATACCGAGACCTCCTGCTAAGACTAGCTAACCCCTCCTGCACACCCTGCACGTAACACACACTAAGGTCCCACACCACTGCATAAGTGGTGTCACTCCACCCGGTCCCAGCTTTCCGGCATGTGGTCAATGTATCTGAGCAGTCTTTATTCCCTTGTCACCCTAGTCAGGTTTACAGGACCAAGCCACGGGGGACACATTGGGCAGTCGAAGGAATTACAGCATCTCCACGCTGGGCCAGCACAGGGAAAGCCACAGGACACCATGAGTGGAAAAAGCACAGTCACGCCAGCCGGTGGCATGACCCAGAGAGGCTAAGCACCATCAACACGGAGACCTGTCCTCTACTAGCAATCCCAGCCCTGCCCCCGGTCCCCTCAAAGCGAAAGCTGCATGGGTGGTTTCCTGCATCGCAGCCTCAGGAGTGCCAGCAGGTCAAAGGCAAGGAGACTGAGGGTGGAGCAGCCACCTCTCCCTACCTTGGGGTCTAGAACAGACCCACTTCCTCAGGGCCTCAGGGCCCAACTCCCGGCTGCAGTCAACCCTGCAGCTCTCTGCTCGCTAGATGCCCTTCCCATGGCCTCCCCCTGGGATGACTAGAGGATTGACTGTGCAGACAGCACCTTAAACTCCTATTTACTTGGTTTTCTGAGATACCTTTGAACTCCCTAGAGAGCCCAGACAGACAAGACTCTCTCTTTCTCGTGTGAGTGTGTGTGTGAGTGTGTGTGTGTGTGTGTGTGTGTGTGTGTGTGTGTGTGTGTGTGTGATGAGAGAGAGAGAGAGAGAGAGAGAGAGAGAGAGAGAGTACAAAAATAATGATGAGGTCAATAAACTGAGAAAGGCCCATGGGAAGAGTTGGAGGGGAGAAGCAGTAGCAATAATATAATACAGCACTCATCCATGAATTTTTTTAAAAAATTGGAAAAAGGAAATCTGCCTACATCTCTGATTTTTAAACATGCACTTAATATAAAAGTGTTTATTAGAAGGAATGGAGTGATTCCATCCTAAGGGAAGAGCTGGTGGGGACACCCAGAAGGATGAGTGAGGCAGCACGGAGCAAAGCCATCTCCTGCCGTCCGTGACACCCTTGTCAGAGAAGCAAGGCCCTTCGTCCACATGGGTGACCCAGCCCAAGGTCATTTCCACCAGGAGAAGCCTCAAATAGCTCAGGAGTTTTTTTACACTTCAAAAAAATAAAAAATACTTAGCCAGGTGGTGGCTCACACCTTTAATCCCAGTGCTCAGGAGACTGGAATCTCTGTGATTCGAGACCAGCCTGGTCTACAGAGTGAGTTCTAGGACAGCCAGGGCTACACAGAGAAACCCTGTCCAAAAAGAAAAAAGAAAAAATACTTAACAAGATGTCAGCAACGGAGCCTTAAAGCCATGAAGCAAAGAGCCACACCCATATGGACAGGCTTTGGGGCCGGAGAGGCGGGGCCTGCTCTGCCAGAGAGGACTCCTGCAAGGGAAGTTTTCTAAATGTCCCAGCAGGGGCCTGTGGGCCGCTGAGAACAAGGCATGGAAATATGATTAACACACTGTCCTCATCAGCACCGAATATATTATCCCAAGTAATTTTCAAAGTACTTGTCGAAATGACAAACTTCCCTTTGAAAGCCAATGTTTGCACTGTCTAAACAGCACTAAGTCTGGAAGGTCATGGTGGCCTCCTAAATCCAACCCTCTCCTTGCATCTTAAAAGTAAAACAGAACTGAGATCAGCAAGAAAAAAAAAATAAAAGTAACTGCACATGACACATGCCTTCAGCATTAGTAGGATTCATGTATGACTAGAGATCTCAAGTTCATGTAAGAATTAAGTACCGAGTCCCAACAAAGCGCCAGGTCTGCTACACAGTACTACTACATGCCTGTGATCGTGGAGAGCAGCGGTTCCTAAGAACGTTCCAGCAAAGCCAGGCATGGTGGCACATCTGTAATCCCAGACTCCAGAACTGGGCAGGGACTAGGCCCTGGGCCACATAACAAGCCCTTACTTCAGAAAACAAACACGAGTCCATTGGGTCAGGGGTTGTGTGAGGAGCAACAGATAACATAGAATCATCCAGAAAAGGAAAATGCAATACTGGATAAAATAGTGAAGGTAGAACCCTGAACTCCATGTCTCAGTTTTGACTTCAGGGAAGGTATTTGAGCAACAGTGGGGGCGGGGGAGGCTCAGTGGAGGCGGGGGGCGGGGGCAGGGGCGGGGGAGGCTCCTTGGAGGCTGGCAACAGTCAAGTATCCTTTCTTTGGAGAGAAGGAGATGAATTGAGGAAAGGTATTTCCCCTCAGCTTAGGGATCTATCAGTAAAGGGGAGGAGGGGCAAATAAAGTCCCCTGCCCCATTGGGCTAGCCAATGAACAAACTTCAGTTCACCGCACTGACAAAGGGGGCGGTCTCAGAACACCCTGGGAACCACCTAGGAACGGCAGGGAAATCTCAAGGGTAACTACCAAAAGCTACGATAAGAAATAGAGATAAAATATGAAACTAACGTTCCGCCTGGTGAAACTCTGCACCTGGCAGTCAAGAAGAAGTAAAACGTAATGCAATATCCCAAACTGAGTTAAATACTATAAAACACAGAGTTGAAGTTTAGAAAAAGCAACAAAATCTGTTTGTGGGCCTTTCAGCCAAGATCCAGTGCAGTTCCATGCTCTGCAGTGTCGCATGCTCTCCTCAGACACTCCATGCTCCCCGCAGACACCCCGTGCTCCCCGCAGACACCCCGTGCTCCCCGCAGACACCCCGTGCTCCCCGCAGACACCCCGTGCTCCCCGCAGACACCCCGTGCTCCCCGCAGACACTCCATGCTCCCCGCAGACACCCCGTGCTCCCTGCAGACACCCCGTGCTCCCCGCAGACACCCCGTGCTCCCCGCAGACACCCCGTGCTCCCCGCAGACACCCCGTGCTCCCCGCAGACACCCCGTGCTCCCCGCAGACACCCCGTGCTCCCCGCAGACACCCCGTGCTCCCCGCAGACACCCCGTGCTCCCCGCAGACACCCCGTGCTCCCCGCAGACACCCCGTGCTCCCCGCAGACACCCCGTGCTCCCCGCAGACACCCCGTGCTCCCGCAGACACCCCGTGCTCCCCGCAGACACTCCGTGTCCGACACCGTGCTCCCCGCAGACACCCCGTGCTCTCTGCAGACACCCCGTGCTCCCCGCAGACACTCCGTGCTCCCCGCAGACACCCCGTGCTCTCCGCAGACACCCCGTGCTCTCTGCAGACACCCCGTGCTCTCTGCAGACACCCCGTGCTCTCTGCAGACACCCGTGCTCCCCAGACACCCCGTGCTCCCGCAGACACCCGTGCTCCCGCAGACACCCCGTGCTCTCTGCAGACACGTCCCGCCGTGTCTGACCTGCCCGAGACACCCCGTGCTCTCTGCAGACACCCGTGCTCCCTGCAGACACTCCGTGCTCCCCGCAGACACCCCGTGCTCTCTGCAGACACCCTGTGCTCTCTGCAGACACCCCGTGCTCTCTGCAGACACTCCGTGCTCCCCGCAGTACCCTCTGAGCTTGAAGCAGAATCTTGCTCCTCCCTATCCATACAGCCACCTGGTACTTTACTCCTCTGGGGGACTTACCAAACAAAACCCCCAAGTCAACAACTAAGATCATATTTTAAAATACAAGAATTGGAAAGGACTTTAATAAGGAAGAAATAAAGGTGACCTTGATGTATTTCAGGGGAATCATTAAATAAAAAGTCAAAGTTTCCCCAGTAACAGAGAACAAACTATAAGATGTCCAAAACAGATGGGTTCAGATTAAATCTTACTAAAGAACACTTTTAAAAGGTAATAAAAAAGGAATCAAAAAGCGATGGAAAGAACGTTGCTGGAATAGGAGAGCGAGAGGCAAAGAAGATATAAACTAAGAATAAGTGGAGACCACAAGCCAACAAAAGACAGAAATAATGTTTCCTTACATAAGATAGGTCCTACTCAAGGCATGGAGGAGACCTAATGAGTGATTCAGGAACCTGATTTGGGCTGCACACGCCCTAGCAAAACCAGAAAATGACATTAATAGCAGAAAAAGTAGCGCCAGGACATCTAGAGAAAGAACGTCAAGTTCTTGCTCAGGTAAGAAACTCAGGCTGTGGAGAGAAGGCTCAGCATTAACAGAACCAGCTGCTCCCCACAGAGACCTGGCCATGTTCCCAGCACCCATGCGGTGGCTCACATCCCGCCCAAACTCCGGTCCCACGGGATTCTAACGCCCTCTTCCGGCTTCTTCAGACACCAAGCACACATATGGAACACACGAGCAAGCCGCCGAAACACCCATGCACATACAACAACCCGATTTCCTAAGGACGGCACATGCGTGGTCAGCGCAGGAACGAGCCACATCCTGAGGCGTGTGCCCAGGCTTCCACATCTGCCTGCATCTGCCCAAGGAAGAAGACGGGGTTTCAGAGAAGGCCTGGTGACGACGGACTCGCCGATGAAGCTAGTAGGGTCAGGGTAAGAGATTGCCAACAATACATACCCTGAGTGTGTAAAAGTGCAACGTTAAAGATGACAGCAAAAGGAAGAGAAAAGTAAAACATGGTTTTTATTATCAGTTCTTACTGAGGGAACAGGCAAGAGCCAGAAGAGACCCCATAAAGCTGTCAGCCCATACGGTAAAGGTTAAGTGAGAAGCAGGAAAAGCTGATGATAGGAGATGTCATTCTGTAAATATGTTTTTTACTGGTTAATGAATAAAGCACTGTTGGCCAATAAGAGAGCATGATAGGTGGAACTAGGAGGCAAGGAGGAGAGAGGAAGGATTCAAGATGGAGGACAGAGAGCAGAACGCCAGCCCCTCTCTCCGGTAAGATAAGACCACATGGAAATACTTGGATTAATAGAAATGGGTTAATAATTACGACAGAGCTAGCTGATAAGAAATTAGTAACTGGTCAACAGAATTATATCTAATACAGCGTCTCTGTGTGTTATTTGGGGCTGGCACGGCGGTGGGACCAGGCCAGTGGGAAAACTACTCATAACAAGCTGGTGTTTCTATTAAAAACTATGGAAAGCGAGAGGCGGCTCAGTGGTGAAGAGTGCTTGCTGCTCCTGCGAGGGCCTGGGTTCAGTTCCCAGCACCCATGTAGTTGCTCATATCTCTTCATCTGTAATTCAAGTTTCAAGAAATCTGATGCCCCTCTCTGGCCTCTGTGGGCACTGTAATTATACATGCATACAAACATACATACATACGTGTGTGTGTGTGTATACCCATACACTACATATATCCATATGTATGTATGTAAATACAATGGCAGCAACAAGATCAAGGCCACAAACTTTGCCAAATGCTAGAAGAGGAGCCTGGCCATGACAGTAAGTCCCACAAACAAAGCCTGACACACAGCCCTCAGCCAGCATCTGACTTGGTGGCATACCCCAGAGACAGGGAGGAGACAAGGACCCAGACACACACATTGCCCTGCCAACAGCGGACAGCACTCCGGTGCAGCACTTGACAGAAAGCCAAGACAATGCTTGAGACCCAGAAAATGTGAACAGAGACCTGTGGCAGCTTATCTAGAAGATGCTACAGGAGACTAAGAGAACTCAGTCTCCAAATTCCTGATAACCAAACTCCTTTATACTCTTACACTTGTACGTGGCTCACGCCTCTTCATATTTTCTATATGAGAAATTTAAACTGAGAAACATTTTATTAATTTAAAAGTAACGATACATATGTCAACATAAAGAGCATATTTTCAAATAGCTATAAGCAAAAATTATAGTGAAGATTTTGTATTTTCATGTGTATTTTCTTGCTATCCAGAGAGCTTTTCGTATCTGCTGTGATAACGCACATCACATGACCCCAGGAAAGCCTCCGCTGTATGCTAAAGAGAAAGTGAGCATTTAGAGGGCAAACTCTCAGTGTCATTATGGAAATGCTAAAAGCATCTCAGGAATTGCCAGGGGGGCCTAGAACCACACTGAACTCACCCACATAAAACAAGTCAGCATAAGAGGGGGGATATTGAGGCATAAACTTAACACCAAACAGAATGGCCCGCGTAGGCACAAGTAAATACCTGATATGATATAATAGAAGGAAAATCCCCATTTACAATAGCAATGGGAAACTGAATTGCTTAAAATAAACTCAACAAGACATGCTGACATTTTACATGAAGAAAACCGTAACAAGTTCAAAGGACTAGGGCTGAAGAGATGGCTGGGCAGAGGCCCGAGTTCAGGCTCCACTGCGTACCGGCCTCACAGTCCGTGGCTTCTGCTCAGGGGATCTGATGCCCTCTTTTGGCTTCCGTGAACATTGCACTCACATGCACAGATATGCACATGTGAGTGCATGCGTGTGCGCGCACACACAATTACAGACAGAGCCACTCCTTTTTTAAAAAATGAAATAGCTTTTCGGAACTAGGCACGCTGATAACTAAGGCTCGCACGGAAAATTAGCATGCAATCACTGGAATGAAAACAGAAAAGAACTACAAAAACGGGAACTGAGCCAGGCAGGTTATTTTTAATTTTACAAAATCTCTGTAGTTAAGAGAGGATGACAGTGTTACAAAAAACAAATGGGGCAGTGGCACAGACAGACCGTGGTGTCCAGAACCATAGCCAGCTACTCTGGGAACCCTGCCTGCGCGGGAGAGGCTAGCTCTTGTCACCAAGCAAAGGAAACCGTGGCGATCTGAATGAGAAATGCCTCCAGAAACTCCAGAAAGAGACATGCATTTCTAGACTTGGCGCAGCTTTGATGGGGGAAGTGGCGTCACTGGGGGTGGCTTTCGGAGCTCACAGCCCTGCAGGCACTCCTACCTCCCTGTCCTCTTCCAGCCACGATGGGCTCTATCGTCCCAGAACACGTTGCTGCTGGCCGTGGCATTATCACAGCAACAGAAAAGTAACTAAGGCAGAAACCGGTAGCAGAAAGGTGGCTGCTGCCTGTGTGTCCTTGGACTATTCTGTGGAAGATTCTGGAACTGTGTACTGTGGGCAGAACTTATGGAACATTCGTGTGTGATCTCGAGTCAGTGATGCTGCCCAGAACATGCATGGGAAGGCCCGGCCTGCGAGGCTTCGCAGGGCAATGAGGACCGATTGGATCTGGGTTAGGGGCTGTTTGTGGGACAGTTTGGCTAAAGACCTGGCTGCAGTCTGCCCATGCCTTGAGAGTTTTTATGAGGCTGAATTAAAAAGAAACGGGTCAGCCTCGTTACCAGAAAAGGTTTCGAGACAGTGTAGTCCGTGGTGTAGTTACCGCTCTTCACTCTCATGCGTGCCTACAATAAGAAGCAACAATCGGGACAAAAGACGACGAGCAATTTGGAGAGGAAGGAGCCTAAGAAACTTAAGACTGAAGTCATGTGCTGGAAAAGACACTAATTTATTAAGGAGTTATCACCATTAAAGAGAAGCTCCTGGCTCCGAACGTGCACACCAGGAACAGGCTCTGAGGGAAGACCCAATCCAGCGAAGCCTGCAACTGTGAAAGGAGAGGGCCCTGGGGTTTTGTGTTCCTGGAGATCAGATATCATGGGAATTTTCGCCATCTTCAGAATACAAAAGCTCACGACCCTGTGGTCCAATAGTGCCAGGCTTCATCCGAGGCTGGCAGCAGAACTTGGCGATGCCATGCACTTTGTTCTGGTTTGGAGCCTACAAAGGCACAAGAGTGAACGCTTCCTAGATTCCTCCTCTGATTTTTCAGAGAGCCACTGAGGCCAGGCAGTGTGGGGCAGTTTGGATCCCTGAAGTGAGGCTGTGAAGGTAAGGCCTGGGTCGCAGTAGATGCCCCAGCAGTAGATGCCCCAGGTGTCAGAAACATCAGGGACAGATGCAGACAAGAAGTAGAAAAAGCCCAAGAGAGAGATGCATGCTGCAGGTAGCAAAGATGGAGAGATGGAACCATCTAAGCCCTTTGAAACCTAAGCCCTAGACACTGGACACAAAGCTAAGAGGTTTGATCTTTCCTTGACCTGGCCTTTCCTCGCTATGACTGATCCTTCCCTTTTGGAATGGGACTGCACGCTCTGTACCACTATGTGCTAGGAGTATATGTATTAACATGGGTTAACAGTTCAGATACCGCCTTGAGTCTCAGAAGAGAGTTTCGGACTTTGAACACAGAGCCCAGCTCAAAGCCCATACCTCCCATATACTCTGAGACTGTTGCAGACTGCAGAATCATGAGATGGCCATGAGCCTATGGGGCCAGGCGCAGAATGTGGTGGTTTGAAGAAGAATTGTCCCCATAGGCTCTTTTGTTTGAACTGTTGGCCTCCACTTGGTTTGAGAAGGTTAAGAAGCCTTTAGGAGGGGGATCCTTGCAGGAAAAAGTACATCGGGGTTTGGGCTCTGATGTGGGCTCGCTGCCTCCTGGGGACAGTGACCAGCCAGCTCTCTCTGTACCATGCCTTTCTCACCATGATGGTCTCTGTCTCTCTGGCACCCTTCTTCCCTAAGCTATTTTTGGCCGTGTTAATTTATCACAGTCATAGAAAAGCCACTAATACAGAGATATTCTAATAAGTGGCTCCTGGACATCGAACAGACACTTGTAAAGAACAGACGATATAAAGAAATTAGATCCTTTCTTTATAGCACACACAAAAGCAAGTTCCAAATGGATCAGTGAGTATAGAGCAGTCTATGGCCTGTGTGACAAATGAAAATGTGGCCTCTTCTGCAACCCAAGAGTAACGATGTTTTATAATTATAAATCCAAATCTAAGTGAAGTCAGATAATAACTGATAATTAACATGTAATAAAAACCGGACTAGCAGAAACGTAACAAGAAAGAATAGAGGACAGTGTGGGAGGAAATGTTTGCCGTCTCTGTGTATCAGAGGCAATAAGCTTTAATGGGCTCCCTTCAAAACTATAGTGAGCAGGGACATCAGCAATGCAACAGGGAGGAATAGAAGCAGCTCTGAAATCTATGAGAAAAATGTCTGCAGGTAAAACTGCATAATCAGACAGATGCAAATTAAGACTTCACTGTCATAACTGTTTCTCATCCAAGACTGGCAAAATCCAGAGTCCTAACATCACACCATGTCGACAAAATTGTAAGGAAACAGGCGTCCCCTACAATGCTGGTGAGGATGGATGTTATACGCCCCTGTGAGGGGGCAGTCAAGACTGACAGCCACTCAGGCACTGGCCTTGACTCCATTATTCTACTTAAATAAATCACCCTAAAGATAGCACTAGCACAGAGAACATACCACATTCAAGCCGGGCAAGGTGGCAAACTCTAACATTCTCAGTACACAGGAGGCTGAGGCAGGAAGATAATAAATCTGAGGCCAGCCCGGGCATATAGTGGTACTCTGTGCCAAAACAAACACACAAGCAAAAATCACAATAAAGGAATGCATCACACCCAAGTTTCTTCATTGCAGAATGTACTAGAAATTCCCTAGCTTCTCAAAGGCAGACAAAATCCCACGGTGTACATATGTGCAGAGCAAATAGCATGCTGTGGTTTAAAGGAAATACCTGAATCGATATGGAATAATTAGAGAGTATACTGCTTATTATGAAATACAGCATATATTATGTATATATCAAGGTTTTATATGTGTGCATATATGTGTATGGATAGACTTAGCATGCTACATTTGTATAAAAAGGAGCAAAGGTACCTGTTTGCTTGTTTTTTTTTTTTTTTTTTTTTGTTTTGTTTTGTTTTGTTACTAAAAGAAAAGCACAGTAGTTAAAAATGGGCAATCAATCCACTTTGCTCAAAAGTTAAAAAAAAAAAAAAAAAAAGCAAAACAAACAAAACCCAAAACCCAAACCCTATCCCCAGGGGAAATCCCTTCCTTCAAATCCCTTTCTGTGTCTTTCCTCCCTCACTCCAGGGATATCCAGCTTATTCCCCTCTGGCCTTCTCTCTCTCCTCTCTCTCTCTCTCTCTCTCTCTCTCTCTCTCTCTCTCTCTCTCTCTCTCTCTTTCTGTGTGTGTGTGTGTGTGTGTGTGTGTGTGGTTTTAACAAGATTTTACATATGCATATGCCCTTGTAAAGCTTTGGCTATTAGAAGCTTATTTGTATACTATAGAATCAAAAATAAAATTAACACGGTTCCTGAAAACACTTATGTCTTTCGTGTGTCTCCGCAGCAACACGGAGAATGCTGAGCAGAATAAGTAGACAGGGTCCCAATGAGGAAATCAGAGACAGCATCACTTGCCCGTGTGAGAGACATGAGCCTCAGCGATGAGACACAGATAGACCCAGGCGGGGCGTTCAATCAGAACTGAAACGTGACAGACCCGCACAAACCCGAAGGGACGATGCTTTATACCCCACCCTCTTCTCCAACAAAACTGTTGTGGTTGACAAAAGGTTCCCAATTAAAAGCTTTTCGAAAGCTGTGCCATTTGTGATTAGGGACGTGATGTGTAAGGGCAGACTACAACATCACATGCAAACCAAGAGAGGCAATTCGGGATTCGGGCTGTGCAGTGAAAGATACAGGGTCAAAACCAGCCATGCCACAGAAACGTCTTCCCACTCTGAAGGAAGGTCGAAGCCTTGGTTCTGCAAATGCCATCTTCTTCCTGCCACCCCCTCTTCCCTGTGAGGACACACTGCCCTTCCCCATCGAATGAGCACAGATTTCAAGCTAGGACAGTGACAAGAAGGCCTGGAAAGGGACGTTCCAGATTTATCAAGTCTAATCTGTCCAGAGAGTACGTCTCACGTAAGGGCGTCCACACATCTCCAGTGGATGCACCTGGCAAGGGAAGCATACCCTGATAGAGGAGACCGCGGCCGTGCAGAGGCCTAGACTCAAAGGGTGTGGTTCTCTCTGACCATCAGCCAGGTTGGACGCAGCCCAGAGGGCAAAAGCACAGATCTCTCCCCGGCTGGAGCTCAGATCTGCACAGATCTGACCAGGCCCAGGCTGCGAGCAGAAAGCCTCAAGCACCCTCCCTGCCCCCAATCCTGGCCAGCCTCCAGAGGCTATCAGCGGCCACCATAGTGACTCACCGCACATGAAATTTGGACAGAGGGAAGTGGGGAGTGATTGGTACCATTCCGATTCACTTCTCTTCCGGGAAATGAATTCTGGATTATTCCATCTGACACCCTCACATAGCGAAAGGCTTTTATGCAGAGAACAAAAGGAACGTGTGAGGGTCTTTTTTCTTTTTTTATTGTTGACTTCTTAGATTCTGTCTGGCCTCAGTGCACCCACAGCTCTTGTTAGACTCTGGTGGCAGGACACGGGACAGACCAACCAAGGAACTTGCCTTTTCTGTGTCTTCAGCTTCCTGCAGCAATTCCAGAATTTCACAATACCCCCTCGTGCACCCAGATGAACACATACACCCCTATGAGGCAGGCCGGGGTGGGGGAGCCAGCAAGCAAGGGGGGCACGACAGACACCCACGACGACGGCCGTGTCGCCCCTTTTAGCTCTCCCAGAGGTCCTACGAGCCTGAGCTTCACATGAAGCAAATGACAAGGGCCTGAGGGCAGAGGGTGAGGCGTCACTGCCCTGCTATAGCCACACAGAAGGAACACAGGGCTACCCATATCTCTAAAATGGGGGTGACCCAGAGCATGGCCTCTCACAGGGATTAAGTGGCTAGCGGTAATGACACTCAATGGCCAGAGCAAATGCTCTCTAAGTGACTGTTTGACAAGTTACCCAATCGACTGTCCTCAAGCCCATTCTGTCTTCTCCTTCCTCTAGGGATAAACACAGTGCAGATTCTTCAGCTGATAACAGCAGAGGATTCCAGTGTTTTACAGAGGAGGGGGGAAAAAAAAGAAAAGAAAGCTGCCTTATCAGCTTCAAATCCAAAGTGCCGCTACAGCCGCATCACCCTTCGGCTCCGTTGGCGACTGCCAAGCAGCGGAGAACGGCCTTAAAAGCCTTTGCACACAGCACCTCCCTGGCCTCTGGAATCTGTTATCTCAGGAGAGGGAAAGTTAAAACAAATGGACTGTGGAGGCTGGAAAATAGACAAGAATGGCCCAGGCATTCTCTTCCTCCACACAGGCACAGCCAAGAGGGGAAGCCGAGTCGTCCATCAGAGCTGAGGTGAAGAGTGCGGAGCGGCTCTAAGGGCAGTGGAGGTGATGCTCCTATCAACGGTGCGCTGCTCCAGCCTGCCACATCTGCGGACAACGGTCCTGTGTTCCCGTTGTATACAAAGTGGAAAGTGGCCACATTCGGCCACCTGTCCCTTCTCCTGGGGACCCGTGAGGGGTTTGGCCGGGCCTCTTCGGCAGAGTCGGCAGCGTGCTCGGGGGATCACCTCTTCTGTCTGGAAGAGTCGAGGCCCCACAGACCTGACATCATCCGTTCCCTTGGCCCAGCAGAGAGCATTAGCTCTTGTGAGCCCCACAGCACCAGTAGGATTGCTTAACCAACGAGTGTCCCAAACTCTCTCTTGGAAGCTCGGTGGCCTGATTTTTAGAGTGAGATGTTGCCACAAAGAGGAAGCAGCCTGCTGGAATTCTTCTGAAGAACTCATGAAGGGAGACAGGGCAGCCAGTTGGCTGGAGGCCACCCTGAGCACAAAGGCAGAGGCCAGCTGTGCCAGGTGTGTTTGAAGTTTCTCCTACCTTTGCCCCTCCCCATTTCATGATGGACAGTATTGTAGAAGGTACACTCAGTCAGCTGTGCATTTCTGTCAGAAAGGCTGGAAGTGAAAAGGAGGTGCTGGGTGGGAGGCGGCCTTTGTGCTGAGGTAAATAGCCTGTTGCTGGGAGGCTTTCTATTCAGCTCCTGGGGCCAGGAAGGTAGACATTTACTGACTTCCTACATTCTTTCGTCTCCATAAAAATGTGAGTCCTGGCAGTGTTCTCTCTCTCTCTCCCCCCCCCTCTCCCTCCCTCCCTCCCTCCCTCTCTCCCTCTCTCTCTCTCCCTCTACCTCTCTCCCTCCCTCCCTCTCTCTCTCTCCCTCTCTCTCTCTCCCTCCCTCTCTCTTCCCCCCCCTCTCTCTCCCTCCCTCTCTTCCTCCTTCCTTCTCCCCCCTCCCTCTCCTCTCCTTGCCTGCCCACCTTACTAAGACAGTGTAGTGAGCCCTTGTCCTCCCTAAGAGCCCGGCGCTGTGTGTCAGGACTCTTGGCCACATGGCATTCTCTGTATATATTGCTCTAAAGGCAGTAGGCACCCAGGAGAAAATATGTCAAAGAACCACTTCCACCTTAAATTAGAACGGGAGCTGGAGTGGGGAGGGGGTTCCACTCGGTTACATCATCCCATTTCAGGGTTTTCATGGGGCCCTTGACTAAGAAAAGTATTTCTCGTGGATAAAACATCAACGGCTATTAGGCCAAATAGCAGAGTGCCTACGCTTTTACAGATGAGGCATTTGTCCTCAGCTAAGTTAGGAGAAATGCATTCAGTAACAAAACCCTGGGCTCTTACAGCCAGCTCCCTATTTGGGGCAAAGAAAAAGGTGTCTGGGATGGCTGGTTACTATTCATTACATGCTGGGTAAATGAGGTTCTGCCTATTTGAGCAGAGCAAGGGATAAACTATGGGTCAACTGTTCTTCATGGCTTCCTCGTGGAAGGCTCAAGGGTGCCAGCGGTGTCTGGGCTGGGAGAGTGACAGCTTCTGTGTGTGCATAAAACCCATGGAATGAAAAACTCCCTCCAACTGGGCCGAGGACCGGTGGTCTCACTGGACCTAGGATTTTCTCCCTGACGTCAGATCCCCACACACAAACACACAGAATAGGAATGCAGGCACTCACTCACGGCCTCTATCCCCAAACTGTGGGAACACGGGAGATGTTCTTCAAGTCTTGCTAGGTCCGTTGGTTCTGTGCCTTGGATTAAAGATAACCTGGAGAGATAGTTTGCTGTGGTGTGTGTGTGTGTGTGTGTGTGTGTGTGTGTGTGTGTGTGTGTGTGTGTGTGTTGGGGGGTTCCCAGCATGCCTGCTACCCTGTCTTATATTCTTACCACAGTAGCCACCACAAGCCACCTATTGCTAGAGGCTGCCTCCAGAAATATTTCCTGGGTGAGTCTAAGCTGGTACACAGTCCTCTCGAACACAATGGTTCATCTGTGACATTCAGAGGTGATCCCTGACTTCCAAAGGGGAAGGTATGACTCCCCCCTTCTGCAGAAGCTCCCATACACTTTTCTGCCTCTGGATGAAGTTCCCTATACAAGCCTTCCATCCAGTCCCAAGGAGGCCCTATACAAGGGAAAGAAACAGAACCCACACTCCGTGGCAAGAAATCCCAAACCACACAGGCATCTTTAGGGGCAGCATATCCACAGGGCTAAGTACATCAGAAATGAAGCATGTCTGTCTCTCGTAGAAGAGAACTTACACAGTGGAGGCCAAAAGAGCAGACAGATGTCAGAAATCCCATCCGCAAAGGCAGGGGTCTGGACATTGTTTTTTCAGGGCCCGTGAGTTGACACGGATCCACAGCTCTGGGACCAGATGAGGATGCCTAATGGGTCATTAGGAGACAGGTGCTGGTCACCAGCCACTACAACCTTGGCCCAGTCTCTAAGGATTATTGGATGCTCAGCTTCTCCCACCGAGTCAGCACCACCAGTGGCCAACAGGTGGCAGGCGAGATTCGGGGTAGCGCTCACCTGAAGGCCATGTGGGTCCCCACTCTACTGCGAGCAGAAACCCATGCTGGCTCTGGCTGAGCTGGAGGACAGGAGCCACCAGGCACTGGGACAGCCTGGGTCTAGAGATGCCTGAGCTGCCGTGGAGCCCGGCCTTCACTCTATCCCCACTGGGTGCCAGCCCAGCTGGGAACCACGGATGGAGTACACAGGACCCCGCCACATCCCAGATGTACCCAAACCACCACCACCCCCAGGCTCCAGCTCAGAAAAGCATCCAGCTTGTCTTTCCTGGGTCTAGGATTTTGAATAAAGATTTAGAATCAGAATGGGAAGTGGCTGGAGGTGAGACAGTCCCAGTGAGAACGGGGTCCAGGCTGTCATCAGGTGCCGCCCCCCACCCCCTTTCTTGGCCGCTTGCTACAATCACTGACAGAAAATTATGTGTTTTGTTTTTTGTTTTGTTTTCAAACTGGAATGGCAGCAGTAGACACCACCCCCCACCCTCCCCACCCCCGCTTTTTATAACTAACATTTCCTACCACCAAATTCCAGAGCTGACAGAGGGAACCCCTCAGCGTGGCCACAGAACTTTATGACGCATCGCCCCACGCGCTAGAAAGCAAAAGGAATCCATCAGCTTTAATTCGTTCTGCTCTGGTCGGAACTGAGGTCGCTCTAGAAGCCGTCCCTATACTTTCCAATTTTCAGTCCGAGAGCGCTAAACTAATGATGTGAAGCTAGTGTAGTGTAGCTCCAAGCGCCCTCTCTGCCAGTAGGAAATAATTTCTGCAGCGCTTCTAAAAAACCAAACCAAACCAAACAAATAAATCAAACGGTTTTACAATGTGGAAAAGCCGAGAGTCGGCTAAGTTGCAGCCCTGTTTGGGGGGAGCCGGCGGTTTGAGCAGCATGGAGCCAGCGACTCAGTCACTGGCAGGAGGTTGCTGGGCTCTGGGTGTCTGCAGCTGGGAGGCTCGCTCAGCTCTGGCCCAGCACGCCTCAGGAAAGCAATCTGTGCCACAAATTCAACATGACAGTTTTAACAAATACGATTTCAGCTTTTATATTTGGATTTAGGAAGGGGATGATGGCCTTACCCCGGAATCACTATTAAATAGTAAGCTTATAACATGTTTGCTGACGGCAATGTAGACCCTGCTTCTGATTAACTTTAAAGCATGCTGCCGAGCCTGCTTACACGGACAAGGAAAACAAAGCTGACTGCAGGGCAGCCGCAGTCAAGAGACGAAGGCACAGAAACTAACACAAAATGGACAGGAGCTTTTCCTACCTCAACCTGCCAGAAGAGCCTTTAAAATTCAAGTTGGTTATTAAAGATTTACAAGAATTCCTCCCCTACAACCAGTTAGCATATCAGTTTTTAAAAAAATATTTTAAATAAGCTGAAAGTGGGAGCTTCAGTTTTAAGACCGTTTTTTTTTTTTAATGAATTTACAGTATTTGATAATGAAATTGTAGTATTTGTTAATGAAAGAGAATTGGTTGCATCTGTCTATTTACAGCTTTTTAAAAGCATCCACCAGTCATTTGGCCAATGTGGAAAGCAAATAAATATTTTCCCCCATGTCAGTTTTTTTTAATTTCCCAGAAACAAGCGTCTCCTTATCTGTGACCCACTGAAATGAAAATTATTGTTAAAAAGTTGCAGGTCTTTCTATCTGCTGGAATGTTTAGAGCCCAAAGCTCCATATTTCTCTGGCACATTTTTCTTGCACGTATGTACAGTCTTACTTTACTATCTTATACTTGAGGCTTGGTAACATATATCATTCTGAAAAAGACAAACAGGCTACCATAAAAGAGAAGAAGTAAATAATACCTAAGAATGCCTTTGGTCCCAGCAAGCAGAAAGTTACTATTATCCTAATATTTGAAAACATTCATTTTGGAATTAACCAAGACTTGAATAATACAACTGCCTGTTACCGTGTGTGCGTGTGGGGGTAAGGGTTAAGAAATGAGTTCACACAACACTGAGCTTGGTTTTATTTGAGAAATTAAGGCTATGTGAGTTAACGTTGGTGCCGAGGTCAGATCACTTACTGCTCACTGATGCAGCAGACGAAAGGCGTCCCCGGGAACATTTTTGCGTGTGTGCGCCTGTGCATTTCTCAGAGAACAGAGGCACGGAGGAGCAACTTCAGTGCCGTTGTTTAAAAATGATTACAGCTAATACCTGACCGCGGCTGATTTTCCTGTCCTTCCCCACTTTAGCATCGGAAGCATGTGACCGGTCCTCCAGATGCCCATTATTAATTGCATGCCCTTTGATGTCTGGACATGGATGGAATCTACAAAGGCATTAGCGTAAGAAAATATGCCTCCTAAAAAATTCCCAAGCCACTGCCTGTGATCTGCGCACGCTCTGTTCATTTGCTCACCGCCAGTGGTACTGAGACCATGCTCCTGGATGCCGGACATTTTGCCAACAGTTCTAGCAAAGTATTTTCTTTTAAAAAAAAAAGAAGAAACTCAAGGCCTGTCTGAAATCTCCAATCTTCCACAGCACGCTCACGCATTTAAGGAGAACCCATGGAACTAAAAACAGCAAATTTCTAAAGTTTTACAGTTTCAAGAAAGCACATAAGCAGAACTATAAAGGAAAAAAAAAAGACATATAGAAAATACTTAATAAAGGTTAAGTTGTTCCACTGGACAAGTAAATAAAGCCACCCCTTTGCAAATACCTACACTTCATTGATAGTTTTTCTCCCCAGAGACAACTTTTATTTTTAAAAAGTTTATCATGAGGGAGTCACTGACTACACTTAAATTTCTTTGCTCAGGCAGAAGGCAAATAGAGATATTGTTATAACATGGTTTCTTCTGTGCAATTTCAAAACAAATAGACTTTTGTTTTTACAAACCATTTATCTGGGGGAATTGATTTGAAGAAAAATTTTCCTTTGCAAAGAAAGATGTATAAAAAGCTACATGTTCAGATTACTTGACCTACTGCCTGTCATGACATCTTTATACACTCAAGGGTTTAGCACACTGAAAGGAAAAGGGAGAAGAGGGCGAGAGGGTGAGCCCAGAACGGCTTGCATGGATGGCTGCTCTCCTGTGCAGAGCTCAGGGGTACATCCACCCGAGAATTATTTGTTTATCGTGAAAAAAATATTTGAGCCACTCTTATTGAATTCTTGCACATTTGGGGCAAAATATTTTTTAACCATCTGGAATTAGGCATGTTAGCGGAGCTTGTTTTCAAACATTAGATTTTCTGTCATTGTCTGAGATTCTCTTAAAGCACAGAACTGAACAAGCATCCTGCCTATAAACATACTTCCTGTGAAACAACCAAAATTAAGAACTTTTAAGGGGGGGGGAAATCTCTTCCAAAAGAAAAAAAAAATAACCAAAAACCAAACCAAAACAAAACAACAAAAACAGAAAAAAAAAAAAAAAAAAAAAAAAAAAAAAAACAGGGGCTCTCATACTCTCCAACTTAGTCAAATCAAGTCATCAACAGATTTTCCAGGAGAGACAGTGGACTGGGCATCTCACTACCTACAAAGCTGGACCAGTTAAAGGTAAACATCGTTTAAAATCGCCCTGATCTAAAGGAGAATGGAAAATTAAACATTTACAGGCAGGAATCTTGGAATCGCCACTCCTGCACTCTTTGTGGGGTGCGTAATCAATGGGGGATGGAGTTTCCAATTGTTTAAAGATTCCCTCTGCCAATAACATCATGGTTTCTACGTGTGCAAGCACCACAAACGTAATGGTGCATTAGCCCCACGTAAAAACTCGAGTTCCCAGTAAATCTAAATATGTACGAAATTAAAATCGAAACGAGTAATAAGTCCAGCGTTACCCCTTTCAAAATACTAATTTAATAACTCTCCAAGAAATAGTGTTTTAGGAAAGGCAACCCAGATGTCAGCATATAAAATCAGGCTATAAAGTGCCCTTCAAATATATTTCAATCATTTTTAAATATTTACATTTAATAAGGACAAGTTTTTATGGCAAGAGAGAGGTAATTACACTTATCATTCATGGAAAAATGTAGTTTTAATGGCTTGTATATTGATTTGCAAAGGTGAAACGGTACCCTAAAATATGTCATTGTCCTTTTTTCCCCTTCTGTTTAGCAATTTGTTGCTTTTGCAAAAACAAAATATATAATGCTAGACGTGTGGCTGGCAGGCAGACACCGCAGGTCAGGCACTCGTGGTGAGCCTTCTCCCAGCCTCCCGTTCTAACAAACTGAAACTCCAAGAATTTGTGCTTTGGGGGATAATTATAAAAATCTTATCAGACTTTTATAGTCTTTCCTAATGAGGCTATTTATTTGGCAAACATCAGCCGGAGGATTGGTATCACCGTGATCAGGATCTGGACCTTACTGAAGCTGCTCCCTCCTGCCCACACTACACAAAAGCCTATGTTATCAGAAGGAGCCTGTTGCAGGCAGACCAAGGGCTTCTGAAAACTCAGCAGGGGTCAGACTTCAGACCAGAGGCCAGTGGCCCTGTTACAACTCACACCAGCGGACTACTGGCCAGAGGGAAGACCTGAGCCCAGGAAGGATCCAGGTCTTCAACCAGAAAAATTTTCCTCTAACAAGGAAGCTGTTACACTTTGGGGACCTCTGAGCATAGCATAAAACAGGATTTCTCGTTGCATGACACAGATGCTCACCTGTCCTTGAATAGCTCACTCTTATCAACACTCTCTGTTCTGGTTCTTTCACATAATCCCGGAGTCTTAATTTGATTAAAAGTGATTTCAGATGAATTCATAAGTAAAATCCTTTCACCTGTAGCAGGGAGGGCAAAGGGCTTTACATGTCTGGACTGGGCAGTCCTGACACATTCAGGAACGCTAAGAAGGGCAGACTAGAGAAATAAACAAACCATTTGGGACAGCGTTCACAGTCGGCCAAGGTGGAATTCCCAGTCCAGTACACTGCTCCTGACTTCATCATGGACAACCAGGCTCGGAGGGACAACCCCGGGTGGGATGACAGGGGTTAGGTTTGCAAATGACCTAAGGTGGATAAATATTTGTAAAACAATTTGAAAATTAAGGAGGTACAACAGCACCCCCGCTACAGAAGAGGCCTCCATTCCGTCGCTTAGGACATTTTCAATGGAGAGCTGATGTTTGAGGCCCAAGACAAAGTATGTTCTAAGGAGCGGACCTCTGTGGGCCACGGCCAGCCTCTGGGTGGCAGGGGCTCTGGGTGGCAGGGGCTCCAGGAAGACAGCTCTACCGGGAGTTTGCCTCGAGAGCAAGGAATTTTTAGCCTCATTTTCACTCTGACTGAGCAGCCCTTCACCCCGGGTAAACCCAATCGCATTCCCCACTCCCAGGAACGTGAGATGACCTCTCCTTTCTGGTTGAGCTCTTGGATTCCCCAGAATAAAGCCAGAGCAAAACAGCTCCCCTCCAGGCTGCCACCCCCTCCTTCCCAAACCAGGCCAGCAGCACCCAGGGCCTGGAAGACACTGGGACCTGTGCTGCTGGGTCAGCCTTGATCCCTTTTGTCTGAGACAGTCACTCTAACCACAAAAACAACTCTTGAAGTTGGCACTGCTTCCATCACCATAGCAACTAGCTTCTAGAAAGGCTAAGGCACTGGTTTGAGATTCACAGCCGGACTCTACGCAAACCCAAACTCCAGCTGCCCGCTCACCACCGCAGCTGAAACAGGTGAGCCCCAGAGGGTTCCCTTGGCCTTTCATGACAACAGACTAGCAGTCAGGATGAGATCTCTGGGGGAAAGGAAGCAGGAAAAAGTAGCCTCCCACCCCTCTGTGGAAGCTGCTGCCCAGTGAGCAAGGAGACCTCGCTTGGTCAGAAACCATGAAGCTGGGCTCTGAACACGGCGGCAACAGGCTGGAGACACTACTCATCAATGCTGGCACCGCAGCCTGGTGAGGAGAAAGGCTTTAAGGGTCCCTTCTGCTCAAATTAGCCACGCCAACTAGATGGTCCTGAAGGATCTGCCACCCGGCGGCCCCGGTAAGGTCCCACCAGGGAGAATAAACGCTTCTCCCTAAACGCTTCCCAAAACCTGGAGATCTGTGGGACACTTGGGCCCAGCCTCTGGACCAGAGAGGTGAGACTTGACAAAGCCACGGGGAATAACTTGGCCTAAAATTTGGCCTCTTGGACACGCCTTTGGCTGCCTCAGTCTCGCAAGCCAGGAGATGGCTGTTCCTGACTGTCTGAGTCAGTAACAATTTGCAGTGAGGAGCTATTCCACAAACTCAGAGAGACTGGAGATGGACTATTAGCCTCAGCCCCTTTCATGTGAAATTACTTCTACTGGCACTAATATGCCATCATTTGAGAGCCTTAACCCAAGTGGACGGCGCCCGTCCCAAGCCAGAGTGGGGACCTAGGCAGCGGGTCCATGTGCTAGCTATTAGGGGGTTGTCTGGGCCGCCCCGGCCAGCATCGCTGCTGCGCACTGAGCACTGCTGTCAGGAAATGTTCTTTTCTAAATTACATAATTAGGGCGTGGGGGAGCGTAGCAAAGGCAGATTAGGGGCGGCACTTGTTCTCAGCGCAAGCGACGATTCGGAGCACATAAGCAAACACTTAAGCTATGTGAATGGTTTAATATTGATTAAACAATGATCTCCAGGTCTAAACTCTAAGCATGGTAGGTAGAAGGCGCTGGAAGGAGAAAAAACAGAGTGGGCTTAATAGTGTGCATTGATTTACAGAGCAGCGTGGACTTTGACCCGACAGAACAAAATCAGGATTTGCAATGATTACCCAAAATGAAGTCCGGGGTCCCGCCCCCCTCGAGCTCACGGTGGGGCTGGGGGCTAAATGGCCTGGGTCAGGGGGGGTCAAGTTCTCTCCGCAAGAGCAGCTTCTCACACACACCCACTTCCAGAAACCAAGACCCAGGCAAAGCGCTAGCTCAAATTGCGCCTCATTTATCGTTTCTAACTAGGGGCCGCAGACTCCAGCTTGATTGGAACATTGTGCTGGTGCGTCCTGGGAAGTAGATCCCGAACCTTCCAGAGGTCCGGTAGTTCAAAAGGAGGGAGCTTCTGCACACAGCCGCTTGTTCCAAACAGTCGTCCCGACCCGACGCTGGCAGGGCCTGTGGCCAAGCAGGAGTTCAGGGACAGGGCAGCTGTGACCAACAGGCAAGCTTCCTGCGGGAGGTCTGGAGAGCAGACGCCCGCAACTTAGTCCCGGGGACCTGCACTGGCTGTTCCTGGGGTCTTTGCTCGGGAGGGGTGGGGCACTGCCAGCCTCCCCTTGGCTTGTCAGCCAGGTCAACCACCTCTCTCCTGGCCCAGCCTTTCTGCCTCCTCTCCCTGTCCCTCAGCAGAACATAGAATGGGAAGGAGGCCGGAGTCACCGACAGGTTTACCCTCTACCAAGCGTCTTCCACTCACCCTCACACTATGGCCTCACAGGCAGCCCTCTGTGGTAGGCATTGTTATCTGTTTCATCCCTGTGATTGGATAACAAAAGTGAGACTCACTAAGAGTGAATTGCCCCAGAATTCACCACAGCAAATTTCATAAATTTTGCTAACTTAATAATCACGTAGCTTTTATTTTATACTAGGCAATACACTAAAATTTTTAAGTATTAGCTATAATGTTTATATAAGCTATAATGTTTATGTATCTTCCATTAATTGGTATGGTGATTTTTTTTATCTTAAAATGAATAAACCAAGTCACAGATGGACTAAGTTATGTGCTCCAGGTTATAAGCCCTGTAAGTCAAGATTCCAACACTGTCCCTCTTGCTCCGAAGTCCACACGACCAAACTGTCCATGGAGCCACAGGCAGATCGAAACAAAAGGTGGGCACACACCCCTCAGGCAATCAATCTGCTACGAGCCTGTCAGGGCTCACCAGTGTCTGAGGGCACCCAGGTGCTGCGCACAGGGTGACAGGGGTGACAGATGAAGTGAGACTCTTCTGTAGGTCTCACACCACCTGGAGCCTGAGCTGGATGCAGTCCTGGGACCCCTCTCACCATGGTCTCATTCTCCACTCAGAGTACAAGGCAGTCTACCAAGAGGCTTAGGAGCCCTGTGGGTACCGGACTCTCTTCCCTAGCCCACCCCACACTCCAGCTACTTCCCCTGTGGTCAAAGCCTGGCTGGTATGTGCTGGGAAATCATTGTTACCCCATCTCTGAACAGGACTCAGGCTCCGTCCCCACATGCCATCAACTCAAAAGGCATGCCCGTCTCTGCTGATGCCCTGGAAATCCACCAGGGCAGGACTCACAAGGGTCATTGAATGTGAAAAGCCTATGAAGATAAATGTCTTCTTACTTGTGGGCTGAAAATATGTCCAAAGAAAATAAATGCATGTCTCCACCCACATAAACACACTGCCATAAACAGCTGCCGTGTTTACTATGTGTAGAAAACCCACCAGGACCACTGTGGCCACAGACACCCAGACCAGCGACGCCCAGCCTGACAGACACCTCACAGTCCCTGCACCCCTGTGACGTTCAGGAACCTCCATGGTGTTCCTCGTGCTCCCTGTGGCTCACAGGTACTGTCGAAGCCCCCAGGCAGCTAGACTAAGCAAGCAAGCTTGATTCTTCTGCGGAAGGCAAGCTGGTCCATACTGTTGATGGATTTCTTATTCGCAAATTTGCAAACCCACTAAACATCACTTGGGATCCTTGACCCCACACTGATGCGGCATCTATGGGCAATTTAGAGACATGGGTGAGCAGCCCTGAAAGTTGTTCAACATGCCAGTTGCCAGCTGAGGCCCAGCAAGAGAGGTATGCCTTCTTGTTTCAGCTTGTACTCTAAGTGAGAGTCCTCTGTAGCACCGTCTCTGTATTTTTGTGGGGTTTTGTTGGTGATGGCACTGAGTGACCACTGGAGAAGTTTATTTGGGCTCATGGCTGCAGTGCATTAGAGTCCGGGACGGCAGAGCAAAGACAGGAAGCCCAGGGCTGGCACCTTCAAGCAGAGGCAGAGAAGAGGAACTAGAAGCAACACACACCTTTCAACAAGTGACATCCAAAGCCACAGCACCTAAGCCCCCCTCGGCAGCATCACCAACCAGGGACCAAGTATGTAAATATCAGGCAGACATGGCTGCCTACAAGTCCGGCTCCGGGGTAATCTGTCACCCTTTTCTGGACTTTGTGGACACCCACAGTCACACAGAGATGCACATACATGTTCATAATAAAAAGATTTTAAAAATTCACAATGTGTAGAATCAATTCTCCCCCACCCTTGACAGTTCCACCAATGGCAGGGCTCTTCAAGATGCCAAATCCCCAATATCCCTGCCTCTGAGCTGAGCCCTTTGTGCTAAGAGGCACAGAAGGCCCTCACTGACTGGCCATGGGTCCAGATTACCACTGGTCCAGTGGCTCTCAACCCTCCTAATGCTGTGACCCTTCAGTACAGTCCCTCATGCTGTGGTAACCCCAATCAGAAAATTATTTTTGTTGCTACTTCATAACCGTAATTTTGCTACTGTTATGAATCATAATATATTAAATATCTGATATGCAGAATATATCTGACATGTGACCCCTTAAGGGATTATGACCCACAGGTTGAGAACACTGCCCTAGGAGGTGGCCCTTGGCAGTTCTACCCGAGAAAGGGTGAGTGGGCGCTGCCACGGCCGAGAAGCAGCAATGGGCTTCTTAGCTAGCTGGGCTGCTGAGGGCTGGGCGTTGGAAGGAGAACGGGGACAAGTCCGTCGTCCACCTGGGCCTCAGGCATCCCACTTGGCCCATCTGTCTTCGGGCTGCCCTTGCTGGAAGTGGAGATGCTGGGGCCATGCCTGACCAGCAGGAGCCCAGGTAAGCCATTGGCCACGGGATTCTTGTCTCCCCTCCTGCAGCTAATTGCAGCTGCTGAGGCGGCACAGAGTGTGCAGCTCCTACATCCCAGCCAGTCCACATCCCTAAGCGTCTCTCCTGCAGGAGGTATAGTGGCTCTGCTCCACCCACCCCCTCCCAGGACACTCTTTTGGGGTCACCTCACAGCGATTCTCTCCGCTCTCCCTCTGCTGGCTGCCTCTGAGGCACTTAGCCAGTATCCTTCCTAATGTAAATATTTAATCCTGTGCATTTAGGATCTGCCTGTCGCCCATTCCGTCCTCACCCAGATGGTCTTCCTGCCTAGCCCAGGGCCAAGGTTAAGACTCTGAGGGGCTCCCTCCAGCCCAGAGTCCCCTGTGATCTGTCACCCAGCTGGCCTCAGGGATGACCAGTACCCCAGCTCTTAGCAGTTGTGCAACTAAAGCGTCTGTGTGCTCCGAGGCTTGGGTTGTTGAGCATGTCTAACCGCACAGATTTCCGGATGTTAAAACCCATCGTGGCGCCTAGTATACAAAGGGACTCTGTAGACCCTGATAAGCAGAGCTCTTGGCACTGCCACAGTCCTTTGCTTCCCCTCCCCACGCTAAGGAAGGTCTTGTGTCTGTGAGCCCATCCCTCGATAATGCAGGAGACAAGAAGGCAGCATGGAGAAGGACCAAGCTGGAAAAGGATCTAGTTGAAGGCTGGGCCCATCTCCACATAGGGAAGAGAGCTGGAGTAGGTGTGTCTGGGAGGAGGAGGAGACCCATGCGTGTGGCTGTGGGTGGCCGAGGACTGCCACTAGGGACTCAGTGTGCTGCCAGGACAAGAGACAAGGACCTTGAAATGCCAGTCTTTCGGGGGACAGTAATGCACAGGATTTACTTACCTGTAGCTGCCTATGCAGAGATGGGAGGGCCTGTGGACCCCAAAGCTATGAGAATTGCATGACCATGATCTTTCTCAGTGCTCACGAAACCCTGGCAGGCGTGTTTTTGTCCCTTCTAGACAGCTGAGGAAGGTGAGGTCTGGGGTCCAAAAAGAGCACTGGGGAGATAGATCAGCAGCCGGGGTGCTTCCCGCACATGTATGAGGCTCTGGGCTTGATTCCTAGCATCCACATAAATGCGATGAACCTCTGTAACCATGTACCCAGGAGGTAGAGACAGGAAGATCCCGGGAGCCAGCGAACGGGTAGTCTAGCCAAGTAAGGCCAGCTTGGGGTTCAGTGAGACGTCTGGTCGGGTAAAAAAAAAAAATAAAATAAGGTGGAGATATATAGAGGAAGACAGCCGACAATAACTCATACACACAGGCAAACACACACACACACATACACACCACAGACACACACACATTCACAGACACACCATAACAAACACACACCACAGACACAGACACACACTCACATACACACACACACTCACACATGCACCACAGACACACAGATACACTCACACATTCACATGCACACACACACCACAGACACACACTCACATTCACACTCACATACACACACTCTCACACACACCACAGACACACCCACACACTCACATACAAATCACAGACAGACAGACAGACACTCACACACACACACCACAGATCACAGGTACACAGACACACATACACTCACACACATACACAACACACACACAACACACTCAACACACACACAATACACACATACACCACAGACACACACACATTCACAGACACACCATGACAAACACACACCACAGACACAGACACACACTCACATACACACACACACACACACTCACACATACACCACAGACACACAGATACACTCACACATTCACATGCACACATACACCCCCCAAAGACACACACTCACATGCACACATACTCTCACATATACACCACAGACACACACACACCACAGACACACAGATACACTCACACACTCACATACACACTCACACACACCACAGACACACACACACTCACATACAAATCACAGACAGACACACACACACACAAACACACACACACACACAAGACACACAGACTTCAATGTCTGGCTGCAGGCTACACACGCTGGAACCTGGCTTCCCTACCAACTTGTCGTAGGAGATGCTGCCCGGGGCTGGGTTCTCTAACACAGGGCTAGGAGATGCACACTGTGTATAACTACCAGTTCCCAAGCAAATGCTGCCGAGGGGAAGGGTCCTGAGCCACTGCAGGTGCCGCATGCCCAGCCTTGTGGGAACACACCAAGGGAGGGCAGGCTAGAGAGGCCCCTTGCTCAGCGGCCCTGCACTTCAGAACCCGATCAAGCACACGGCTGTGGTCGGGAGGAAGCACCAGGTTCAGCCAGCTCCAGCAGGGAGCAGCCTCCATCCTGCTTGCCCCGAGAAGCCCAGTTGGCGCTCCACAGACCTCCATTCACATATGCCTTCCTCCCGGGAGCCCTCCTACTGCACGCCTCAGCGCTCGCAGAGCCCACGGTGCAGTTGGTCGCTATTCCTTGTCCCTGCCAATCACGCACATGGGTTGTGACTGTTTGAGAGCAGAGGGACTTACCCTCTTCACCCAAGCTGTCTCCCCAGCTCCCAGGCCAGACCCTAGCCCACAGCCTGTCCTTGATGTACACGGACAGAACAAAGGATACCACAGCCCCACATCCACATCCCTGGACGCTCCTCCCAAATAGATACTGCCCTCTGGCCACAGGTCCCCATCGCCTGCTTCTCAGCGTGTACCTAGGCCGGGCACAACTGCCACCAAACCAAATGCCCATGCCACCAGAAGCCACTCCTACTCCCATGTGACTGTCCTCCTGACCCCTGAGGAGGACACCCAGCTAAGGCCGAAGGCTCAGACATCCGCACCCTGACTTCACAGGATGCCTTCACCGCTGGACCTGACGGCCACCCCCAGCCTTCCCTTTATTCTCAGGTCACGGGGCCAGCAGCTCTTTCTTCTCCTGGAGATGCCTTTGAGCCTCTATCCTGCACCTGTGAACTCCTCCCAGACTCCCTCCCTCATTCTTCGTCTCCCTGGCCTCAGCGCCCAACTGTACGACGAACCCAGCTCCCCACAGACACACAGCGACATGCTAGTGCCCTCTGCCTCTTAAGAACTTCTCATCAGGCCCAGCGAACCCAGGAAAGGAAAGAGACTGCTCCATTTAACCTGGAAAGGAACTTTCTGAAAGGGTATGTAACTAAATGACATCAAAAGACCAAAAGCAGACACCCTGGAAGCCAAAACTTCAGTCCCCAGAATCCCTCATATGAGGACAATTGTCTAGTACAACAAAGCGCTGAACTTTATTCTCGTCACAGCCTGGTCCATGAGGCTTCTCCTAGTCAGGGTTTCCATCGCTGTGACGGACACAATGGACGGAAGCAGCCTGGGGAGGGAAGGGCGATTAGGCTCACACTTCCACATCACAGTTCACCTCCGTGGAAGGCAGGACAGGAGCTCAAACAGGGCAGGAACCTGGAGGCAGGGGTGATGCAGGGGTGATGGAGGTGCTGATCACCGGCTTGCTCAGCCTGCTTTCTTTTAGAGCCCAGGACCACCAGCCAGGGATATCACCACCCACCACGGGCTGGGCCCTTCCCGATCAATCACTAATTAAGAAAATGCTCTACAGGCTTGCCTACAAGCCAATCTTATGAAGGTATTTTTTTCCATCAAGGGTCCCTCCTCTCAGATGGCCATCGCTTGTGCCAAGCGGATATAAAACTAGACATCACAAAGTCAGACACAGAAATCAGTCACATGTCCTAACATGAGAATGATTCTAATACGCTCATACCAGAGGCCACAATTCACACCAGGCAGCTCTCAATAAATTATGTCACTTGTGAATGACATGTTTCTAGTGAGGAAGGACCATCCAGGAGCTGGGCCGATGGCTGTCACTAACAGTATGTATTGTTCTTGCCCAGGACTCAAATTCTGTTCACACCAGGCAGCTTATAACAGCCGGCAACTCCAGCCCCAAGGCAACTACCCTCTTCTGGTCTCTGAGGGCACGTGCTTACATGCATGTATGCACACACACACACACACACACACACACACACACACACACACACACACAGAGCAGGCAGACATACATCTAATTAAAAAATAAAATAAATCTTTTAAAAAACTCATACAGTATTATAGAAAAATGTGCACACATATACATGGGGAGAACCTAGAAGATTCCAAAATGTTAACAGTGATGATCTCTAGTATGGTTTTTCCAGTGTCTATAAAATATATGTGTGTGTATATATATATATATATATATATATATATATATATATATATAACACACATACATACATATATAGTATTTACACAGAATACTGCTTCTAGAACAATTCGTTGTGTTAATTAACCTATTGTCAATGTGACTGGGCTTGTGCCTGTGAGGAGACTTCTAGAGAACTATAGCTGAGCCAAGAAACCCTGCCCTAGGGGTGGCCCACGTCCTGGGCTAAATACAAAGAGAAAAGGGGAATGCCAGCTGAGTACCAGTCTCTCTCCCCTCCCTCTCCTCTCTCTCTCCCTCCATCCCTCTCTCCCTCTCTCCCCCTCTCTCCCCCTCTCTCTCCCCCTCTCTCTCTTTCCCCCTCTCTCTCTGCCCCTCTCTCCCCCTCCCTCTTCTCTCTCTCTCCCCTCCCTCTCCTCTCTCTCTCCCCTCCCTCTCCTCTCTCTCTCCCCTCCTCTCCTCTCTCTCTCCCCTCCCTCTCCTCTCTCTCTCCCCTCCCTCTCCTCTCTCTCCCCCTCCCTCTCCTCTCTCTCTCCCCTCCCTCTCCTCTCTCTCTCCCCTCCCTCTCCTCTCTCTCTCCCTCCATCCCTCTCTCCCTCTCTCCCCCTCTCTCCCCCTCTCTCCCCCTCTCTCTCTCCCCCTCTCTCTCTCCCCTTCTCTCTCTCCCCCTCTCTCTCTCCCCCACTCTCTCCCCCTCTCTCTCCCCCTCTCTCCCCCTCCCTCTTCTCTCTCTCTCCCCTCTTTCTCCCCTCTCTCTCCCCCTCTCTTCCTCTCTCTCTCTCCTTCTCTTTCCCCCTCTCTCCCTCTCTCTCTCTCCCTCCCTCTCTCCCTCTCCCTCTCTCTCTCCCCCTCTCTCTTCCTCTCTCTCCCTCTTCCTCTCCTGATCAGCTACCACATATTCTTTCTACCCTGATCCACCACCCCCACCACTGTAGACGGCATTTCCTTAAAATGTAACCAAATAATCCCTTCTTTCTATCAGGTGCTTTGGTCAGGAATCTTGTCACAGCCATGAGAAAAACAATTAATACACTAATAAATGAATCAGGAGTTAATTATCACACACACACATGCGCGCGCGGCTCCCCCAGACACAAGTGCTGAGGTAATATTGGTGCTGAGGTAGAGACCACACACACTTGCCCACCCAGCCAAAATAGGTACCATTCACCAAACCTAGACATGTCCGTGTCCTTCTTCCTCAACTGACCCTAGTCCCCACTAAGCAATATGGCGCATTGTATCAAACAGGGTCTAGTATTCAGACTGTTTCTACAGCAAGGCCCCAGCAACTCTCTTCAGTTACAGCGGCAGCAAGCCGACCTGTGCAAGGTGGCCACTGACTTCACGCATGTGGGGCACACCAGAGCCACATGACGGTAGGAGGCAGCCATGGTTCCCTACAGCACCAATCTACGTATTAGGCATCTTCTCTTGGTAGCGAATGGCTTTACCACACCAAGCTCCAGAAGTACCACTGGGTCTTCCACGTTCTCTGTGGGCATAAGAAAGAGGAACCACGGAGTGCAGAGCGTACTAGTCAGGATGTCGACCCAGACAAGCCTGAGATGAAGGCAGGACACACACTGACGGCCCTCAGAGCACCTCGGGGAGATGTGTGGCCACAGCCTCCTCACCTGCAGCTGGCAGTGGGGGACAGTTACACGCAACTCTCTGAGGACAGCATAACTAAGAGGAGCTGAGGTTTGAACTCTGAGGAACACACACGTTCAAGGCAATAACACTGATCCAGCTTTTAACCACGTGACCTGCAACCCTTTGAGCTCAAGAAACCAGAGGCCCCCGGATCTAGATGGCTGCCACACGCGAACCTGGGCTGCACCTCCTCTGCCTTCCCTCACTCCCACCTACAGAACCAACAACAGCGCCTCTGCCACTCTGCCCTGGGCTTCCTTAGGACCAGGAAAAGCACATCTATACGTACCCAGCAGCCTCACCTGTCCCCAAAGCTGCTGGCTTGCCTGGCTTCATCAAGGGACAAAGACTTCCTCCCATCTATCACCGGCAGCTTGGCCCCTGCTATTAGGGTGGGACCAGATGGGCGGGTGCTGGCGGCGAGGAAGAGGAAAGGGGGCCTCACCGTGCAGGTCTCTGTTGCCGAAACCACGAAGCAAAATATTTTCATTCATGAGTTCATCCAGCCTAAACATGCATCTAATCCCTGGAAACTGACAGTTCAAAACGGATCCCAGGTGGGGGGAGACAGGGCTCTTAGTTCAAAGACAAGGGCCAGACACAACCGCTTATCACACAGTGACCATCAGCAGAGGCTAGCAAAGCCCGGGCTTAATGAATCAAGGCCAGCCAGATTCCAGTTTCTGAAAAGATCTCACACCATTGGCTGTCAGCCTGCCCACTGGCCCTTTTGTGTAGGCCCTGGGCAGAGGGACAGAGAGGCCCTCTGCTTGGTCAAGGCCAACAACAAAAACAAAAACAAACAAACAAACCCCCCAGCATTTAGGAGTAAATGGTGCAGGATGTGCCGTCTACCCTGCAGACTCCTGCTTTGTGCCAGGAAGGGTCTCCAGAGCCCAGCAGCCACAGAAGAGGAGGAAGAAAGGGGATGGTACCCACAAGGCATTGCTCACCAGCAACTAGACCCAGACAATGAACAGCCTCCAGGGAGGAGAATGAGGGCCGGCAGAAAGCTTGGGCCACTCTAAGTCTCCAGGGCCGCCGTTGCCAGGGCTGGCCACGCTCTCTCCCTAGAAGGCAGCTGGCTGGAATAAGGAAGATCACCATAGATGTTTACACAATCCAGAATCTATAATCCCTCCTGGAAGACAGGGTTGCCCGTAGGGACTTTGAGTGGATCCAAAAAAAAAAAAAAAAAGAGAGAGAGAGAGAGGAGGAATCCCTTTGGCTCCTACTTGACTAATAGTTTCGAGAAAGTATCTGGAATAGTGAGCCATCCTGAAGAAGCTCATGTCACCAAGGCAGCCCCAGGCTCACGGTTACCTGGGGGATGGACCTTTCTCCAGTGCAGCGGGAACTATCTCTGAAGCCTTCGGAGTTGTGAAGCTCTGCCCAGTCCTCCATTCAGGCATTGTAGCAGCTATGGTTCTGGAAGTAAACAGGTGAACTGGTCTCAGCAGTGTACTTTCTTTAACCTGGTGTGTTCAACAATTACTCTAATCCACAATAAATGCTCTAAAGATATTAATGAGATATTTCACATTCCTTTGGTGCTATGTCTTCACACTCTGGTGTGTACTTTATACTTAAATTTTATCTCAGTTCCTTGATCAGTATCTAACCTCATAAAACATGTAGTTGTTCAAGTAAGTTCACAGATTCAAGCTGTTCCCATGTCTTGAATGTTTTCCAATACTTTTTGAATCTCTGGGTCTTTTTGTAGATTTTGGTTTTTCTTTGTCCCTGTTGGTAGGTTATAAGAGTTATTTTAAATCTGAATTAATTAGAATCTTTAAATATTAAACTTTAATTCCTCAGTGTCCATTTGTCATATAAGTGCTCAAAATCCTCCAGTGACTAGTGGTGACATCCTGGACAGAATAGGTTTAGATGTCCCAAACAGACAGGGAAAACCTTGGGAGATGCCTGTAATGCTCCCTGCCCCGAGGGCAGAACTATGCCTCTTTGGGGCTGGAGAAAGGCCCTGCAGTTAGGAGCACTGATTGCTCTTACAGAGGACCTAGGTTTGATTCCCAGCACCTATATGATCATTCACAACCATCAGTAACTCCTGCTCCCGGGGATTCAAAGCCCTCTTCTTTCCTCTGCAGGCATCTGCACACATATATAGTATAATATATACAGGCAGGAAAAAACTTACACATATAAAATAAAGTGTAAAAAGGAAGAGAAAAAGAAAGGCATCTCTTCTGTGGGGTGAGGTGGGTTGAGGACGTCACTAATCTACCCAGGCCTCTTCTCTCAAAGCGCCTCCTGGTACTCCAGCTCCATCCTAGAAAGGTCCCAAGCCACCCACTGAGGAGGGGGTTCCCTAACACTGTATACAGACGAGCTCACAGCCCAAGAGCCTGCTCACAACAACGGGTCTTGGAACAGCAATTCAAACATGATGGCAATGTTTATCAGTCGCTAAATGGACTTTTCTAAGGACAGGATGTATTTGATCATTTCTTTGTGCATGCCAGATTTGTCTAGGTACAAAAAGAGGAGAAAGGGACATGAGCTTGAGGGGTTTCCAGGAGTCAGGGAGGGCTATGGAGAGCAGATCTCCATATGTTACATACCCAGGCATCTAGTGTTGGTCAGTGTCACCTGATCTCAGAGGGTGGCTTTAATCACAGCCTAAAAAGCTTAGAGACAATTTAGTGTTGCCACAGGAGTGTGCTGTACACTTTCTTGACCTCTGAAACAGGAGTCCACAAAGCAGTGTGGACACCACAGAAAGGTGTCCATGCAGAACAGCAAAACACAGCCAGGAAAGGTGTTTCAGAATCCCTCAGAAAACTAAAATGGTGGCTCCTATAATACACACATATATGGGTTTAGAACAAACAACAGTAAATGTTCAGCCAAGGAAAAGAGACACTGATCACTCATGCTTGTTTCTCTGCTGCCTGGATTGTGGACACACTGCTGGCTTGTTTGTGCCGTCTGACTTCCTTGGTGTCACAGAAGTCCCACACAGGCAGGGCATTCCTGGTGCCTAGCAATAGGTGTCTAGTCTCAGTGCCTAGGAGGGATGGAGGGACAGACAGATGGATGGATGGATGGATGGAAGGGTCAATGAAGGAATTGATGAGTAGATGGAGAGAGGGCGGGCGGGAGGGAATGAATAGAGGGACTGATGGATGGATTGATGGATAAAGGAGGGATGGAGGGATGGCAGATAGAGGGATGGCAGGATGAAGGGATGGACAGACAGATTGACCCCAAGCTGCCTCCTAATTTCATGTTTCCCTTTTGTCACCCAAGAAGTATTTGTTTTCTTGTGTCATCTGCCCCCAGATTTTATGTTAACACATTTTTACAGGGAAAGTTCTAGATATCCCACTTTAAAGGCATCATATGTTGGCCACACATGTCCCCAGTATGGCAACTCTCTCCCTAAGCACAAGTATGAGGATGTCAGTCAGCAAGGGTGTCCCCAAACAAACACACCCAGGCTCTTGGGCACCAGAGGAGCTGAGTGCCCAGCCTTTGCCCTGTGCCACATCGCCACAGGCCAGAACAACTTCTCAGTCACAGAGCAGCCTCTTTTGTCTCAGAGGAGTCTCAGCAGCGAGGCCTGATAGTCCCACGTGACCTGCGTGTGGTAGAGCTGAAATGAAGCTGCACTTTCAGCAGCATTTATACCTGTGTTTAATTTCTGCTTAATAGGACAAGTAAAATGTTCTACCTAAAGGCCAGTTGACTGCAGGACACACATTTCCGGATTAACAGCTCTGTAAGAGATGTTTCCAGGCGGCCCAGGACCCCACTGTGATGGTTATAATTACATCCACATAACATATAAATCTCAATATACTTTTAATAAGCAGTTAATACTCTGATATAAAATATTTACATCTCAACCAAATTCATCCTGCATTGAGTAGCCCTGGTTTACAGAGTTATTAAAACCACTGCCATCAATCAGTCCCCCAGCTTAACAGAGAACTAAGAAGCTAGAGGAAGCCTCCCCTTCCCCTGAACACTGGCTGAGGCCATTCTTGCAGGAAGTTTAGTGACACTGCACATCTTCTGCTCGCCCTTCTCCCTGATTGACAGGACTCAATAACAAAGCTGTTTTTCCTAGCACCCAGGCCAAGAGCTTGAGAAACGTGTGCCCTTCCCCCCAAGCCCATTCACTCCCGCATCTCATAGCTTATGAAGTGGACCTACAATGGGTCCTTGAGAAGCTTCCAGAACCACTGATATGGGACAACCAGGTAAAGAGTTATCGCTGAAGAATTCATATTCAACACAACAAATCCATCCCTGCCCAAGTCTGGCCCCAGTGCCAGGCACCCCGGGAAACCCTTGTGAGCAGCTCTGACCCTACCTCTTTTTTCTTTCCACAGCCTTCCCCGGTCCCTGCCTCCCCTTCTAGGATGTGAGGTCCATGGAATTCCATCTGGTCTCGTTCACTTTGAGCCTCTAGCAGCCAATGCCAGGTCCAGTGTCCAGCTAGTGCCAGCGAACGCTTGGTATGTGAACAAGCCAGCAAATCAGCCAATGGCCAAGGCCATAGCAGAAGCCTGCCTCAACTCCATGCAGGTGGTAGGCTCACTGACACCAAGCACCGCCCAAGGTAGGACCTGTCACACTGGCTCCAGACAGAGCGTCTCACAGGGACCCACAGAAGCTAGCACAGTTTGAAGAGATAATCCAGTTAATAATAGGATTAGTTCAGGCACATCCCCTAAACCATAAGCTTGAAACCTCTACCTGGGCAAATGTTTGGCCAGCCTTTGCCAGGATTTCTACCCTCACCAACCACAGGTCCTTCCTCAACACACACAGTCCCTTGGCTCTGACAAGCCACCTGTGGGGGCATAGCTAGGGATTTGGGGATGAGCAGCCTGTTTAAGAAGGCCCTGGCATCCTCAGGGCCACGAGTCTCCACTACACAGCCCTGCCAATCCCCCCCCACACACACACACACATACCACCTGCTCTTCCCTGTGCCAAGAAAGTGATTATATGTACACAGTGGGAAAGGGACCCCAAGAGGACAAACACCAGTGGCTCTGAACTGACAAGTGACATGCGGTATCACCTGGGAAAGAAAGTTCTGGGTCTGCGCTACAGCCCGCACGGGACAAGGGCGCTGCCTCATCTCAGGTGCACCTGAGCCTACATCCCATAAAACCCCATTCAAACTTCCTTAAACATCACACTAACTACCTATCCCAGAGGTGTGGTCACCATCCGGGCCTCTGACCTCACTTCAGCTTCATAGGGCAAAGGCCAGGTGACGAAGGAGGAAGTGGTCAAGAGTGGCGGAGAAACCAGGAAGGAGCAAGTATATGCTCAACTCCAATTCCTCCCCCAATACAGGCCTGACTCTGTGGAGGTTTGAAAGGAAATGGTCCCCATAGGGAGTGGCACTATGCAGAGGCGTGGCCTTAGTGGAGTAGGCGTGGCCTGGTTGGAGGAAGTGTGTCACTGGGGGGGCGGGCTTTGAGGTCTCTTATGCTCAAGCTACTCCCAGTGTCATGGACCACTTCCTGTTGCCTACAAGATGTAGGACTCTCAGCTACTTTTCCAGCACCACATCTGCCTGCACGCCACCATGTCCCACCATGATGATAGTGGACTGGACCTCTGAACTGTAAGTGAGCCACCTCAATGTTTTCCTTTGTAAGAGTTGCCATTGTCATGGTGTCTCTTCACAGCAATAGAAACTCTAAGACACTCTGCCAGGTACTATGTGAGACTTCAGGCCACTTGACCAACCAGAACTGTGCCTCTTAGGATGGTAGCCACTGGTCACATCAACTAACTTTTACATGAATTAAAATGGAAAAAGAATTCGACAGTTGATTCTTGGGTCACGAAGCCACATTTGTAGCGATCAAAGCCACAGGTCTAGGGGACAGCATGAGACAGGACATTTCCTTCATCATGAGTGGAATGAATAACACCACCATGATGAGAAAGTCAACAACAGTGCCTAGCATGTAGCATGTGTTTAACACCCTCTGCCCTTCCTATGGGCTCTAGGCAACCCTCCAAGTCCTCCTGCTACCTCCCAGAAGCCCCATAGGTCAGCAGACACTCAGCCCCACAACATACTTATCTGGGGTTTGAAAGAAAGCTAATGCCCCCTCTGCTTTCTGCTGGCCCTTCACAACTATGACGTTGCTACCCTATTATACAGATAAATAGTAGCACTGAGAAATTAAGACTTTTCTCCCCAATCAGGAAACTGGACTCTTCACCAAACCACTGAAGGAGGTTTGAAATGGGCCCCAAGGACTGAATTCCAGAATGCCTCTCAGCTGACCTGCCAATCTGTAAAGTAGATGCAGCAAACAGAACAATGACTTCTTAAAGATAGCCATGTCCTAAATGCTAAAACCTATTAATAGTTATGTTTCACAAGCAAGGAAGAGTCATGTCTATAAATCATCTTACTCTAAGGTAGGAGGTCATCACATATTTTTCTAGTTGGGCCAATATACTTACAAGATTCCTTAAAGGTGGAAGATGGAAAAGGCAGTTTCAGAGTGACCCAGAGGGAAAAAGACACAGCCCGTTATTGCTGGCCTGGGACATGGATGGGTCAGTGGGACAAACAGTGATTTGGCACTCTAGAACTAAAGCCTCTAGAACTTGGAAACTGCAAGAAAGTCCTTTCTCTACTAGAATCTTCAGAAGGGAGCTGTCCCACCGACACCTTGATCTGAGCTCATTTTGGACTTTGGACCATACACTTGTAAGATGACAAATTTGTGTTGCAATAATTTGTTAGGACGCCCATGGTCATTTAATGCTGGTTTAGGTACCAGAAGTGGGGTGGTGTAGTAGAAAACACCTAGAAGTGTGGACGTAGCTTTATTATCAAACTGTTACATAATGTGAGAGAATTTTAAAGAGCATAAAAGAAAAACAGTATTTGTATAAACTAATACTTAGAAGCTCCGCTGCGGATACTGAGAATGAGGACCATGGTAGAGAAAGCCTGAGCCACTTGGAGCGGATATAAGTTGTTGTGAGTGGACGGCTAGACATGGGTGCTAACAGTGCTGCTAGAGAGGTGTAGAAGAAAATGAGGAAATGTAATTGAAAACTAGAAGAGAGGGGATCCTGTTGCACAGAGACAAAAAACTGGAAGTGTTTCCTGGAGTCATGCAGGGCTTCTGTGAAGGAACATTCACGATGTAGTTGAATACTTAGCTAAGCAGAGTTTAGGGAATATGATGACTAAGTAACAAAGTATTCTAGCTGCTTAGAATAAAATACAGTAGAGACAAGATACATTAAAGGGAGTGTTGTTAAAAAGTGAATCAAGTTGTGATGGTTTATGGACTGTCTCAGCCTATTGAAATGGCAAGAACAGCAAAATTAAGAGATTTAGTAGAAGATACAGGCGCGTAGACCTTAGCTAGAACCTCAGAGAGATCTGAGTATTCACACAAAAGGCTCTTTGAGGGGCAGCAGCATGGTTTAAGGGGTAAAGGTGCTTGCCACAAAGCCAGACAGCCTGAGTTTAATGTCTGGGGACTGCATGGTGGACGAGACAACAGACTCCTGAAAGTTGCACCCTTACTTTCCTGTACATACCATGACATACTCATACCATCTGTCTGTCTGTCTGTCTGTCTGTCTGTCTCTCTCTCTCGCGCGCGCGCTCTCTCTCTCTCTCTATCACACACACACACACACACACACACATATGCACGCGCACACACACACATACAATGTAATTTTTAAAAGTTCTACAGACTCTTGGGAAAGATTGTGTAAACCCTGAATTCCTTTGATCATCTCAGAAAAGGGGGAACTGAAGTAAGAATAGGAGGATAGGAAGGCCTGTGAGGGAGAACTACAAAGTCTAAGAATGTGGGCCTGGCAGAATGACTGCCAGATTGTCCCGACAGGGCCAGAGACCAGACAAAGATAAAAGATACAGAACTCAGAGACTCCAATCAACCGACTGATAAAACTCCCTTCTCAAGCATGCACTACGCCTCAGTGAGTGAGGGTGTCTCAGGATAGACACTTGAACCCCTATGATAAGGGTCAAAAATATCAAAGGAAGCCTTAAAGTTAGAGTTAACATGGCATGCAAACTGATGGGAAAATGACTCAGTGGGTAAGGGCTTGCTGCACAGCCATGATGACCTGAGTTTGGATCCTTGGTGCCTAGGTAAAAAGCAAGGTGGGTAGTATATGCATGTAACCCCAGCACTACAAGGGCAGAGTCGGGTGGATTCCCTAACCAGGCCACCTAGACATCGGTAAGCTTTGGCTCAGTGAGAGGACATGTCTCAAAAAATAAAGCAGGGCTGAGGATGTAGTTCAGTGGTAGAGCACATGCCTAGTGTGCGTACGGCCCCAGTTCAGTCCTCAGTGCTGCAAGGACAGTCAGAAGCCACTGACGTCAGGTTGCCGTAACAATCCTTCGGGCTGGGGAGAGGACAGTGAATAAAGCACTTGCTGCAGAAGTCCAAGGATCTGAGTTCAGATCCCCAGATGCCACATAAGCCAGACACAGAAGCAGCACAGGAATCTGTAATGCCAGCACGGCTACAGAGAGGTGAGAAGTGGGATCAGGAAATTGCTACAGTCTAAGGGCCAGCTTAGCCCAGTAGGAGCAGCGGTGAGCAAAACACCCTGCTTCAAAAGAGCTGGCCGGCAAGACTGGCACCTGAGGCTGTCCCTGACACACACACACACACACACACACACACACACGCACGCACGCACACACACACACACACACACACACGCACGCACACACGCACGCACACACGCACGCACACACACGCACGCACACACACACGCACACACACACGCACACACACACAGACACAGACACACGCACGCACGCACACACACACGCACACACACGCACGCACACACACGCACACACACAGTGCACACACACACGCACACACGTGCACACACACACGTGCGCACACACACGTGCGCTCGCACACGTGCACACATTTTAATTTTTAAGCTGGACAGCAATAGAGGAAAAGACTTGAAGTCAGCCTCCAGCCTCTCTACACACACGCACAGGCAAGCACAGCCCCTCCCCCTTCACAACACGTATTGATGTATGAAATGAAGAAAGGGGAAAAAAGAAGGGAAAATGGTTAGGACCAGCGACATCCTTTTCCTTTCAATTTTCTCCCTTTATAAACATGACTTCTAGAACTATTTTCCCATCTTTGTGTCATCTGTTGTGATTTAAGAGAAGCAGCACATGAGAGAGAGATGCCATGAGGCAGGGTTCAAGCAGAGGTTTTCTTTTTTTAATTAGAGAAAAGGATCATAAAAAGGGGGAAGGGGAGACTGGCCTCTGAAGACAGGAGCAACAGGAGAGAGGAGAAAGAGGGGGGGAGAGGATCAGAGAGAGGAAGAGAAAGAAAGCAAAGGATGGGAGGTGGGCAGGGCCCGTCTAAAAGGGAACAGTGAATGTGCACATGTGGTGCTCTTAGTGGCTGCAGCTGAGGGTGTATCCTGTCAGAACCCCAAGGACAGGACAGTACAGATGCCTGAATATTAATATCTTCATTACAGCTGGGGAGAAAAAGTTCTCTATTGGGGGCTTGGGGATTTAGTTCAGTGGTAGAGCACTTGCCTAGCAAGTGCAAGGCCCTGGGTTTGGTCCTCAGCTCCAAAAAAAAAGTTCTCTATTGAGTTTTACAAAATTACAGGGGTAGTAGTTTAAATATAATTGACACCCATAAGCTCATAGGGAGTGACACTATTAGGGATGTGACCTCATTGGAGAAAGTGTGTCACTGTGGGGTCGGGCTTTGAGGTCTCTTTTGCTCAAGCTTTGCTCAGTGTGACCATCAGACCATTTCCTGTTGCCTGCAAGATGTAGGACTCTCAGCTGCTTCTCCAGCACCATGTCTGCCTCCCCACCATGATGATAATGGACTCAGCTATCCCACCTCAGTTAAATGGTTTCCTTTATAAGAGTTACCATAGTCCTGATGTCTTTTCACAACAATAGAAACACTAAGACAGCAGGGAAAGTTAAATTGTCATGAAGGGATTATATTCAAAGACTCATTTGTATCCAACTCAGTAGGCAATCAAAAAAAAAAAAGCAATCAATAAATCAATCAATCTGCCTGTTCAGGAATTAAGAGAACTGACTGTACTTCCCGAGGTCCCAGGATCAATTCCAAGCATCAACATAGCAGCTCGCCACCTCTAACTCCAGGCCTAGGGGATACACTGCCCTCTCTAGCTTCCATTGGCACTACACACATTTCTTAGAGACATGCATGCAGGCAAAAAACTCATACACTTAGATTATTCTCTCTCTCTCTCTCTCTCTCTCTCTCTCTCTCTCTCTCTCTCTCTCTCACACACACACACACACACACACACACACACACACACACACACTATACACTGTCTGAGCTGTAGTTCAGCAATACAGAAGTGCCATCATTGCTCTAACTATGTATTTGGTTAGTTGATTTTGCTTTGTTTTTTTTATGATGGTGGAGACTGAAGTTAGAACTTTGCCCATTCTAAGCAAATACTTGGCCAACCCAGCTACCTCCCAGCCCCCAAACTGTCTCTTGAGAACCACAAAAGTGATGACCACATGTTAACATATAAAACTTAGCATCTTCCTGTTTCTGTGCTGGTGCCAAGTTACCAGGAACGTAGACTCCATTATATCTTTGCCTTCTAACCCTTGCACAAATGCATCAAGGGATAGGGTCTTCTGCATACAGAACTTCAGTCATAAAGCATTTAGGTCCTAGATTGTAGGGGAAAGATTTTAATGTTTGCACACACACACAAGCTATGAGGAAGGCAGAAATCACTACACTCACAGTCATGTTACCATTTCATAATCTTCAGTGATGGTTTGGAAGAAAATGGCCCCCAAACAGAATGGCACTTTTGGGAGATGTGGCTTTGCTGGAGTAGATGTGATCTTGCTGGAGGAAGTGTGTCACTGTGGAGGTGGGCTTTGAGGTCTCACATGCTCAAGCCACACCCAGTGTCTCAGTCTACTTCCTGTTGCCTGTGGAGCAACATGTAGAAGCTCCTTCTCCAGCACCATGTCTGCCTGCAACTGCACCACGCTCCCCATCATGATGATAACATTTTAAACCTCTGAAAGTGTACGCTGCCACCTCAGTTAAATGGCTTCCTTTATAAGAGCTGCCATGGTCATGGTGTCTATTCACAGCAATAGAAGCTGTGAACCAAGACATCCTCCAATCAACCTGTTAAATCAACACTATTGTTTTCCTGGTTTATAGACAAGGAAATTGGACTTCAGCAGGGTTACGATACTCAAAAACATCCTATAGCTAAGAAGGAGAGAAAAAAAATCAAGCTCAGGACTCTAAATCACTGCACATGTGCAATGGTTCTGGTGTCTGAGGGATCCAAAATATAATGACAAAAACCACACATGTACATGCTACACCATGTTGACCAAGTACAGGCTATTTCAACCATAGATAACCCTTAGATACATGCTACATGTCAACCTCTGAGCACCACATGAAAACCTTCTCTAAAATATGCACAGGCAGGTGGGGTACATCATTAATTCCAGCACTGGGGAGGCGGGCAGAAGTAGGCAGTGAGTTCTGGGCCAGCCTGGAGTTTTGAAGGTTAGCCAGGAGGAATACACACTGAGAGACCATGTCTAAAAAGTAATCGATTGATTAAAATAAAATACTTATTGATAAAATAATTGTTTAATGTCAATGATTAGCACATAGTCAGAAATAACCAGACACACAATGAAATAAGACCTCATGAGCCAAAAAAAAATATCTAAAGAGGTCCATGGCACTTCAAACACCCAGAATCTTCTCTCAATCTATAAAACAAATATAACTAAGTAAACAAAACAGAAAGCATCTGCAGGAACAACCACCCTAAGAACTGAAGGATTAGCAGGAGTTAACAGACGGGAAGAAGGGTGGTGATGCAGGAGAAAGGCATTCCCTTGTAAGGAGCCAATGCCATTCATTCTCTAAACCGCCAGAGCACCCAGGGAAGCAAGGGCAGGCGAGCCAAGCCAGTGAGGAGCTCAGCGGAGACTGGGTCCTGTTTGAAAGTTTTACCAGCAGGAGATGCGCTAAGGAAGCGAGCCTTGGAAGCTCATTTTAGTCTCCCACTCAGCTCTGAAGAGACTTCCTCCCCTTGATCTGAGAGAAGACACACACAAATCACCCGATCCATAATGAGGCAACACCACTCCCCCCACTGCCGGTAACCCTGAGTCAGTGGCCTGTCTAAAGGGCCCTGATGAAACCCTGTTTGGCTCATTTTCTCTGGGGACAGCACAGATCAAAAAAAAAAAAAAAAAAATCAGCAAAGAAGGTTCCAGCAGTTTACACGAGTTTACACGAGACTCATAGCTACGCAGGGCAAGGCAGCCTGTGTACATGCACACATGTGTGCAAGAGAGAGGGGTAGGGTAGCCCTTTAAAATTACAAGATTTCTAGCGGGCACTGCCCAGAGCTCAGCAGTACAGCAGGGCTCCAGGGGAGTAGGAACAACAGCAACCCATGATCCTTTGTGGGAGGCAGATGCACCAGCCCAGCCCCATGTGAAGCTCCTCCCACCCTGTGCGGGTTGGAGGCATCCGGACACATTACCCACCCGCCCGGCCACGCCCCCTGCAGTGTTCATCACCCCCGGGCTGCCAGGCCTTTGTTCCTGCATGCCAAGGACCTGCCAACCTGCCCTTCAACCCAAAGCAGCCTCCCCGAGATTGTGTGTAGGTCATGACCCTATCAGGAGCTGCTACCCACTCCTGACCTCCTCAAAGAAGCCCAGACGGGGAGCAGAAGACCACCGTCCGCCCAGGCTGCTTCTCGGCAGTGGTGGGGCCTTTGAGGGGAAAGTTCATCTTGTCTGTCAGCCCATTGTTGGCCTGCCAAGCGCGGGCTCGTCCTCCCCCGATGTGTCACAGGGCGCTGTTGACATAGATGTCAACTGTCAAGGGTGCCCTCCACCCTCCAACTCCCTCCTAGGGCGTCCTGCAGGCCCAGCACAAGGACCTCTGTCGCAACGATCCCCACTGGCCCCTTGCGAGAACCACGATTGCCACACCTTTGGAATTGCCAAAACTTGACTGGATACTTCATCATGTGGATTGCCATGGAGGCTGCAGCTGACACCAACAGGTATGGCAGATACTTGACTGTTTGCCAGGTGACAAATCCCAACTGAGTGAAACCTGCAGACTTCACAGTATCTGCGACACAAGCCTCCTCCCGCCCTCCCAGCGGCGGCTTCCTGGGGCCCACTTCCAGGAGGGAAAAAAAGAGGTCACATTTCCATGATTTAGGCCTATGGAGGCCCAGCACGCACCCTAAGGTCACAGCGCTGGCTGAATATTCCTATCCCCTTGACACCCACCTCCAATCTGCCTCTAGCCAGGGAGGAGCAGGCACATTGGGGATGAACAGAGGTCCCCACTGGCCCCGTCCCTGTTCTTATTATCAATCCCAGCGTACTTCAAGATAGAAGGTATCTTTCCCAGGTGATAAAGACTGCAGGAGTCCCAGAGCAGGAGCGAGTCCCAGAACTCAATGCTGGCTTCAAGGAACCCCGACACAGCACACATTAAAATACACAGTCCTTTGGAAACTTGCCTCCATATGCCGCCAAGATCCTGTTGAGCTCAGTCTTGATTCGGGTCTCCAAAAATGTCCATGGCCAAGGCTGTAGGAAAGACATGAGTTGGGCAATTGGGTTTGTCATCTATGCTCTATCGCTGTATGCACAAGCCCCACACTATAAGCCAATAAGCATTCCGATGGCCACCCCAAGGAAAGAAGAGTACCATGTAGTCAGGTCAGCAGAGAGCCAGGCTTCCCAGCTGCCAGCCAGGAAGACCAGGGACTTAACCCGCCAAGTGGGACTGAGCACAGGGCTATCAGAGTAAACGGAACCTGGCGACACAGACCACCAAAGCGTCCTGGTGTCATCCACCATCACTGCTAGTAAGTAGGGAGAAGGGTTTCTCTCAGACCAGTCCCGGGAGGCCAGTGCCCCAGCCACCATGACAGAACAAGGTTTAGGACAGGGATTGGTGCCTAGGGCTCTTTCTCAGGACATGCTGTTATACATGGCTAATGATTCCTTCCCCAGATCAGGCCAGATTCCCTACCCAGAGGCCAATCCCACAGAGCTATAGAAAGAGGTCGGGCAGAGAGAGCAGAGGTAAGAAACCAGGCAGCAGGCAGGCCTGGTGAAGGCCGGGCAGGTTGACAGGATAGGATTTTAGATCTCCTTATTTTGAAATGTCTATGAAATCACTATTTTGAAATCTTGTTCGCTTTTGAAATTTCTTTAAGATAAACCCAAATCTGTTTTTGATGAGTTGATACCTCGAGCACTGGCCCTCGTGTGTAGCAAGCAGTGTCCCCTGTCCTCGTGACCTCGGGGGCCAGCTCTGGCGTCCCGCTCTGCAGCCCTCCATAAGACGGGAACTGGCACTTCATGGGGCTCTACGCTGGGCAAGAGCTGCAGTAGGAGGGCAGCAAACGCGGTGTAAGAGACTAGGTACATGGTAACTCCCCAGCTAGCGTTCAGGCCATGCCTGCTGTGTCTCACAACCAGAAAGTGGACCTGTGTCGCCGCTGAATTCCCTAATGTAAGTGTAAAAATCAGTCACGTGTGACGTGAGAACAGTCAGCCTGTGGTTTCCTGTTCAATAGCTCTGCAGACCACACCTCGGTCCATAACCTAGGTTTACATGTGTAACACGAGTCAACGAGTAACCCGGGGCCGGAGAAAGCCAAGTCCTTTCTAGTTCACTAACAGGGATGATGCCCCAACAGGCCTCGCAGGAAGCCACAGAAGAAACAGGGCAGAGTACAGCAATGAGGCCACCCACCCTTTGATCTAGGAGGTCTGTCCCTTAGAGGACGAGTCCCCACCCTTTCACACCCACCCCAGTCATATTTGTAGGCTAACACCAAGAAGACTGCCAAGAAACAGCAGCTGCAGTGAGAACATTACAGAAGCCTATTTCTGTGTCCAGATTTGCACTTGAGGATAGGGAGGCCAAGAAAGCCAAGATGCTGATTGACTTGAATAAGGTAATAAGATCTTCTAGGGCTGGTATAGCTCCTCGGATGCAGCAAGGGTAGGTCCCACCAAAATATGCCCTGGTTGACAATTCCTTGCCTTTATTTCTTGTACCAATGGAAATATTTTACAGTACATCAGAACATACAGCTCTACCAATGCAACATGTGTGAGTCCAGGGTTCAGGTTCCATCTACACTGGGCAGTTTAATTATGTTTGAGAAGTATCTTCAAACATCATCTGACTGTTTGAAGAAATTCTTCTGGATCTCTACTGAGCATGCTCTAGAATTGGGACAACTTCTAGACAGTAATGGCAGATAGATGAAGGGGTTCCATGGGAAGAAGAAACGGAACCCTTGTGCAGGTGTCAACCTCCAATCATGTAGCCTCTTCCCTTCATCATGACCACAACTCCCTCTAAAACCAGCCTGAAGATGCAGCTATACCAAGAGCCCAGCGCATAGTGGGTAGACGATGGATACAACCTCTAGCTCAACCTGGCGAGCAGTACCAACTATCTAGTTTTTAGATTCCAATCTGGCTATGGGGATAAAAGAATCTGTGCTGGGCATTGCCAAGAGACACAGGAGGCAAACCCAGCTTCGTGGTTGTGATGTGTGTTATCACACTTACGCAGTCGTCCCTGCTGAGGAGAGGGACAAGAGGCCAGGGTCCTCTCCTAGGAAAGCGGAGCCTTCTAGGAGAGGACAGATTCTCACATCTGTCCCCATGTCCTGGTTTCAGTGACCACAAACAGCTCTCCTGACTGGGCCAGAGCCTGAGAACATAGCCACAGCCTGGACAGTGTTAGTCACCCTCCCACCGCAGACAACGGCAAGATGACACAACTCAACACGATGCTTAATCCTGCTAAACACCAGCAGTGGGCAGAGTTGGGGAAACAGGCTTTCCTCGTGATTCATCTGCAACAAGGTCACTGCCCACAGCCCAGGGGTGGCCCGACCTGGAGGTCACCTGCAGACTCCAGCACGTGCCTCTCCTCACCCTAAATTGCCCTCCTGACACCTGTGTGCCACTAAGATTCTCACTGTTACTGCAAGTTTCTTTGGGTGCTGAAAGCTTTAGCAACTCATTTTTTTTGTGTGCTTTTATGCACTGAGAATGTCAATCAATGTCTTGTTCATCTTCACCTCCAACTCCTCCCTCCCCACTGGCTCCGACCTCATCTTTGTTGAAACACACTAGTGGCAGTTTGTAACTCCCATGTACGGGGTCATCCACTGAAGCACGGTTGACCTACCTGGAGCCGTACCCTTATGGAACACTGGCTTTCCCTTACGCAGAAGCCAAAGCTGTCAATAGCTCTTCAGACAGGGGTACATGCTCGTGAGCTTCCTCTCCTGCTAGAATAGAAACTGGTTTTATCCTGTCCGGGTCTTGTACAGGCAACCACAGCTGCTCTAAGTCCTTGAGTACAGCGTTCCTGCCAGGTCAAGAAGATGCTGTCTCACTCTGGTCTCCCCTGACCTCTGGCTCTTGGTTTTCCCCTTCCTGCCTGCTACTCGCTTGCCGTGCCCGCGAGGCCAGAGTACCGAGCTTGGCGGAGGGTGTTGGGATTGGAACACTTAACAGACCACCACGAGAAGTTGAAAAGAAGCTGCTGCCACCACTACCATTATTACAGAGAGTAGTGGGCTTCTATACCCAAGCCAGGGGATGGGCTAAGCATAGGAGGAAGTCATGCACCACCCACACCTGGGGTCAAGCCACAGGCATGGCACACCAGAAAGTTATGAGAACCACCTTGTTTGATCAAGGAGTTTGATCACGGGAGTTCTACAGCTGGGTGGAGAGGAAGACAGCTGTGAGGGACCAGTACTTAAATTCCCCAACACTCACTCTCTGAACCTTGGGGAGGTGGCAAAGATGCTCCACTTGTGGCTGAACACTCCATAGTCCCCTATGCTCTGCCTTTTATAGTTCTTTCTTTGTTCACCATTGCCCACTACACGCATAAAACAATTCTCCACTGAGGTCTGAGAGCTATACCAGTCTAGAAACAGAAATATAAATACAATGTATTACTGTGTCCATTTATCAGAACAATATCAGTAAACTCACTCCTTGGGCCTTTGAGCTCCACAATCATGGGTTCTGGACCAGATTTACAGCATTAGACATGTGCTTCCTCTTGTTCATTAGGCCTGGAATCTAATCAGGACGCATAGATTACCCCTTTAACATGTATTGCATTCATGGGTATATGCTCTGCCACCACTCATTACAGCAGCTCACGGGGTTCATAGATGGGTAAGACTGTTGATGACGTCCCCCAACCCAGCATACTACATACTACCTTCTGATGTCATGAAAGCTAACCAGCATGAAAGAAGCTGACCAATAACTCAGTGAGAGAAATTCCATACCTGGGATGCCTATGATCAGTAACTCAATAAGAGGGATCCATACTCGGCGCTAGACTTTTTATTTCATAACCTATTAATTCTGTATTAATTCCTGGCTAGAAAAGTTCCAATTAAACTCTTGTGTATGTGTGTATGTCTGTGTCTGTGTGTAAGTGAGAGGGGGGAGAGGGAGAGAGTGCTTATAAATAATAGATATCACTTTTTAGAAAGAGACCATCTGATTCTAGTTAGATTCATAAACTTCTAATTAATTGAAAGAAATCAATCCAACACCTAGAAGAGTTCTCGAAGTCTCTAGAAAATTCACACCTCTATTTCAGGTGGTCCTCAGAATCAGACTCAGGTGCATTGCCCTTGAGCTGCCTTTGACCCCTCATCACCCACACTCTTGAAACATCTGCCTGGAAGCTATAAGCAAACACTAAGACCAGCTGTCTGGATAGATGGGTTGCCTGTGACACTTTACCTACCACCCTCTCTGTACTATGGAAACCTCACAAGCTCACCATCCCAACACCCTTTACTTGTCTGGGGGTATTTGGTACAACCCCAGGAAACCGTGGGTAAGTCTTAGTCATCTCTCAGTTGTGGGGAGAACTTCTGTTAGGCAAATGTGTGGTAGGGCACAGTGGCCATCTATCTCCAGGAACTATAGAGAGGGAAGACGACATAAAAATCCTGGTTCCTTGTGCTGGGAACCAAGCACTCTCGATCTGCTCTGATGGACATCAGACTGATCATGTCCATCACCATTATAAACTGCTTCTGTGCCCAAGAGGATGATGCTCACCCGAGGCTAGGATAGTAGGAATGGTTCTGGCCTCCTCTCCCACTAGGATAGACGGAATGGTTCTGGCTACGGGCAGCTCTGGTCCCCTTTCTCCTTGCCTGGGATAAGGTAGCTGAGGACAAGGACAGGACTAGGAGCGGTTTGAAAGAGACCCCTCTGGCTTCCCAGCTTCCTGACAATGCCAAGAATCCTGGGACCTTGTGGGTAGCTTCTAGACAATGTGCCACTGCTCATTCTGGGGCTGTCCCCTCCTTAGCTGCCTTCCCGCCTCTCAAGGAGTCTCAAGAGTAGCCACGACCCTCTTCCCGCTCTTTCACTTCCATTGGGGACCCATGTGTGGGTTGTTTGTCGCTGTTGTTGCTGGTTTTTTCATCTGTGAACAAACCCCTGACCAGATGCTACCTTCAGAAAGAGAGGTCTACTTTGGCTCATGGTTTGAAGGGTACACAGTCTATCATGTGGGGTGAGGAGGAAGCTGTGGCTTCAGGAGCCTGTGGCTCACATCTCAGCAGACCAAAAAGAATGCTGGGACCGACTGAGACCAGACCATAAATCTCAAGGCCCACCCACAGCAACTCACTTCCTCCAGGTTGTCCCCACCTCCGAAAACAGTGCCACCAGCTGGGCACCAGGTATTAAACACAGGTGCCTGAGAGGAAACAGTCTTGCATTAGTTCCAACATTAACACAGTAGGCATCAAAAGTTGAGGGCGGCCAACGACAGAGGTGGCCGGAAGGTGACCAGGCAGGAAGTTATCATTGAAGTAGTAGCCTCTTCAATAGTCACAGCTGTGCAGAAGCAGAGCAAGCTACTCCAAAACACTTCCACCGCCATGCTCCTTGGTCACCTCTGGGAGGACTGAGGGTATACAGCCCCTCCTCCACAGACTCCAGCAATGGGCACAGCTCCAGCCACAGAGGTGTCTCTGTCACCGGGGCAAGGCTCGTCTATTTTGAAAGACCTAAAACACAGACTTAGTTTGAAACCAAGAAACACTAGGTCAGAAGAGGGTCCCTTCCCAAGAAAGCAAGGCCATGCACCTACCCCTTCCCTCGCGAGATCAGCTTGATCTTCCTTGACCAAATATATGACAAGGGACAGAGACTGCCAGTTTCATGTCAGACCTTAGGGGTCCTTACCTTATACCTGTCTCAAAACACAGCCAAGGGCTAGAGCAGACCCGCCAGCCCCCAGAGTGATGGTTCTCCCTCCGCACGTACTTCCGATACATTGCCTGGATGGCATGCAAGGAAGATCAAGTCCCTGTGGGGAAGATGGGCACTTCCACTCCAGCGGCTCTCCCGGCCTCACCTGCCCGCCCGCCCTGGCTAATAAGGGCTCCAACGAGGCCTTGCCGCTCCCCGCCCCCCACAGGCACCTTCACAAAACCCCACATTGGCAATTACTCCTAATTACATGATGTGACAAGGAGCTAGGGCTGGGGCACTTAACTCAGGCCCTGCATTATGCAATGTTTTTAATCCTCTTACTTAAGGCGGAAAACTGATACGGTGCTCCCAGTTCACATGAATGACTGGAAAATAATTCTAAGAAATAAAACCATGGCCATCGGGATCACCTTACCAGCTCCCTGGGAGGATTAAAAGGATGCATACCTTGAACCATCAGATGCCCTCTGCTGAACCCTCCCAGAGCCTCACTGATAAGAAAGCACCTCAGAGGGAGCAGGGCCTAGTGGGTGTTCCCTGGAGCACCGTGAGGTGCGCGCCCTGGGGCACCGTGAGGTGCGCGCCCTGGGGCAGCATGTAGACCATGAGGTGTGTTCCCTGTCCCCTGGAGCAGCCTGCAGTGCTGTGTCTCTAGGCCGAGTCCCATCACTCAGCAGAGCTATAGCTGGAGCTGCCTGGGCTCCGTGTGCCCCAGAGCAGCAGGCACACGGGCAAGGGCTTATCTACATAGAGCCCCTCTTTCTCTCATTCCTAAGGCTCCTCATCTCACTATTCTGGCCACAAGTCTCTTCCCCCTCCGCCAGCTTGCCTAACTTCTAGACAAGGCCGTGAGGCTCACAGGCCCTAGAGAGAAACACACAATGATGACGTCTAAGATATCTTACACAGTTCAGGCCCTGGGAAGTGGAGAGGTGTGCAGCACACTGGGCTCCTGGCTTTCCAGGATGAGATGCTATCAGCCACACAAAATCCACCCAAGGCTCCGAGACACTCCAACTGCCAGTCAGCAGAGTGGGCGAGTAGGGGTACGGGCCCTCAATGTCCACACCCCAGCCCAGCCTCGAGGGAGCAGCTCAATGCAGGCAGGTACAATTACAGTGGCTAGGCCCATTAAATCTTGGAATAAAGAGCTGGCCTGGTAATTGCCCCTAATCCCTTCCCAGCCTTTGTCTGCTAGCAGTACTGCTGTAAGCCTAATGGGGTGAGGTAAGTGGCCAGACTCCCAAGCCCTCCCCAGAGCGCCTAAGGCAGGCCTGGTGTGGGGACACTCAGTCAACAAGCCCACCAGGATGCCATTCCTAAAGGGTTCCACTGACAGGACCCTCCACGAAGAAACGGTCTACCCAGGACAGTGGGGCTCCTGGGGCTATAATATGGCACCAGAGCAAGAAGACTGCAGACCCCAAAGGAACTGAAACAGACAGTGGCCTGCCATCTGCACCCACAGCCACATCCGTGCTCTGGTCTTGCTCAAGCCCTAATTCCTGCACGCAGGCTGTGCGCCTCATCGCCATACGGCATAGGGCAGCTGATCGCTGTGCACTGTTGGGGCTTCACAGCCAAAGTGTGGTGGCCTGCCTGCAGCCAGCCACCAAGAGGCTTCCCAGAGTTAGCAGCCGCTGTGCTCTTCGTGTAGCCTATAAAAGCAGAGGGACCACAGTAGCCCAGGACAAACTGCAAGCCCCTTGTCTTGCGGACCCCCTGGTCCTCCACCGAGCACTTGGATGCCGAGCAGCCAGCGGAGGTCACAAGAACACAGAACCCCCTGGGTCCAGCAGTGATTGGGGGGCGTGAAGCCAATCTGAAGGCCCCTCCATGCTGACAGAGGCCAAGAGAATCCCTGTTTGTGCACGGGCCTGGAACACACAGGCCCCCAGCCTCCACCCTTTCCCTCTGTATGTAGAGAAATGGCCCCACACCCGCTCTAAGAGGACGGGCATCTCCTGCGGCTGGAGAAACAGCCCAGTGTGCAACAGCACTTGTTCGCATAAACATGAGGATGTGAATTCACGCCCTGTGAGAGACAACTGCGCCCTGACCTCCCTTGTACCTATAACGGTAGTGCTGGGGCGGGCGGGGGGTGGGGGGAGGGAGGGGCAGCCACAGCCACAGGAGGAGCAGTGGAGCCTGCCAGACACAAGCCCCGCCCGGGTTCATGCGCACCCTATTCCGAGGAAAAGGTGAAGAGTGATACAGCTGCACACTTTCTTCTCTAGCCTCAGTGCATGTGCACGTGTGCACACACACAGACACCTACACTCACATGTGCACAAGCATACGTATACACATATACATGCACCCTTATACACACACATACATATAACCCTACACACACATACACACATATATACACCCCTACACACATACACACACACATACATACACCCCTACACATACCCCTACACACATACATACACCCCTATGTACACACATATACACATACACACCTACACACATACATACACACATACACCCCTACACACACACACACATACACCCCTACATATACACACATACACCCCTATATACACACATATACACATACATACATACCTACACCCCCACACACACATACATACACCCCTACACACACAAACATACACCCCTATATACACACATATACACATACATACACCCCTACACACACATACACACATACACCCCTATACACACATATACACATACATACACACCTACATACACACCTACACACACACATGCACCCCTACACACACATACATACACCCCTACACACACACACACACCTCTACACACACACACATACATACACCCCTACACATACTCCTACACACATACATACACTCCCTACACACACACACACACACACACACACACACACACACACACACATACACACACCATGCACATCTTTGAAAAGAAAATCTTCCAGCTTTTTAATATCAGCTAATTCCAATAATTCAAAATACAGGTGATGGGGGATATCCTTCTGTAAATATGTTTCTTTTATTGGTTGATAAATAAAACATTGACTGTCAGTAGCCAGGCAGGAACTACCAGACAAGGCAGGGCTACCAGGCATGGAGAATGCTGGGGAGAGAAAGGCAGAGAGAAAGGATGCCAGAGAGACGCCATGTAGCCCCTAAAGGATAACAGGTCCAGGCATTCACCAGTAAGATAAGACCATGTAGAAATACATAGATTGTTAGTTATTGGTTAATAATTAAGAGAGTGCTAGCCAGTAAGAAGCCTAAGCCATTGGCCAAACAGTTTATAATGAACATGTCTCTGTGTGTTTATTTGGGGTTAAATTGCTGTGGGACCAGGTGGGAAAGAAACTCCATCTACATACAGGATGAACCATACATACAGATGAACCATACTACAGGATGAACCAAACCAGTGTATAGGGCATTCAGTTTATAAGCTTCTGCCCTGGGTTTGTCAGTTTTCAGGGCCCTCTGTTCCCACCCCAAAAGCAACACCACCCATCATGTTCATCTCTGTAAACCCAGCACCCAGCGCAGGGCTTGGAATACAGCAGACTCTCCTCAAGCTCGGCTAAGTGGCTGAAAGAATGAACAAGTGAGCAAAGGAAGGAAGAAAGGTACCTGATCAAGCGTTCTAGCCGATGACTGCAAGCAGGTCTGGGCGGCCATCCCCCATGGCGGTCTACCTGCCCCAGGAGCATCCCAGCATCCCTCCATTCTCTATTCTCTAGCCACAGTTGGAGTTTCAAATCCCATGCTCCTATTTAAATGTTGCAAAGCATGCTCTACCTCACCAGCAGATGAAAGATGAATGCAGACTCCCTCCAAGCAGGAGGACTGAGGACACCGAGTCCTCAGATGAGGCACCAGTCAACACCACAACACGGGATGAAAGGTCCTCTGGGAGGAGAAAGCCTCCCTGAGCCCAGAAGGCCCTTCCTGTCCACCCTTCTGAACTCTGTACACACCAAAGTGTGATATAAATAGGACTTGGACAGTAGACGATTATACTGAATGTGCTGAGGCAGGAGACTGCCAGCCCAAGAGGCTAAACTTGCAATCCAACAGAGCAGCAATATTGTGTCAGGGTTAGGTAGCTGCCTCTTATGGCCTGGCAAGATGGCTCAGCAGGTAAAGGTGTTTGCTACCAAGGCTGGTGACCTGATTTCAATCCCTGGGACCCACATGGTACGAGAGAATTAAGTCCTGCAAGTTGTCTTCTGGCCTACACACGCACACAGCACACATATGCACACACACACGCACACACAGGCATGCACACACACAAATGTAATTTTTAATGCACTTTATTTTCTCTTTAGACTAGAGTCTGAGATCTACTGCTCTGCATGCACTTTAGGGTCTTCTCATAGGGAAAAATGCACCAGCTGGGCAGTGTTCTCATCTGAAACCCGGAAACAGGAAGACAGCCTTTCTGTTGCATGTGGTTGCTGGCATAATTCTGTTCCCCGCAGTCAAGTGGACTGGGCTTTCTCCCTGGGTTTTGCACTCAGTTCTCAGTTGATTGTTGGAGACTACTCTCTGCCCTTTCCCAAACAGACTCACACTGCCCACTTCATCCAAGTCAACAGGGCCCATCCAGCAAGGCTGATGTTACAATGCTATATAACATACGAGTAACATGTGGGAGTAGCATCTTGTCATCTTTTACATAGTATCTAGGTAAGGAATAGTAGGGAGAATTCTAGAGTATCCATGACACTAATAGCAAGCTTTTTATTGGCCACCTCCAAACTGACCAAGAGAAACAAAGAGAAAAGAGCAGTAGATGTGAGATGTGCTGACATCCAGCACTCCTCAGTCTGCTAGGACTGCACTGGGCCAACTCTTCAAGGCAAGTCTCAAAGGCAAGAGATGCCACACTATAAACAGAGAGACCAACGAACACATCCCCATTGCATGGCTACGAATGTAGCTGGTGGTGGGCGCTCAAGTGTTTAATGCCTGCACTCAATCCCCCACATTAATAAAGTAAATGTTCTCTTTAAAAGGAATAGGTGTGTGTCACACATTCCAATCCCCACTATCTAGGAAACTGAGTCTTCCAAACTTTAACATGGGTTGACTCTCTGGATCCAGGGACAAAAATCAAAATTGGGCGATGCAGGGGTCATTGTATTCATAACTCTTCTTGTTGCCATGACAAAATCAACGTAAGAACAGACTGGTTTACTTTGTCTCGCAGCTCAAGGGCATTCAGTACTTCATGATGAGGAAGGCATGACAGTCTGGGGATGAGATAGAGGGGTCACACTGTATCTGCAATCAGAAGGCAGAGATATATAAACAGTGGTTCACATCTTCCTTCCTCTTTTTCATTCAGTCATCATCCCCCATCCACAAGCAAAGGTATTTCCACGATGACTAGAAAAGCAGTCAAGTTGACAATGGAAATTAAGCATCACAGACACCACTCTGAGACCAGGGCGTTCGGTGAAAACATGTAAATGATGGGACTCTCTAAGTCCATCAGAAGACCACGCGCTCTTTCCCTCTGAAACCGATTGGTTGATGGCAAGCCTTCTAACTGCACTGTTAGTCCTGTTTTCCCCATCAAAAGTGGTAGCTTTCTGTCTTACCATGCTATGGTGAATCCCATACTCAGTAAGCCCCATCCATTCCCACAGACCTTCCAACCACCAACCTGGTGTCCTATCTCAAATGTGAACAAACCCTGGATATCAGGTTAGGCCTCCAACACAAAAGGCAAGGGTAGAACCAGGAAGAAATCAAAGAATCCAGAGAGATGATACAGCATAGCAAGCAAGGGGACCCAGCTATTACCTCAGAGAAATAAATAAGGGGACGTAAAACATGTGCAGGATGCAAACTGCCTACGGAGCAAAGGGGCGTGCTCCGAAAGTTCTCAAAAGCCATAAAAATGGAAAACAACCACTGGGCAATTACCCATCACTGCCTTGTCATCTACACTGAGTGTGGCTACACAGCAAAGTGCGGCTCGCCTACTGACCTTTTTCACGAGTCTGTAAGTTGATCAAAGTCTCAAACTTTCGCACACGTTTTCACTATGTTGTGTGACACTCAGCAGCCCATTTCAAGCACTTCTGTCACACACCTCAGACACAAGTGATTGTGTGGCGGGCAGAGCTCTGAGCCTAAACAGCTGCCTTGATCCCAGTGCCATTTTTGCTAAGAAAAGAAGAGAATTGATGACGAGCTTGCAGCTATCTAGATGTAGGTACTGGGCAAATATTTTCTCAAAAATGAACATGAACCTGTCAATTCAAGGGAAAGAGCCAGCAGTATTTGTCACTAGTGGTAAGTTTGAGTTTTCAAGCGAAATTCATTTGGGTAGAAGTAGCTACCACCATGGGCTGGAGAGCTTCTGAATGAGGCCTGTCCAGTGGGGATCAGTAGCTATGGATCTGATTGACCAACAGTCTATAAAGAAATAGTTAACATTTGAAAGATGTTACTTAGCAAACCACAATTTCCCAATAGTGGGTCCACAGAACAAAATCAGTCAGGTACCAAATCTTCCAGGAGACTAGGAACTGGCTCTTACTGAGTTATGCCTTGAGAATGAAGGACATTCAGAATGTTCTGGAAAAGCTATTGAAAGACCCTTCACCTTTTCTATCCACACACCTGAATGGAAACCTTTTCTTTCTACACCCAGATAGACCAAGAAAGATGGAGGAAGTCTCCTTCTACGGTTGTTACCCAATAGAAACAGGTCCAGTGGGACTGACGGAACAGAGAAAAATCTCCTGTATCACTATTCATGACAGATAAGGTATAGGGCCAATTAATATAATTTTGGCAGGTGAATAGATCTTTTCAGATGGCCTATGTATTGACACAATAGTGTATCTGTCTGCCATTTGTAGCAACATGTGCAGAGCTAAAAGGTATTGCATTAAATGAAATAATCTAAGCACAGGAAGAAAAATATTTCATTACTCTGTTCATTTATACAGAAAAAAAAAAACTGCAGATTACATAGAAATAGACAAGGACAGAGGTCACGAGAGGCTAACAAGCCATGGTGGCTTGAAAGAAAATGGCCCCCAAAGTGGGTGGCGCTACGAAGAGGTGTGGCCTTTGTGGAGGAAGTGTGTCATTGTGGGGGTGGGCTTTGAGGTCTCTTTTGCTCAAGCTTCCCTCAGTATAAGTCGGTGAACTTCCTGTTACCTGTAAGATGTAGGACTCAACATCAGCACCATGTCTGCCTACATGCTGCTATACTCCCCGCCATGATGATGAAGGGTTAAGCCTCTGAAACTGTAAGCGAACCACCCCAATTAAACGTTTTCTTTATAAGAGTTGCCATGGCCATAGTGTCTTTTCCCAGCAATAAAAACCCTACATAAGAGTAGCATCAGAGGGAGGCTTAAACTTCAGGCTCAGGAGCAATGGCAGAAGGAGGCCTGAGCCATCGGCCCAGGAGTGGGAGTGGGGCCTAGCTGCCGGGACTGACAACAGCAGTGGCTTCTAGAAGCTCTCACAATTATTTCCTCTGGGAAAGAGCACCTGTGACCCAGCAAGCATTCACTGTCACCTCTCGATTAGAGATATCCCAGTGCTGTAGTGACCCCGGACCCACAGTCCCACCAACACTTAGAGTAGCAATCGCCAGAGCTGCGGCCCCGCCCCCAATGGGAGGAGCGATGGCCGGAGCTGCGGCCCCGCCTCCAATGGGAGGAGCGTCCACTGGAGCAGTAGCCCCACCTGCACCTTGAGGAGCAACCACCTGAGCCTTGGGCCCACTTCCACCAGGAGGAACTTTCACCTGAGGCTCTGCTCTGCTCGCTCCTGAAGGAGTGGTTAACAGAGCCACGGCCTCCGGCTATACCAACTGGAGAGAGCGCCCTGAAGCACAAGCTCCGCCTATGCCCATTAGAGGAAGGCATGCATAGACAAAAGGTAAGAACACACTCAACAATATAAAGAGCAATAAGGCACCACTAGAAACTATGGTGCTACGCCAGCAAGACCGGAGCATCCCAACGCAGATGAAGCAGAAGAAAATAACCTAAAAATAACTTTATGAGGATGATTGAGACCCTTAAAGAAAAATGAAAAATTCCCTTAAAGAAATGGAGGAAAAGACAAACAAAAAAATTAAAAGAAACTGACAAATCCCTTACAGAAAACCAAGTAAAAACAATCAAACAAGTGAAGGAAACAATTCCAGACTTGAAATCTAAAATGCAGGCAATAAAGAAAATACAAACTGATGGGATTCTGGAAATGAAAATCTGGGTAAACAATCAGGAACCACAAATGCAAGCATAAACAACAGAATACAAGAGATGGAAGAGAGAATTTCAGGCACTGAAGAGATGATAGAGGAAATAGATCCATCAGTCAAAGAATATGTTAAATCCAACAAATCCTTAACATAAAACATGCAGGAAATCTGGGACAGCATGAAAAGATTGAACCTAAGAATAATAAGAATAGAAGGAGGAGAGATTCATCTCAAAGGCACAGAAAATATATTCAACACAATCATAGAAGAAAACTTTCCCAACCTAAGGAAGGACATGCCTGTGAAAATGCAAGAAGCTTACAGAACACCAAATAGACTGAACCAAAGAACTAAGTCCCCTCCACATAATAATCAAAACAATAAACACAAGGAATGAAGGGAGAATATTAAGAACTGCAAAGGAAAAAGACAGACCTATCAGAATTACACCTGACTTCTCAATGGAAACAATAAAAGCCAGAAGGTTCTAGCAGCCGTTATGCAGACACTAAGGGACCATGGATGCCAGTTCAGACTATTTATCAAGCAAAGCTTTCAATAACCATAGATGGAGAAAACAAGGTATTCTATGATAAAACCAGATTTGAACAATTCCTATCCACAAACTCAGCCCTACAGAAAGTACTAGAAGGAAAATGCCAACCCAAAGAAGCTAGTTACATCCACAAGAACACAGACAATAGATGAGCTTACTGCAGCAAATCCCAAAGAAGGGAAATGCACACACAATGCTATCACCACCAACAAAAACAATATCAGGAACTACAATTCACTGGTCATTAATATCCACTAATAGAAATTGTCTCAATTCACCTATAAAAAGACACAGGCTAGTGGATTGGATACGAAAACAGAATGCATTCTTCTGCTGCATACAAGAAGCACACCTCAACCTCACAGACATTACCTCAGAGTAAGGGTTGAGAAAATTTTTTCTAATCAAATGGACCTAAGAAACAAGCTGGTGTAGCTATCCTAATATCTAACAAATTAAAATCAATCAAAAAAGATAAAAGGGCATTTCATATTCATCACAGGGAAAATCCATCAAGAAGAAATTTCAGCTCTGAACATCTATGCCCCAAATAACAAAGACTCCAACATTTGTAAAACATTACTAAAGCTTATATGACAAATTAAGCCCCACACACTAGTAGTAGGAGACTTCAACACCCCACTCTCACCACTGAACAGGTCTACCAGACAGAAGCTTAACGGGGAAATAAGGGAACTAACAGATGCATGACTCAATGGACTTAGACATCTATATAATATTCTACCAAAACACAAAAGAATAAACTCTCTTCTCAGCACATCATGGAACCTTCTCAAAAATAGACCACATACTCTGTAACAAAGCAAACCTCAACAGATACAAAAAAAATATTGGAATAACCCATGTATCCTATCAGATCATCACAGCTTAATGTTAGACTCCAACAGCAACATTACTTCAGAAAGCCCACAAACTCATGGAAATTGAACAATGATCACCAAACCACTACTGGGTCAGAAAAGAAATAAAGAAATCAAAGACTTCCCAAAATCTAATGAAAATGACCACACAATGTTCCCAAACCCATGGAACACAATGAAAGCTGTACTAAGAGTAAAGTTCACACACTAAATGCCTACAGAAGGAAGCTGGAGACATCCCACATTAACCGAAAACTGAAAGGCTAGAACACAAAGCAGCAAACTCACCCAGAAGGAGCAGACGGCAAGAAATAGTCAAATTGAGGGCTGAATCAATAAAGTAGAAACAAAAAAAAATGCAAAGAATCAATGAGACAAAGGGTTGGTTCTTAAATTCAACAAAACAGACAAACCTTTAGCCAAACTAACCAAAAGATAGAGGAATGATATAAATTAACAAAGTCAGAACCAAAAAAGGGGACATAACAACTGAGGAAATCTAGAGAATCATCAGGTCAAACTTCAAAAACCTGTACTTCATAAAATTGGAAAACCATAAGGAGATGAACAATTTTCTAGATAAGTACCACATACTAAAATTAAATCAAGAACAGCTAAGCAATTTAAATACACACCCCTAAGGAAATAGAAACAGTTATCAATAGTATTTCAATCAAAAAAAAAAAAAGCAAAGAAAAAAAAAAAAGCCCAGGACCAGATGGTTTCAGTGCAGAATTATACCAATGTTCAAAGAAGAACTAATAACCTAATAACAATACTCCTCAAATGATTCCACACAATGGAAACAGAAGGAACAATGCCAAACTTTTTATGAGTCTACAGTTACTCTAATATCCAAAAGAAAGACCAATTTTCCTCATGAATATTGATGCAAAAATACTCAATACTGGCAAACCAAATCCAAGAACACATCAGAAAAATCATCCACAATAATCAAGTAGGATTCAACCCAGAGATGCATGGATAGTTCAACATACAAAAATCCATCAGTGTAATCCAATATATATATATAATATATATATATACATATATATATATGTATATATATATAAACTTGAAAAACACATGATCATCTCATTAGATGCTGACAAAGCCTTCAACAAAATTCTACACCCCTTCATAATAAACGTCTTGGAGAAAACAGGGATACAAGGAACATACCTAAACATAGTAATTAACCCAACATCCAACATCACACTAAGTGGAGAGAAACTCAAAGAAATCCCACTGAAATCAGGAGCAAGAATAGGCTGTCCACTCTCTCCATATCTATGCAACATGGTACTCAAAGTTCTAGCGATAGCAATAAGACAACAAACGGAGATCAAAGGGATACAAATTGGAAAAGAAGAAGTCAAATGTCACTATTTGCAGATGATATGATAGTTTGCATAAATGACCCCAAAAACTCTATCAGGGAACTCCTACAACTGATAAACACCTTCAGTAATATAGCGGGATACAAGATTAATTTTTTTAAAAAATCAGTAGCCCTCCTATATACATATGACAAACGAGCTAAGAAGGAAATCAGAGAAACACCACCCTTTACAAGAGCCACAAATAACATAAAATATCTTGGGGTAACTCTAGCCAAACAAGTGAAAGACCTGTATGCCTGTATGACAAAAATTTAAGTCCTTAAATAAAAAAATTAAAGAAGATAGCAGAAAATGGAAAGGTCTCCCATGCTCTTGGATAGGTAGGATCAACATAGTAAAATGGCAAACCTACCAATATGCAGATTCAATGCAATACCCATCAAAATCCCAGCACAATTCTTCACAGACCTGGAAAGAACAATACTCAACTTCATATGGAAAACCAAAAAACCCAGGGTAGCCAAAACAACCCTGTACAATAAAGGATCATCTGGGGGCATCACCATCCCTGACTTCAAGCTCTATTATAGAGCTATAGTAATGAAAACAGTTTGGATTGGCATAAAAACAGACAGGTGGACCAGTAGAATAGAATCAAAGACCCCAATATCAACCCACACACCTATGAACACCTAATTTTTGACAAAAAAGCTAAGAATATAAGATGGGAAAAGAAAGCATATTCAACAGATGATGCTGGTATAATTGGATGTTGACATGTAGAAGAATACAAATTAGATTCATATCTATCACCCTGCACAAAACTCAAGTCCAAATGGATCAAAGGCCTCTACACTGAACCTCATAGAAGAGAAAGTAAGAAATACCCTTGGACACATAGGCACAGGAGACCACACTTCCTAAATAGAGCACAACTAGTACAGATACTGAGAGCATCAATTAATAAGTGGGACCTCCTGAAACTGAGAAGCTTCTGTAAAGCAAAGAACATAGTCAGCAAGATAAAACTGCTCCCTGCAGAATGGGAAAAGATCTTCACCAACCCCACATCTGACAGAGGGCTGATCTCCAAAACATACAAAGAACTCAAGAAACTAGACATCAAACTACCAAATAATCCAATTTTTAAAATGGGGTACAGATATAAACAGAATTCTAAACAGAACAATCTCAAATGGTGGAAAGACACTTAAGGAAATGCTCAACATCCTTAGTCATCAGGCAAAAGCAAATCAAAACAACTCTGAGATACCATCTTACATCAGAATGGCTAAGATCAAAAACACCAATGACAGCTTATGCTGGAGAGGATGCAGAGAAAAGCGAACACTCCTCATTGCTGGTGGGAATGCAAACTTGTACAGCCACTGTGGAAATCAGTATGGCAATTTCTCAGAAAATTAGGAATCAACCTACCTCAACACCCTGAAGTACCACTTTTAGGCATATACCCAAAAGAGACACATTCACACCACAAAGACATTACTCAACTATGTTCGTAGTAACATTATTCATAGTAGCCAGATCTTGGAAACAACCTAGATGCCCCTCAATCAAAGAATAGATAAAAACAAATGTGGCACATTTACACAATGGAGTATTACTCAGTGGTAAGAAACAATGACATAATGAAATTTGCAGGCAAATGGACCAAGCAAAAAAATAAAACTAATAATAAAAATTAAGGAAAAAAAAATTCTGAGTGGGGAAACCCAGAGCCAGAAAGACAAATATAGTATGTACTCACTCATAAGTGACATAAAGCAAAAGATACCCAGTCAACAATCCACAACCCAGAGAAGCTAGAACCCTCTTCCAGAAATAGATGGAAGCTGATACAGAAATCCACAGCTAACCATTGGGCCAAGCTCCTGGAGTACAATCGAAGCGAGGGAGGAATGATAATATGAACAAAGGAGTCAAGACCATGATGGGGAAACCACAGAATCAGCTGACCCTAGCTAGTGAGAGTCCACTGACTCAGGTCTGACAAATGGGGAACCTGCATAAGACTGAACTAGACTCCCTTAATATAGGTGACAATGGTGTGACTGGGGCTATATATGAGAGGGCACTGGCAGTGGGTCCAAGATCTCATTCTAATGCACAAACTGACTAGTGGAGCCCGTTCTATGTGGAGAGACACCTTGCCCAGCCCTAACTAAGACACAAGAATAACAGGAAGGAATAGTTAAAGGATGGTCAACAGGTCTCAAAGGCAGCCGAAAAGCAGTGGCCCCAGTGGTACCCAGTAGGCAACTATAGTCTACAGTTATAACTCGAGATTCAAATGGACTATATAGGAGATTGAGGATTCCCAGTACACAGAAATAATATTTGAGAAGATAGAAATGATACCCATTCTGATGCGCTCACTACATATACATCTCAGATATACCCACCATAAATGTACAAACATTACAAATCAACTAATTTTTCTGTGGGGAAAAAGTGAACACATGTGAGTCTTGGGGCTCTGCTCTGGGCATCTGTGCAGTTACAGCCAGGCTGCTCACCATGCTTCATTAAGACAAAGAAAGCCAAGAGCATAGCCATGTGTTGAGAAGAGACATTTTGATGGGGAGACTCACTCCCCATCTTCCATAACTGAAAGCCAGCAACAAGCACAGTTTTGAAATTAAAGATGATAGATGCACATTTGAAATGCAGAAAGAAAAAAGAAACAGCTGGAAGGGATGCAGTTACCTGTCAAGAGCTGGGACAAGGAGAGGCATGCAGCAAATTTCACTATTCGCCGGCTGACATTTCCATGAGAAGTATTCCTTTAAGATTAAAAACTACGTTTAAAAAATCCCGGCACCAAAGAGTCATTGCCACTGCTCCAGCCTTGGCCTGAATGAGCATCCTTAGAGTTTTGCTGGCTGCAAGAGTGAGTGTGAGCACAGCATGAGTGAGTGTGAGCACAGCGTGAGTGAGTGAGCACAGCAAGAGTGAGTGTGAGTACAGCGTGAGTGTGAGCACAGCGTGAGTGAGTGTGAGCACAGCGTGAGTGAGTGTGAGCACAGCGTGAGTGTGAGCACAGCGTGAGTGTGAGCACAGAGTGAGTGAGTGTGCGCACAGCGTGAGTGAGTGTGAGCACAGCGTGAGTGAGTGTGAGCACAGCGTGAGTGAGTGTGAGCACAGAGTGAGTGAGTGTGAGCACAGTGAGTGAGTGTGAGCACAGAGTGAGTGAGTGTGAGCACAGCGTGAGTGAGTGTGAGCACAGCGTGAGTGAGTGTGAGCACAGAGTGAGTGAGTGTGAGCACAGTGTGAGTGAGTGTGAGCACAGAGTGAGTGAGTGTGAGCACAGCATGAGTGAGCGTGACACAGTGTGAGTGTGACACAGCGTGAGTGTGACTGCCACCGGCCGCTACCCCAGTAAGTCCTGGTGTCACCTGTGCTTACTTAATGCTGGGATTTCCCGGTGTAGCTCTGAGGACGCGTTACCCAGTGAGCCAGAGCCATCGTTTGTCATTTCCAGTGAGCCACAGTCTCCACCTTAGAACTGTGGCCTCCAGAGCGTGGTGAGGACAGGGATTCAGCTCGCAGAGCTCTCTCAAATCCATGTTGTACTTCCGGCCCGGGCCTCTCACACTGAGTCTTTGGTTTTATGGCTTCTGCCCCTTCTGCCAAATACCTTCAGTGACTATGTGTGTTAGGGCAGACAGGAAGACGATGTCCCAAAGGACCCACTGCACTGTGAAGAGGGTGAGGCGTGCGTGCAGGTGATGTCTCTCACCTTGGCACAGGAGGACACAGAGAGAGACAAGGGACTGGCCTAAAATCACACGGCGGCAGCCTAGTGACTTGAGTCGCCTTGTTACACGGCTCCAGTTACACCCCAAATCCAAGTACCCTCCTTGTCCTCATTTAAGCTCTGGGGTTTGTCTATTTGCAAGAGACACTGCCCACAGAGCTGTGTGTTCACCCTTCGATGAAAACGGTGCCATGCAGTAGGATGCAGTAAGACCTGTCCCCAGGGGGCGAAGCTGAGGTCCAATTGCCTCACCCAGTTTCCAGAGTCCCCGTGAATCACAGGGTCTGGGTGGGGGTACGGGCTGAGGACAGGTAGAGATGAGCAGCGCTTCATACAAAAACTAAATCTGTTCTCTTCCCCAAGCCACCCACCCTGCACAGCCCAGAGGTCCCCAGGGAGTGAGTGTCCCTGCCACTTTAAACACTACTGGAACTACTGTGCCCAAGAGTCCTTCCTGATGCTGACATGTGACGCCCAAGGCAAGTCACAAAGGCACGGTGCTGGGTCCCTGGTGGGTGACTGTGGGCCCACAAAGCCAGTAGCCAGTATTCGGCGTCTGGCTCTGCCAAAATCGGAGGCCGAGGCTTCTTTCACAGGACCTCAGACACCAAGGCATCTTCTCTACTCAGAGGCACAAACGGTGTTTTCAAAGTAAGAAGGTTCCGCTCATCAACAGACCATTCTCATCTAGACCAGTGACCTTCAAAGTGTAGCCCCTGACCCAGTTACAGCAGGGGCACCTGTGGGGAGGAGCCATGCAAGTTTCCAGAACACACCTTAGACACACTCAGGGACTCTCAGAGCTGGGGAAGCAGTCTGCTTAATCAAACCCCGTGGGTGGTTGCAATGCAGGTTAGTTTGAAAAGCACTGCTCTGAATGAATGCCCCAAGTACCATTTCTGATCCAAAGTTATTTCCTTAAAAAAGAAGAGGAGGAGGAAGGAAGAAGAAGAAAACAAGAGTTACAATGGGTCACTCACGAGCATCAAATCCCAATCTTCCGACATCCATTTGTTCCCGCAGACCTGATCAGATGAGGGTAGGTAACACTCCAGGGGGTGAAGTTCACAACTCTCTATGGTTATGTGTGTGTGTGTGCATCCCTCTGAGGATGGAAGATACACAGTTCTGCCTCCCAGGAATCTCTGACTACTCCATCCCCCCTCCTCCCCTCTTCCTTCTCAATGACAGGTGTATCCCGCATCCCTGGAAGCCTGGAGCCACCCCCTCTGTTCTATCTCCCATCTTTCCGCAGCCTCTGATTGGACCTCCACATCTGGCTCCTCCCACTTCTTCCCCTGACCAGCCTCACCCCATTAGCTTGCCCACAGACGGTTGGGTGCTTCATTGCTAGGGATGGAAGGGTGAAACTTTACTTGTTTTGACCCATTTCAAACATCTTTTGGGGTGCATGAGAATATGCAGAAGTCCTAGGGAAGCAGGCACCAGCCTTCCTAGCTTGAGGCCGGTGCCTGCACGGACCCTATGAAAGCCCCATGAAAGCATTCCAGGATGTAATAAACCCGTCAGGCCCTGGCTAATTTATATGGAAGCAGATGATTTCCCATTTTTTTTAGAATGTAAATGTTTAGATTGCAGCATTCCCCTGCCCCGGCATCCGGGGTCCTGGCACGTCAGTGGTGGAATCAGCCGCTTTCCTTCGGGGACCCTTAGATGGAAGAGCCGCGCTGCCAGCATCCGCACAGAGAAGAGCCCAGCTTTCAGCCAGCGTTGTGTGCAAAACCCGCACCAACGCAGGCCACCAGCATTTGCGTAATGCCACCAAGTTCCATCTGGCTCTTACAAGAAGAGAAGTAGCAATTTCAAGGGTAAGCCTCGGAGCAGGAGGGTGCAATTCTAATTATGTAGATAGATTTCTTTGCTAGATTTCTTCCCAAAATATTCAATTGCTGAGGCCTCTACCGTCCTCTATTAGATCACTGTGTTGTAGAAACAGGCGGGTGGGAAAAGTGTAACACAACAACCCATGGAAACAGTATCATTTGGTTAATAGAGACCTGAGCATCCCACTGCCCTGTGTACAGAGCTTCTGGAGAATAAGGACCCTGCCTTCTAACACTCTGAGTGTCCATGAACGTGGGCAGTTCCCCAGAAAAGAGTCTGCCCTTGGCCATGAGCCCCAGAAACCAAGGTCTGCTTGGGTCCTAAGCATCGTTCCTCCTAAGGAAGCAGAGCGCCCCGGGGATATGCCGCTGGCAACTGAAACGCCAAGGGCTCTGGTGCCATGCTCCACAGACAACTGTCCTTTATGTACAACTCAAGCCATGTATGCCTCCTGGCCCTTTAGCTTCCTCGATGGCCAGCCGAGTGAGAATGTCTGACCCCTCCTCGCCTCTTAAGAATGGTGGGGGAGGGGCTTCAGAGAACCGAAAGAAAAGTCCCTCCCCCAAGCCAGGAGTGCAACCCCAGACAGGGCAGTAATACATTACTGCATTACTGCCCTGTCTGGCTGTGTGTCCTTGGGTAAGTGGCCTCGCCATTCTGAGCTTCATGTTCTTTAGTGTGGCAGAGACGCTATTGTATCAGCCTTCCCAGTTCCTAATGAGTGACAGGTATTTGACAGGTGGATATCTACTCCCTGATCTAAGGAGCAGCCAGGTACAGACCCCCCGAGAGCAGACCATCTGCCTGGCAAGTGATGCGTCCCCGTCGTGCACATGGCTGGCTGGTGGCAGGCAGTGCTCAGGGCCAGGAGACAGCAGGCATGAAGCAGAAGCAATCCCGCACTCAGATGAGCTCTGACTCACCCCCAACCCGGTCTCCACCACCCCTCATCAGAACGGAGAGGCAGATAATTGAGTAAACCATTGCTATGATGTACACGATCATAGTACTCCATAACCATTCTCAGAATCCATGCGGGGGTGTCAAGCCGCTCCACAGATGAACCAGGTCACCTGAGGACAAGGTTTCCAAGCAAATGTCAGAGTGCATCTTCCCAGCCCACCTCAGTCCTTCTTAGTCTAGAGCTCACAGGCTCCACAGCCACCTCTGCAGGAGACCAAGCCCCCAGTGTCTCAATCAACCTGAGCTCCGGGGCCCTGGAGAGGCCCCCCTCCTGTCTCTAGGAGCCAAGCCTCATTCCTTCTGCTCAGCACCATTTTCCTTACATCAGGAAAAGGTGACAATCAACCCCCCACCCTGCCTACTCACCTGGGCCTCTAGCCTTGTGGTCTGATTGCCCCCAAACACTTCCTGGCCGTCCCTGCTCCAGTGAGCATTCCTACTAGAGGTTTTACCCTGTGTGTTTTCACCCTGGTGACCAGAGGCAGCATCTCTGGCCCCAGCGTGCCCTGCACCAGCTCTTCCTCTTCCCTGGGTACAGCCTGCTCACAGAAGGGCCAGAACTGCCGCCTCCATGGGGCTTCTAACAAACCGCCTGGTAGAAGGCAGAATATAATCCTCTTTGGACCCATGTCCATATTATGAGTCATAAAGGCCTTTATGTGCCTATAAAGGGAAATTCCTGCAAAGCCTTTCTATTCCAACAAGCTACATTCAGCAAAACGCTGCTGCATGCACCCAACCCTTATGCCTGCCAGGGCTACCCACATGCATGCCCACCAGAGACGCCTGCACCCACCTGGCTAGCAATGTGTGCCTGGAGGGGGAGGGGTCTTAATATCAGCCCAGGCACCTACCAACTAGGTAATCTGGGCCTGCCACCTCATCTGCCTGAGTTAAGATTTCCTTCCTGGGGCACACAGCATAACAACCTCACCTCAGTCATCAAACTGGCGTAAAAGCTCGCTTTGCATTCTCTCCATTCAGTGACTATTAGGTCGCTGGCTGAGGCACAGGACAATGGGACTTTGGTTGACAAGCCCGTGCCTTCTTGGTGAGTCCATCCTCATGAGAGAAAATAAGAAACAGAGAACTGGAGAGAGAGTTGGCATTTTGGATGCAGAAAACTAGTATGTCAGAGCAGCAGGAGCCATAGTGGGCCGGGAGGGAGGGCAGACGAGGCCGCCTAAAGGGGCTCTCCTTAGTGGAGAGAAGCCCCACTGTGCCTTCGTGTGTGTGGCAGGGGCCATCACGGCACAGGGAGCACAGTGGGACTCACTGAGTCTGAGGGCCTGTGGGACCCAAAAGCTCAGCTGCCCCGTGGGAACCTGATGAAATTATTAGGGCCTCATTGCTGCTGGTTTGTGAAAACCCCTAGATTTTCACACTCCACCCCTCCTGTGGCTCAGTCCTCCTGCCTCCTCCTCAGGGTGAGTCTCCCGGCCCCCTCCCCATCAACAGCAGCCTGGAAGATGAGGCCCTGCTCAATGCCCAGCACACAGTAGGTACTCCTAACGAGCTGAGGACAAGATGGAATCATCCAGGTCAGCCTCCAAAACAGCCGCCATGTGTAAGGGCAGAAGAAGGAACCTTGTTTGTCACCGGGCAAAGGAGCAATGATGACCCTAGAGAGAGAGAGAGAGAGAGAGAGAGAGAGAGAGAGAGAGAGAGAGAGAGAGAGAGAGAGAATGCTGCTTATGACTCAAAGTCCCACCTTCTTCATGCCCCTTCTCCTTCTCCGTCTCTCCTTCTCCGTCTCTCCTTCTCCGTCTCTCCTTCTCCGTCTCTCCTTCTCCGTCTCTCCTTCTCCGTCTCTCCTTCTCCGTCTCTCCTTCTCCGTCTCTCCTTCTCCGTCTCTCCTTCTCCGTCTCTCCTTCTCCGTCTCTCCTTCTCCGTCTCTCCTTCTCCGTCTCTCCTTCTCCGTCTCTCCTTCTCCGTCTCTCCTTCTCCGTCTCTCCTTCTCCGTCTCTCCTTCTCCGTCTCTCCTTCTCCGTCTCTCCTTCTCCGTCTCTCCTTCCCCCTGTCTCCGTCTCCTTTTCTGTCCCTCTCTCTCTCTCTTTCCCTCTCCTTTTCCCCCCACCCTCATCCAGCACCTGATATGACAGGTAAACTAGGTCACCGATGAGGTACACTTGTGTGCAGCCTGTCCCAAAGGGAAGCCTGGGTACATGTATGTGCATCTCCCCTCTGCAGGGCCACGTGGTCCCTGAGCAGCACTTCCGCCATCAGGGGCTGGGAGAGATGAGGACTTGAAGTCTGCCAGTGTCCACAGCACTCACCCTAGGTCAGCACTGTAAGGTCCTCCCTTTACAAGGAGTCATGAATGGTGAGGTTTACAGCCAGCAAGCTCACAAAGGTAGGAGAGAGGTTAAAGAGGTAGGGACCAGAGTAGATAGTGAACATGGAGGAACAGAGACATCAAAATGTTACAGCAGGAGATGGGGACCCTGCAGCCAAGCCCCAGTGATGCTGAAAGAGGCTGCTTTTGGGTATGGAGGATTAGAACGCAGCCATTCGACAGCTAACCAGACAGCAAGGGCTTTCCTGAAACCACAGGTAGCGATGTGCCCCAAGGGTGGAGTAGCCTGCTGCTGCAGCCTGGGGCATTGGAAGCAGCAAGCCAAAACGGGCCACTGTGCACCAACACCCATGCTCTTAGAGTGCCTCTCCTTCCTGCTGCCCAGGGACCACTCAAAACCAGGCCTAGAACTAAAGAGGCCCAGCACCTACCGGGGAGCCCCAAGCAGGGAGAATAGAGCAGAGTGAAGGTCCCACAGGATGCAGGCCTGGGGAGTGGCCTGGCCCTGCCCGGGTGGCCCAACCTGCTGCACAGGATATGCAACAGCTGTTGTCACACCCAGCAGAGGCTGGGCACCGTACCTCGCCAATCGCAGAGCTCCAGGCATTTTGACAAAGATGCTTGGCCTCTGATGTCTCAACGAGGTAGAGCCTGCTGGGACAGGGAAGGGGTACCATCGGGGTGGGGAGCCTTGGACTCATCCTTGCCATCTGGAAAACATCCTACGTTTTAACCCTCAGCAGCTCCATCATGCCACAACCGATTCAGACTCCAATCTTCAGGGACCAAAATCACCGTTCTCAATGTGATCTAGAAAATCCAATAGTTCAGAATGGAAGGGAATAGACATGCCACCTCTGCCTGAACACCCCAGGAAATGGGAGGTAGTCCCAAGGGACAGCCAAAGGTCTGCCCCGGTGCTAACATAATTGGAGGACTTCATCTTCGAGCCGAGAGTCCTCCAGCTTCCCTACCACACACACAGGTGCACACATACACACACACACACACACACACACACACACACACACACACGCACCACACGCGCACACACACACGCACACACACACACACACACGCACGCACGCACGCACACACACACACTCCATGCTCACTGACTGGACAGAAGCCATGTTCCTGGCAGTGTATAAGAATCAGAAAGAGGATAAGGCCTCTGCTGTAGGGGACTGTGGGGCAGGGCCGTGTGCAGACTGGCGGGGTCAGGGGGCTAAGGGCTCCCACAGACACAGAGCAAACAGTACTAGGAGCACGGATGAGGCCATTGACATTGACCCTCTAGTGTCAAAGGCTCTCGTTCACTGAGGAGGCCACACTGGGAGAAGCAAGTGCCATTAGGGCCAGAGGTGGGAGGATCTGAAGGGCAAAGCCCAGAGCCGGGCCAGGCCCGCCAGGGTCAGTCACTTCCCAAACTTGATGGCCACCACCACCTCCAGTATTACCAGTCACTGGCTCTGGTCCCTCACCTTTGTCTAGGATTCCTGGCTTCTCCCAACTTCCTTGTCATCCAGGTTTCTCCTGGGCTGGAGAGTTTGCCAGCTGCCCTGGAGACATCCAGCATCCATTCCCACAGCTACACCCCCCCCCCATGCAACCTCTACCTCGCTCATCTCCTGCAACTCTCTGGGCTCTGCTTGGAAGCCTTGGAAGCTAGTCCACACATTCATGTCCCCTGTGTCAGCTCTCTGGCCCTGGCATCAGGTGAATTGTAATGGCGTCGTGAGGGTGTATCCCCAGTCAACAGCTTGAACTCCTTCTTCCTTTGGGAGACCATGGATATGTACAGACCTGGCTGATAAAGGGGGAAAAACAGGGCATCATGGTGCCAACCCTTCCAGAAGATTCTAGTCTTCTTCCAAATACTGAAGTGATGCCATGGCCACCCTCCCCACCAGAGCTCATTCAAATATTTATCAAGCACCCAGTCCATTGTTGGCGCTGACAGATGAGCATCTTTGAAAATGTTCTACCCTTAAGGTAACTGCCATAAAAATCTTCCAAGCCATGTGCTCATTGGATATTTATGGGGCATCTATCACCAGCCAGCCTGCTGTGCACGCTGGCTTTACAGGGCCTCAATTGTCTAGGCTGTCACGGAGCTGCCTCTTTAGAGGAAAGAGCTCCCCTCCCCCAACAGAATGGCTGCTATGGAAGTAAAACCTTGTGATTCAACAGAGGGATGGCAAGGTAAGGCTCTCAGGACTGAGGGGTCGAGGGTCCCCTGTAAGTACTCATGTCAGGCAAGGGGCACCCCAGTGTCCCCTTCTAGCATCGTTGAAACAGGCTGAGTGCTACAGAGACAATCAAACTCTAAATCTCACTGGGCTGTCTGCCCTCCCTGTCCTAACCCTGGGGCCCAGACCCAAACAAGTCACTTGGCCGCCCTCAAGAGCAAGAGCCAGGGAAGTAGATCCCTACCCTGTGAACGATGGACACCAGACACATCTGGCAGGCAGGACCTAGGAGCAGCGTAGTAGATGCTTGTGGCTGAGCAGTGGTGCGCGGCGAGACATCCTCATCAGCAGGCAGTGCTGAGCTCAGTACTGACTCCACTCCTCAATGCGAGTGCAGGCCTACGTGCCCGCTCTTCTCTCCCCTCCCCCCACCCCCCACCCCACCACCAAACACATCCTGCCTAGGTCATCTGCTATGACACACACCCAAGTCATCAATATCGCGCTGATGGGCCCCCTCGAGCCACTCAGCCTCCCCGGCTCTCCTTCCTTGCCTAGATGGACCTCCAAAGGCCTTGAAATTCTCTGCTGTAGCAGTCAAGAAGATCAGGAGGCACCCATTTCTCCACCCTTCCTCAAGACTAGGCCAGCTCCCTCTATTCCCTGTCTCCACATGGGCCACCGAGGAGGACCACAGGATCTGATGCAACCATGGCTCCTCTGGATTAGGCCAAGAAACTTCCCAAACCATAAAGACGTCCAAACATTGGCCCGGCTTCTTGCAAACAGACATAAACTGCCTCGATCACATCCGGGCCCACCACACCCCCTCCCCTGGGCTTCAGGCACCGTCTGGCATCTCCACCCTCAGGCAGCCCATCGCTACGCAGTGGTGGGAAGCAGGGCCAGGAGAGAGGACCACCAGCACGCCCAGCCCATCCCCTGTGGCCGAGGCAGGGCCTTTGATGGTGCCTACCCTGGCCCTTTGCTGAGCAGCGACAGCCTGTTTGCTAGCTGATGCCAAGTTGCCCCGAATCTAGTTATTTTTAGCCTGTTTGTGTATCCCATTTCAAGCTAACTCTGTGTCACCACTTGCTATCATAACAGAGAGCACCTGGACGCCTCTCCGAAGAGCAACAAATATGCTTTGGAGAGTGCCGGGGATTGCCAAGAGCGCCAACTCCATTTCCAGCCCGACACCCAGCTGCAACAAAACAGATTCCTTTCTTCCCTCCTTGAGAAAAGCCTAATCCAGATAAGCCAACCGACAATGGCTGCCTGACCGCCCAAGACTTCCCTTCCCCTGGTGATGGGACTCACACCTGGTGACATCAGCCTGGCGCAGCTCTACTGTTGAGCTGGCCAAGCACCAGCTCCCAAGACTTCCACACCCAAAGCCCCAGCTTCAGCCAGGAGTGGCTGCCCTTCAGTCTATATTCTAGCCTTGAACCAGCCCAGCTGGCAGCAGCCAGAACAGCAGGCCCATGGGACAGATTTGGAGAGTAGGCACTAGGTGGCATGGTCTTATATTTGGGCCACAGAACAATGGCAGGGCTGGCCTTCTGCTAATGTGACTGGATTGTCCCCAGAGGTCTTGGAGGAGTGGATACTGTGGCAGTTAATCTAGAACATGCTTATGTCTGGTCTGACTCCTGCGAAGTTCAGAGCCAAGTACTTCTGCCATCAGAAGGCTGAGTACAGATGGAGAACCCTATGAGCCTCATGGGACCCTCGTGTCATGTGGACAGGCTGAACTATGAGCACCATCTTGGGAGCACTACACAAATACTCTAGACGCCTACCTTCATGTCTTACTCCAGCAGCTGACTCTAATCTGGGTTTGGAGAGACAGGAAGACAGACAACCCATCAAGGACGCCTTTCTACACAGCTGCACCAAGACTCAGAGGCAAATGTCCATTCGGAGACAGCCTCTCCCTGGGCACCTATGTGCTGGCCCTGGACGGTAGAGCATGCAGGTGACATGCCAACCGGAAGCAGGAGGGTCAGCCTGGTGGACAGGCATGTGTCCACCACATAGCCAAGAGCCCCAGAAACCACTGGAGACGGCGAGCCCACCCCTGCTGCTCTGACACAGGCCCTCATTCCTTGGACGCTCTCGCAGATTTTGAAATGGTCTCCTCATGCTCAGTCACTCCTGAGACATGTCACCTTCCTGCTGAGACATGTCACCTTCCTGGTTGGAAACCTTACCTGGCTCTCATACCCTCCCACCATTCACCTGAGTGTCTGCCATGCGCATGGTACTTCTGAATTGTGGCGGAAAGGGCAGGTCAAAGAAAAACCCACCCCAAGGTGGGCAAGGCGGAAGCTGGTGTCCAGTATGCAAAAGCCACCCACGGCTCCAATCCCTGTGCTGCCATCAGACACACAACTTCAGTTGCCACCACCAAATGCTGTGCTGACTGCTGTTGCTACAGTAACACTACCAGCCCCTGGGACCAAGGGTACTGGCCCTGAGTGGCCCCTGTGTGAGGCTAGTACCCCTGGACTGCTACCCTCAAGGTATGTGATTAGGGGAAACAAGAGAGGAGGAGGTTCCCCAGCCGGACCAGGGCAGTAAATGCAACCAAGACCACGTTGTCCATAGGTGCAGTCTGCCAGGGCAGATTGGGAGACCAGAGCAGGCAGCAAAGGCTGAAGAGTCACTGTCACTGTACTTTAGCCATAGAAGTTTCAAGGTAAAGAACAAAACCCAGATTGTCACCAAGAGACAAAGTTAGCTGAGGTTTCCATAATGGTCAAGACAGAAGTGCTGGAAAAGAGCCTAGGGAGGACAGACAGGAGCCTGTGGTGGCAGGCCAAAGCTGCCCTTGGTTTGGGCACACAAGTGCACAGGCATGAGCGTGCACACACACACACACATGCACACAAGTGTGCACACACACACACATGCACACAAGTGTGCACACACACACAAAAGCATGTACACACACACGCACACACACACACTCACACACACACACACAAAAGCATGTACACACACACACAAAAGCATGTACTCACACACACACGCACACACACACACACACACAAAAGCATGTACTCACACACACGCACACACACACACAAAAGCATGTACACACACGCACACACACACACGCACACACACACGCACACACACACACACACACAAAAGCATGTACACACACACACACGCGCACACACACACACAAATGCGCCACAGGCACTCACACACCATGCCCACATGCACCACACGACACACACACACCACACCACACATGCACAAGCTTACCACACATGCACTCACATACCAGTCACACACGCACAACACATACAAACACACCACACACACAGGCACCACATACACACCTACCTTCCTTGGTGTGAGAGCCGTTCTGCGCCATCGCTGTGGAAAAGTGACGTCACAGCCATCGCCTCCCCGCCCTCTGTGCAGTCGTCTACTCCTCGCGAGCCCTCGGCCTCCTTTGTCCCTTCTTGCCCACCTGGAACGCGCACCTGAGATGGTCTGGTCCCAGCCCGTCTTCAAGGGAGGCCACGTCAGCCAATCACACGGTACTTCATCTGAGCATTCCAGGGGAGCATGGCTATGCCACACAGAGAAGGGCAAATGTAGCCACGTGTGACCAAACCAATCAATGCAGAAACCAAACCACTGTGAGACGGTCCGTGATCAAGGAAGCCACCGAGACAGCGGAGAAGTAAGATCAGCCAGTCTGATAGCGCGTGTGCAGTTAGGGTATGGGGAAATAAGAGCTAGACGTGACTCTGAGAGGAGAGCCGTCCAACCCCCTAACAGAGCAATAGGACGATGTCTATCAAACCCAGAAACTCACACACACTTTGATCAGCGTGTCAACTTCTAGGAACCTCTCCCAGTCCCAGGCACACATGTTCAGCAAGACATTTGTGCCCCAGAATTTCTCATTACGGCGAAAGACAGGGAGCCACTGCCGTGCCTGCCAACGGAGCACTGACCAAAGATGAAAAACGGGTGCCCTGTCCACGTAATGGAGGGCCAGTTGGTTCCTAAGAAGGAATGCCATGGGTGTGTACAAGCTGATGTAGAAAGGCTGACAAAATGTGGTCAGGGTCACAAAGGGACATGAACAACTGTGGAGCCCTCTTCACTTGAATAACAAGTCTCCAGCAGGGCACAGAGCAGACACTAGCAACAAACATGGGGGGGCGGCTGTCAGGGTCCACCCCTCTGTACTTCTGCGCCCTATGGTGCATTCACCTTGCATCTGAATTACCGAAGGCAGTCAACGAACAAAGCTGCTTAGGAGACAGTGTTTCTCTTATGCATCCATTCTCCTACACTCTCCATGCCCTGGGCAGCCATGCACCGTGCTCTCTTCCCCGAATGCCCTGCGCCCAGCACTGGTGTGTGACGCCATTGCACGGGAGGGACTGACACTTCCAGTTCAAGGATTCCCCAAGTCTTCCTGAGACGCTGACGGAGACCACAGCTTGCTTTCCTTCTCAGGGTCTGAGAGGAGGTGGAGAGACAGCAGGCCAGGCCACCAGCCCCCACTACGGGGCTTTGCCACGGGCAGCGCCTGTCCCTAAGGGCCAGTGCGGGGAGAGGCCCCAGTGCAGCATGGGGCTGAGACAAGCTGCCAGTGGGTCTGGGAATGGTCTTTGTTGACCCATTTCTGTACATAATTACAGCCAGGATGAGTCAACAGCCACAGCAGACAGGACACCCCAGAACAGCCCCAAAAGCTATTCAGAAGGCCGAGAAAGCAGAACTTATACCCAGCTGCAAAGAGAGGGGCCTGTGTGGCTTCCCTTGGTCAGGCCACTGCCCTCTGGAGGAGCTTGTGTGCCAATCCCTGGGCGCGGTGGAGCCAGCTTTCCTGGGTGCAGAAGGAGCCCTGCTCTTTGGTGACAGGGACAGGTAGCCCCTCACTCCATCCTCTGCTCCGCCAGCTCAGCTGGGTCAGCCTCCCCTGCCTGACGCTTTCTCCCCACCCTCCAGAGGCAGCCATGATGACACAATGCTACAATTTATCAATCCCTACATTCCCCACACAAGTCACCATGACCTGGCGGTGGGCCCAGGGGCTGACCCTTCCCTTCCCTGCTGAGCACCTGCCCCAACAGGCAGGCTTTTCCAGTGGCTCCCATCACACCCCTCATGCACAACACCTCAGTCACCAGGCCAGGCCTGGCACTTCTGGAACCTCAGTCTATGTGTCTGTCAAATGGACCCATGAAAGTCGGGAACATTACGAAGACTTGGCAGCTGGAATATATCACGAGAACAATCACCCCTAGGGCAAAGGATCATCTCCCCATCCCCTCACCCTCCCCCACCCCCACCGTGGGGCAGGGTCCTTCCTCACAGCACCAAGTCAAGCAGAGGAGGAGAAGGACGCGGGGAAGGAGGGTTGTGCCTGGCCCTCGCACTCAGCAAAGCCCAGTAGCATCACCTTTGTTTGCTCCCCGGCTCCTTTCCCCATGCTGCCTGCCTTCCCTTCGCCCGCCCGCCCTGCTCCTGCAGCGGCAGCAACATATCCTTGTCAGCAAACAGCACATTAATTGCTTCTTGGCCATATTTCAAATGATATCACAGAAGTGGGCTGCTCAATTTGAGCAAATGGAAAGGAGGAGGGAGGGGCAGCCTGGCAATTCCCGCCAGAGCCAGGGATGATGGGTAGCTCCGGTTACTAATTAATTGACTGCTCAGATGGAACAAATCTGAAACCCCAACAGGTTGGGCGAGTGAGCCTTGGGCTCCCCGCCAGCCCTTTTCAGCAGAGGGCAGAGCTGTGGTGCCGACCACCTTCAGGACCCTGCTGCTGGGCACCCAGGGGAGTGTCACCTCAGACACCTAAGGCCACAAGGTGTCTCAGTCTATGCCCAGCCACCGTCACACATCAAGCCAGCCTATGGGCAGCTGGCAGAAAGAACGTGCTGCTATACTAAACTCTGCAAGGGCAATGATAGATCACTACAAGACTCCCTGTGCCTGTAAGTAGCAAAGGCTCTGAGGATACGGTCTCTAATAAATCCATGCTAGCCTGGCCTAATGACACATTCTAGTACAGGGATTACTATGCACCAATTAAAGCAATGTGACAACTATGTAAGAGCCACCAAAGAGGAGGCCCACCAGGTAAGAGTGACAATAGTAACAAGTATGTCCGTGAACCCAGACTCACCACCATATGGTGGCCAGCCCAACTTCACGCCTTCTAATGCCCCCTACCCCCAAGCTCAGAGGACCCCGTCAGGCAGACGGGGCCTAGGAAGAGTGAGGGTAGAAATGAAGGGGGTGGCGGGGACAGCTGAAAACCGCAGCCCTCAGGACCCTGTCCAGATGCAATGGGGCCACAGGTATATGGGACGGTGACCCAGAAATGCAACCACAACCTCCCACTTTAGAGAGCGCCCAAGCTTCCATGCCCAGCACAGGCTGCAGGCATCTCCAGGGACACCCGTCCCTTAACAGGCACACACCCCAAAGCAGTATGCTTCTTAAAGAACTGATTTGGAGGAGGGCTGGGACGCGAGCCTGTGCTTGAGTCTCAGTCCCGTAACTTTCTTCTCTCTATAGGAAGCTATTTAGTGATGGGAGATGTTATTCTGTAAATATGTTTTTCATACTGGTTAATGAATAAAGCACTGTGGCCAATGGGAAAGCAAGGTAGGCGGGACTAGGAGACAAGGAGGAAAGAGGAAGTAGGAAGGAGGAGTCAACATGGAGAGCACGGAGACGTAGTACGCCAGCCTCTGGCCGGTAAGATGTGCCACGTGGAAATACTTAGAATAGTAGAAATGGGTTAATCATTAAGACAGAGCTAGCTGGTAACAAACTAGTACCTGGCCAACAGCCTTATATCAAATACAGAGTTTCTGAGTATTATTTGGGGCTGGTGTGGCAGTGGGACCAGGCCGGATGGCGGAAAACACCTAACTACAATTTAGCTTAGGTTTTTTTTTTTTTTTATTTGTTTGGTCTTTTTTTTTTTTTCAAAATAATTGGCAATTTTTTCTAACAGGATAATGACTATGTGACATATACAAAACCACTAAGACCACATACGTGCCCCAAACTGTCCACTGGTGACCTTTGCTCCTCTGATCTCCTTTACCAGTCAGTATTGGGGTGGGATGAGAGACCATCCTGGGGCACCACTTATGTTTCTCCCACCACCTGTACCACTTTGACAGCCCAGATAGTGTGTGAGGTTAGCTCTCACGATCTCCTTCATGACCCATTCATACACCTAGCATGGAGGGTCCTTCCTCACCCAGAAGTGTCTGACATTTACAAAGCAGTGATTTTTTTTTTTTCTTTTGAAGTGTTGTTGTCTGGACTAATATTAATAATGGATCCAGAATTCTGCTGACAGACTTGAAGCTAGCAATCTGCTTAGAAGTGACGCCAAGAAGAACATATCAACCAAGGGGTTCATTAACAGATGAGTGAAGAAAATGGGGTGTAGGGGTTGGGATTTAGCTCAGTGGTAGAGTGCTTGCCTAGCAAGCACAAGGCCCTGGGTTTGGTCCTCAGCCCCAGGAAAAAAAAAAAAAAACAAGGTAACTGGGCACACACAATCTTTAGCGCTCTTCGCCTTTCCTCCCTCCCCCACCGTGTGGCACAGGGCTAACTCAAGAGTCTTGCTGTGTCTTCTCACAAGACTTTCAGAATCAAGTGATTCCTGGCCAAAAAACAAAAGCAAAATCGTCCTCAGTGGATTGGGATGAAAACCGGTAACAGAATCAGCTACAACTTCAAGAGAAGACACTGGGGGAGAACCAAGCTGGGCTGTAAGGAAGGAGTCACACAATGGCAAGACTGGGTTTGTACTGAATCATGGTCAACACGACCTATCTGCCAGGTGGATGGAGAGCAAGATTTTTAACCTGCAGATTTGGTCATGTTTAAGTTGGGAATGGTTTGTCCAATAATATATATATATATAGTCTTTTAAAAACAAAAGAAAAAGAAAAGAAAATGGGGTGTATACCTGCAAGGTATTCGTCCACCATTAGAATAAAATCCTGTCACCCATGCCACTTGCGGCTAGAACATGAAGGCTTTGTGTTAACTGAGGAAGACACGAAAAGGCAAAAGTACATGTTCTCACTCTTTGTGGGAGCTAAAAAAAAGTTGCTCTCAGTCCTGTAAAACGTTGGTCGCTGGAGTCTGGGAAGGGTGGAGGGGAGGAGAGATGGAGAGGGGTGAGATTAGAGGACTGGAGTGCAGCTAGGCAGGAGGAACAAGTGTCCCGTCTAAGCACAGGAGAGGTGACGGCAGTTCACAGGCTTGTGCGGTGTGTTTCAACAGAAGATGGCTGAGGCTGTCCAACTCACAGATGACGGGTGAAGGGAACAGAAATGCTTCTTCCCCCGACTCCATCTTACATGCTGTAAACACATTTAACTACCACACGATTGCCTCATAAATATATGCAAATGTTACATGTCCCTTAAAAATGTCCCTTAAATATGCATCAGGAAGGAAGGAAGGAAGCTGGGGCGGGGCCAGTCAGAGTGTCTGGATCTGCATTTGCATAGGGCACTCTTTGGCATGGGTATTTGGGGGCTATCTGTGGGGTAACAACAGTAGCAACTATCTCCACCACTTTCACCAAGCCTAGTGCCAAGGGTTTTACAAAGCATACTTTCATTTGATTCTGTGACTAGCCAAGAAGGTATTAGCTTGTTTTACAGACAAAGTAAACTGAGGTCTACAGAAAGGCTAAGAACTTACCCAATATCCTACAGAAGGACCAAGACTGAGACACAGACCCATCAGGTGCCAACTCCACTGCCACTGTAAGTGCAACCCCTACCCTCCTCCCCACTGCCCCAAGCTCTACTCTGCTTCCACTCTGGGACACCCGCCCCACCCACCCGACCACCCAGGCCGCCAGCTTGCAGCTGGAGGGCTTCAAACTTCCCGCAAATGGATTTCTGAGCTCGGTCTTTTTTTTTTCCTGGCAGGAGGCTGAAAAGACTACCTACTCTTGGTAACTGCTGTCTTAGGCTTCTGAAAACATCAGGGAGGCCCTAGGTGCCCACTAGGGTCAGAGCCCCCTCATTCGGGGCCTCCTCAACTGAAGGAAGCTTAAGGCTGCTAAGACTTCCCCTCCCTCCTACCACACCTGCCAGGTTCTGTTCCATGGAGGCCAGCCCAGCCCAGCCTCAGGCCACTCAGCACAATGAGCCCCCACCTACAAGAATGCGCATAAATCCCAGGGCTCCACACAGGGAAGCTAGATCTCAGGGCCCGGCAGCAAATCCCAGGATAAAAGCAGAGGCCATCCTGCTGACAATTCATTACCCTTCTCCCTCAAATCCATCCACAACACAACTGTTAAGCTCATGTTTCCTCTTCTGCTGCAAACAATTGTAAAAATGATTGGTATCTGCCCTCGGTAGTGAGCCCGTCTGCTTCATCCCCAGGCTTGAGCCTCCTGGAAGGGCTGCGTGCCTGCCTGTGAGGGAAGCAGGCATCCCCAATATGTGCAAAGAGTGGCTTTTCCTTGAGAACAGAACCAAGAGCTCCCTGGAAGCCGCAAGCCCAGCACGGACTCGAGGTGGGGCACCTGAAGCAAGGTGGCTAAGGTGTGTCTGGAGGCTGAACTGTCTCACAGGGTGTCATTCTGCTGCTTGGGCTCCTGTGATGGGTCCTCCAGTCTCCTGCCTGGATCTCCTCTGGTCTTTGTGCTCTAAACCTCCTCTAAAGCAGAGGTGCCATTGAGGAGCAGAGTAGGGGGTAAGGGAACCCCAGATGTGGCCAGCACATCTGCTTCCCATCCCAGAGCTGATGCTCACAGGAGATGCCTTCCGGAGAGAGCCTTTGTGTCTTTGGACTTTCGCTCTCATCTGGACATTTGGAACAAACACCCTCAGTGCACCCAGCCAGCTGACATGCCATGAGTGCCACATACAGATTCCAGGATATTTACACCAGGTAGCACTACAGAGCCCATAGCCAACCCCCAGTCAGGCCAGACACTGGCGTCTGTGTGGCACTGAGCACAGCTAAACACACACATGTGAAAAGCCACACACAGGCCATAGCCAACTCATACAACAGACGAGGAAAACATCTCTTCGACGGAAGCAACGCAGGGTGGACGCGCTGACAGAAGACTGCTTTTTCACCGTGAGTTGCCATGAAGACCATGCTACCTATCCCTCCCCACATCCGCTTTCCTTCCTCCAGCTCCAGCTTTGGGGGACGATCCATCGCTCCCACACTGTCCATCCATGTGTGTAAAGCATGCGCCCCATATTTTAGCCAAGCAGTACTTGGTATTTCCTCTAGCCAAATTAGTTCAGAGGAGGACATGTGACCAAATCCAGGCCAACCAGAGTAAGGCAAGGACCTCTGCCAGGGATGCTGGAATGGAGGTTCTCACCCTATACCACTGGGCCCGGTGCAACAGAGGAGGAGCTGATGAAACCCTCCCCTTTCCTCCCTCCAGCCCTCCCACAGACCCCTCCCCACTCACCTTCAAATTAAGGGCCTCTTTTTTCATCAATTGTTAGTGCATATATGTACTTATATGCATTTACAGTATTAAATGTAACATGTTGAGTTCATATGTTACTCGTGTGTGTGTTTTCAGGGTTGACCATTTGACCCTGGACAACCAGCTGCCGTGCTCTTCCCTGGAGAGGGCCACCCTCCTCTCTCCCAGCTTTACTCAGTTGCCTGCAGTTCTTTGTGTAGGATCGGGATCTCATGGGATTTTTCCCTGTCGGGCTTAGCATGCTCATTGGTGTCCTCCTTGTTCAGCTCACGTTTGGGCTGCCAAGCCAGTGAGCCTTCACAGGTATAGCTCCTGCTGTTTCTGGGAGGACACAGTCTCACGGCGAACCCCTAATCCAATGGCTCTTGCACAATGTTCCCTAGTGCAGGAGTGCTTTGCAGATGCATCCACGGGACTGGCTCCACAACCCTGCATTTTGATTGGCTGTGGTTTTCTGGTCTGGTCTCTTGTCTTTTGCAAAGAGAAGGCCCCTTAATGGGGGTGAAGACCACACTTATCTGCAGGAATAAGGACAAGTGTTTATAGATTGTTGTTAGGGATTATGCAGGTTTAGTAAATTGGAGGTTGTGGATCTCTCCCCCAATACCTATGAGTTCACTACACTGAGCAGCAGCTAACTAGGTTCCCGGTGTCAGGCATGGGAACCCTCTTGTTGAGCGGGTCTTCCTGCCGAAGCGTGTGTGCCTCTACCGTCTGGTGATTGTGCCGTGCTGGTTGTTGATGTGGTTCTTCGGCATAAGAGCTGGCTTGATGGCTAAAGTTGTATTTTAACCATTCGGAGACTGAACATAGAATCAACTCTTCTTAGAGCGCCCAAGCAATTGAAGAAAGCTTGGGTACTATGTCTTGCTCACTCATGTATCAATAGACTATGGAGACACCGAACCTTAAGAGGGCATCACACCGATTCCCTATATTCCTAATCTCCTTGACGAAGCCCTCTGATGACTGGCAGCACAGCATAGACCCACAAGCACAGCCAACCAGTTCTAGGGACTGGAAATGGGTTGATCCAATCACATACTCATGCGACAACACTGAGTTACACATTGCTGCCATCAGTGAGATTGAGGTACGGTCCTCGCCCTCAAGACTGCCAGATGAGGCAGCACCTCAGTTTTGCTCAGGACTCTGAAGCTTGGAGGCTATGGTCACAGTGTGCTCTGGAGAGGATGGGAATGAAAGATGCCTTCCAAGAGACATCCAAAGGCATCTGCTACCATCTTATACCTAGAGTAGCACACCTCTCACACATCCTAGTGGGCCCTCCAGCACTCTGTGGCACAGACTGATCTGGAAGTACCATACCCATTCAACAGAGGAAGAGGCAGCTAAGCAAGGAGGAAGGAACTCCCCCCCCCCAACATCAGAAGTGTCACCTTGCCCCATTTAGATTCCAGGATTGTTCAGATTCCAACGGTGGCATCAAGAGGCTTAAGATCAGCCAGCTGCCCTAGATGCCTATGGTCCCTAAGAAACGTAACAGAGAGAGGCTGAAGCTAGGTATGTGCTGGCCAGCAACTGTGACTACACAGACTCAGACCAAGCTCCCAGGTAGGACTCATCACTTCTGAGGTCCCACTGGCAGAGAAATCCATAAATGTTTCACGCATGGCCCCACCAGATCCCTGAGGAGCCACCCAGAGGGGAGGGGACATGAGAATCATCCCAGGGCAAGGAGGTCCGGCAGATGGATGAATGCAATCCTCTCTCGCATTTATGAACAATGATATGCTGGGAGCCCAGAGGAAATAAGAGCGGTTTTAAAAGATCAAGTGTTTGGACTCGGGCAGCCCCAGTCAGAGCGTGCGTGTTTACCATGCTGGTGATACGTGCTTTTAAAGAACACCAACAAAGGTGGATGAGGATAGCTTGGGCTTCTAAAACTCAGTTCCGCATCAGTAAAATAGAAATGATCCCTGCCCTCTAGGGCTTGGACAGAGTACCAGGAGTGCAAACAGACATAGCAGCAGCCGCCATGGTTACATAAATGGTGGTACCTTTGATTGGTCCTACAGTTTCCATGTACACTCACTGTCAATTTCCACACAGCTACAGAAGAAAACTGAGGACACATCAGGCAAGAGAAAAAAGACAAAACACAAAATACAGCCCAATGATGCTTTTCCATAAAAGTGAAATATAAGGGCATGATGTGAGGTTTCACACAAGCAGCTAGAGCCTTCAACACCTCCAGAACCTGCAAAAATCGGCTTCACTCCCTGTCCAACAGGAAACTCCCACCAGAGACACGGGTGGAGCCTAGAACTTGAATTTTCTCTGCTGCTGGGGTGCTTCCCAGCACTCCAGCACACTCACTCAAGACACCAGAGCCTCGGCTGCTCTCCACCCCAAGGCATAGGGTACTGTGGTATGGCTGCGCCCTCAAGTGCCCCGGCTCTCCACTCCTCATCCCCTCAGCCAGTAGGGTAAGCTCACAGCCTTGGTATGGTTTCCCACACAAGGCTTCAGCAGTCTCTCCCTCTCCCATGTCTGTCTCCTCAAAAGTAGGCACCCACCGTCAGAGACAAAGGACTCTTCTGAGATCTCTCACAGATGACTCTGTGATGGAGAGAGCTCAAGTCATCCCAGTTCCCTCTGGGAATGAGGAGCTCAGCTGTGGGACTCATGATGACCCCACAGACATTGGCCTCAGAGGGCGAGACTCGGGTGCTAGGACTCCACATGCGTGTGACCCCCCTCCCCGAGTGGATTATCTGCATAGAGGCCAAGTCCAGGAAGCACAAGAGGCAGAGACCTCGGGGCCACCCCGCCCTACTTTCTCACTCCTACATGGTGCGTGTCACTAGCCCGGAAGGACAGCTGAGAACGCAGCACGTAGCCTTCCATGCCCACCTTGCCCTCCCTCTTCTCATGCTGGTGCAGAACGAGCAGCTGGATCCACGCTGTGAACACCAAACACCAGACGACAGCACATGACCCCATCCCTCAAGAGCTCAGTTGGTGACAAAACCAGCAGCACGACAGAGGCCACTCCCTAGGTCTCTGTGCTGGTCACCAAGCTCTCTGGAGTCTGCTTTTACAACTGTGCATGTAATGTGTGTGTGGTTCGCACAAGCACGACACGCCTGAGGAAGCCAGAGGGTGACTGCGCAGTCAGCTCTCCCCTTCCAGCTGTCTGTGGGTGCCGGGGATAAAATCCAGCTCACCATGCTTGTTCCTGTGCCCACTGAGCCACCTCATCGTTTGGGTCTCATTTTTAAACTTTGCAATTCTACCAGGTGCACATCACTCTTCCTGTTACACAATGAATAAGCAGGGAAATGAACCAAGGCCATGGCTCCCAAGAGCACACTGAGGGCCAGCTGACCTGTGGACCCAGGGTGCTCTGTGCAGGAGAAACGGGCTCCAGGGTGGACCCAGGGTGCTCTATGCAGGAGGTACGGGCTCCAGGGTTGACCCAGGGTGCTCTGTGCAGGAGGAACGGGCTCCAGGGTGGACCCAGGGTGCTCTGTGCAGGAGGAACGGGCTCCAGGGTGGACCCAGGGTGCTCTGTGCAGGAGGAACGGGCTCCAGGGTGGACCCAGGGTGCTCTGTGCAGGAGGAACGGACTCCAGGGTGGACCCAGGGTGCTCTGTGCAGGAGGAACGGGCTCCAGGGTGGACCCAGGGTGCTCTGTGCAGGAGGAACGGACTCCAGGGTGGACCCAGGGTGCTCTGTGCAGGAGGAACGGGCTCCAGGGTGGACCCAGGGTGCTCTGTGCAGGAGGAACGGGCTCCAGGGTGGACCCAGGGTGCTCTGTGCAGGAGGAACGGGCTCCAGGGTGGACCCAGGGTGCTCTGTGCAGGAGGAACGGGCTCCAGGGGTGGACCCAGGGTGCTCTGTGCAGGAGGAACGGGCTCCAGGGTTGACCCAGGGTGCTCTGTGCAGGAGGAACGGGCTCCAGGGTGGACCCAGGGTGCTCTGTGCAGGAGGAACGGACTCCAGGGTGGACCCAGGGTGCTCTGTGCAGGAGGAACGGGCTCCAGGGTGGACCCAGGGTGCTCTGTGCAGGAGGAACGGACTCCAGGGTGGACCCAGGGTGCTCTGTGCAGGAGGAATGGGCTCCAGGGTTGACCCAGGGTGCTCTGTGCAGGAGGAACGGACTCCAGGGTGGACCCAGGGTGCTCTGTGCAGGAGGAACGGGCTCCAGGGTGGACCCAGGGTGCTCTGTGCAGGAGGAACGGACTCCAGGGTGGACCCAGGGTGCTCTGTGCAGGAGGAACGGGCTCCAGGGTGGACCCAGGGTGCTCTGTGCAGGAGGAACGGGCTCCAGGGTTGACCCAGGGTGCTCTGTGCAGGAGGAATGGGCTCCAGGGTTGACCCAGGGTGCTCTGTGCAGGAGGAATGGACTCCAGGGTGGACCCAGGGTGCTCTGTGCAGGAGGAACGGGCTCCAGGGTTGACCCAGGGTGCTCTGTGCAGGAGGAACGGGCTCCAGGGTTGACCCAGGGTGCTCTGTGCAGGAGGAACGGGCTCCAGGGTTGACCCTTCCCACTGCCATTTAGTCAACAATTTTCCGTACGTCTCTTACTTAGTGCTATCAGTGGCAGCTCCACATGCCAATGGGGTATTTACCACACACCAAGCACTCACAAAATACTCTCTGCATGCTAAGCTACTTCTACATGCGGTCTAGGAGGTGGACTCTACTATCCCGAAGTCAGACACGCAAGATCCAGCAACAAGCTGGCCCAGACTCACAAACTGCACCAGGCAGCCTAGTTCTAGGACCCTGCCTATAGCAGCAGACACTGCTGGCTTCAACACCCAGGGTCTCATCCGTGGTGCTAATCTCTGAGAAAACACAGTGTTAGTTAACACATAATATACAGTAAACACCTTTACCATTAAATTCAAACCAAGTTCCTAAAGAGGTTCCCAAGGTCATGGTGGTACTCCTGCTCTAGAACAGATGGAACTTCAGGTAACCCTGGTTTGGGAAGGAGAAGCCCAGGTATAGGAAGGAAGGCCCATCTTAATTGGGCTTCTAGTATTATGATAAAACCATCTCCAAAGCCGGCCCGGAACGGAAAGGGTCCGTTTCAGATCCCAGTCGCCATCCATTATGAAGGAAAGCCAGGGCAGGGACTCAGCAGAAACCTGGACTCAGGAAGCAGAGCGGAGACAGTGGAGAGGCCACTTATTGGCTTCCTCCCCTGGCTTGCTCAGTCTGCTCTCAAGCACCTCAGGACCACCTGCCCAGGGATGGCACCACCCAGTGGGAGGGGCCTTTCCACATCAGTCATCCGTCAAGAAAATGCTCCAGCCTCTCAAGTGAGCGTCTCTCCTCCCAGGTGACTTTAGCTTACGTTAAGATGACAAGAAACTAATGAACACGGGTCCTGAAGAGACTGGTTGGCCTCCATCACCTGTGGACTCCACACAGTCTAGAAGAGTGCAAACAGAAACAACAGGGATATTGTCGGCCCAGAGACTGAGGATCACCATGCCAGCACCCTACGCATGTGCTCTGTCCTAAGCTGTGTGGAGACCAAGCCCAGAAGTCAGAGAAGGGACAGAGGCCACGGGGCCACCCCCGCCTTCCCGCCTTTAGAGGATATTCTGTGACCACTTATCTCCCCTTTCTGCCATCTTTCCTCTTCCCTCTAGCTGTTTCCATGGCAACAGAAGAGCATTCTATCCATAAATAAAAACCGTTTTTCTCTCAAAGTCATTTAAAATGAGCAATTCCCACCTGCTCTCTGTTCAGACAGTTGAAAGCCGGTCACCAAATCACAACCCAAGAAGAACTCTGGGTCATAGTGCAGACCTGGGTGTGTCATCTCACACACACAAAAAGTCCCACTTTCCTGCTCTTCTTACCCCAACATGGTGACACCAGAGGGTCCATTTCACAGGCGCTGCCAAGTACCCTGCTTTTCTATCCTCCTTCACTGTTTCCTGGGTCCCCACTCTCACGGGTCCCTTACATCATTGCGTATGGACACAAACAGCATCTCGGGGCTGCCCCTAGAAAAGACTTACACGTACTGCAAAGCAGGTGGACTTGGATGGGAGGAAAGGGAGCTTTAGAGGAAGAGGGTGCTGTGTGTGAAGCTCTGCATCTCCTCATTCCCAGACTCACTCTTGTCCAAATGTGTCGCTTTATTATTGACATTCGACTCTTGTTTCCTCTCGGTGACAGAAAGACCTCATTTCCCCCGAATTCCGTGCAGTGGTTCCCATGAAAATGCCACTGTGCCCAATAACTTCCACAGCCACAGACTCCACGCTGAGCATTTCCCTACTCCCCACCTAACAGAAAGATCTGTCTGCTTCAATCAAATGTTGGGCAGTGCCCTTTATAAAGACCTGGATATCATCCTCCAAAACACCTCCCCTTAGAAGATGCTAACAACCAACATCACATTCCAGCCCCAGCAGTGCCGTATCACTCTCCTTAAACATCTGTGCCACTCTCTGCTCCCTGTCCCCTATCACTGTCCCCTCCTCTCCACTGTCACATGTCACATGTGGTACACAGACACCAGCATCGCAGCAGAACTTCCAACTGTTTCCAGGTGCAAGTCAGCCAACGGGGGTATGCTTTTAAGATGGCTGGGGGGATAGCTCAGCCGTTAAAGGCTAGGCTCACAGCCATAAACCTAAGACAGGAGTGCGTCACATGGGCAGGTCTGGGGCCCAAATTAAGGATCTGGCACTTGTTTTTGTGGAAGTTTGTTTTTATTTTTATTTGTTTTGAGACAAGACCTCACTGGCCTCAAGTTCATAAAGAACCACCTGCCTCTGCCTCCTGAGTGCTGGAATCAGAGTGATGTGCAGCCTTACCCAACAAGAGCCCAGCTCGTGTGAATGCCTTCCTGAGAGGAGCCTTGGCAGGCTGTTTGAATGTCCTGTGCTGGCTATCCTACCCAAGGGCCCTCAGGAAGCCAGGAGAAAAGACTCAAGCAACCCCAATTTAGTCCCAGTTCTACCTCTCACCCTGGGATGAGGCAACAGTCAGTGCCACAGATCTTTCTTGGCTACTGTGTCCCAGACTCCCTGAGAGGAAGGCCTCCATGGCCTTGGGTCTAGACCACGAAAGGCACACGTCAACCTGTTCTCTTCAGCAGACACCACCTGGTGCGCCCAGGGTCATAGCCACAGAAGAAATGGATCAGGAAATGGTACCCATGGATGCAGTGGCTAAAGATCCGAGCCCCGAGTCCAGAACCCCTGAATTATCAGCAGCTTCACCACTGCCCGTGTGGGTCCAGAAGAGACGTTATTATCCACACTGCAAAACATGGACAGTAATCTCAACCTCAGAGACTAGGAGAGTTAATGAGTTAATGTTGTAAGTAAGTGGAGTAGTTCCTGCCACGTTTGCAAGCACAGTAGCCTTTATGGTTTTTAAATTTTCTGGAATTATTACTACTAGTCCCCTAGCAGAGGCTCTGACACCTACGGCCCCACAGTTTTGGGCAGAAAACCCTACTTCTGTGTTCCTCCTGCAGTATGCCAGGAACCACAGTTGGAACTCTGAGTCGTTCTACCCCACCCTTCACCCTCTTGCCTCAGCCCAGCAATTCGGGTAGCTCCAGGAACACCCCGGGTGCCTGGTCAGTGTTTGCTGAATTGGACCACTGAGGTCTCAGATCCCTCCCAACCCCATCCCTGGGCCCCTGAACTTCCTCTAAGGATGTGCTGCTTTGTCTCTATCCCCCAGAAAACAGGGCACCAAGGTTTAGATGGTTCCCACCTCAGGAAGTACTTACAAATGCTAAACAAAGCCAACAGAAAATCAAACTTTGGTAAGCAAGTGACAAAGACCTGGGGACACATCCAACCTGTCTTTGCTTCTCCTACAAGTCAGAGATGGTCTTTCTTGAACCAGGAATGTATTTGGGAAGTGAAACCAAAGCCCTAGAAATCTACCTGCGGCATCACAGCCCCTCCCTGTCTATGGCCTGTCACCCGACAAATCACGCCAGAGGCATGTGGCTGTGGACTGTGCAGGTGCCACCCCAACCAGACACACTTTTGTTGGAGAACACCAGCAGGGGTTGCGAGTGCCCACATGTCCTCATCCTACTGTAGAAACAGAGCCTGTCAGTGCAGAGGCCCCACATCTGCACAGACAGGCACATGAGTGTTTACACAAGGCCTGCAAGCATGACGTAAGATGTGAGGCAGTGAGGCTTCCGCTGCACAGGAATTCCTAGGACCCCACAGCCCGCCTTTCTTCTCAGCAGGGTTGCTCTAGAGATCGGGGCTGGGTGAGCCTCATGGAAGTCAGCTAGTGTGGCTCTCCCTGCTACAGGTGAGTGGACAGACACACGAAGGAAGAAAGCAGCCGCCCTCAACTCCTCCGGGCCACTGACTGGCTTCTAGAACAACAGCTCCAACATGTCACGGGGGAGTTGGGCTCAGGCTCTGAGAGTACAGAGTCTTCAATGATCCGAGCTTGACCTCAGCTCTGCTGGCCCTGACCACACGATGCCTCCTAAGAAGTGCCAGTCAAATATGTTGACTGAGAAATTGCAACTAGTGGAACCCAAGTCTTTGCCATTTTATTCAAAAATGTTTACTTCATGTTTCCCTATTAAATATAAGCAACTTCCCCTTGTATATATTTGAGCCACATTCACACAATGTGTTCCCCATCAACATTTGAATTATGGGCATGGGCCCTGAAATGTTAGTTTTGTGCTAAGATAAATACTGGAATGATATTCACTCTGCTTTTGTGAAGGGCTCGGCATTGTCCAGCCGGAGCACCATTTGCTTTGTTAAGTAACAAAAGGATAAACCCGGGAAACTGACCAAAATGGCTTCTCAGGACACTTTCGCTGCTGTCAGGGCCTCTAAGGATGATACACCAGACACGGGTTCTCTGATGACACAGAGTCCCTGAGCCTCCAAGCCCAGCCCCGTGAGGATAGCAGTGTCCACTGTGTGTGCCAATCACCTGCCACCACTCTCCCCTAGAAGCCCAGCACCAAAACCAACGCCCGCTTCTCTTCGTGAACTCTACAAGAAAATGGGAGAAGGCGGAAGAAAGAGATGCGGTCAGGTAACATCATCCAGGAAAGACATCTCCTCTCCCCTTCCTATTGGGAGGCCCTGACCAGGAAAGTATAGAGCCACCACCCATACCTGTGTCCCCCTCTTGGGTGGCCCTCTCGAAGCCGGCTGCAGAACTCAGGAACCACAGCAATAGGTCAGGACGCCTGCTGGCTACACAGTGTGCAATCAGTGGCTACAAATCTGGGGAAGGCATTCAATCCGGGCTGTCAAGGTCAGCCGCCCACCCTGCCGTGGTGATGTCTGCCCTTATGGGCAGAGAAACATAACATCCTGAGTCTGGGGACCTCTGCTTGCCGTTGATGGACCCCGGTGTGATGGCAAGAGACTACTCTCTGCTCACCCTTCCTCTTGGATTAATTTTTTTTGGTCTTCACAGACAATCCAAGTCTGTGGAGAAACGGGAGTGGGTACGAGAAGCCCCATTTTACAGGTATGGAAAGTGAGGCTCCATCTCTTCACAGACCCTCCCCCTGCCCAAGCTTGGCTATGAGTTGCATCACCAGGGCCTTCCCCCTGGTCTCTGTGAAGAATGAAAAGAGAGGGACCCAGGCCGTCATAAAGAAGCAACTTGCCCCATAGCGTCTCAGGAACGTCATCCCCTATGCTACAAATAAGGGATGGCGCTAATTCTCATCACAGTTGTCACTGTTCTCGGGTTATTAGAACAGCATGACCCCTTCCAGCTCAGCTTTCAATCTCAGCATCCTTTCAAACACCAAGGCCCTGACCAGCTGAAAGCCACGAGCCACAGCCAGGCAGCACCTGCTGCTATGGCCACCACCTTCTCGCGGCCCCTCAGTGCCCGGCCTCACGGCCCTCACCCCCTGGAACTGGACAGAAACACTGTAGCGCCCGAGGCCAGCCACTTCTCTCCAGCCTGCCGAGCAGGCTCACTTCTGAGGAAAATCATGGTGCACTTGGCTCTGGCTTGGAAAGCGTTGGGGTATGATCATCTGAGCTCTGTTCAATTACTCCTATTAAATGCATGAGCGAAACACATAGCTGGTGGGTTGGATTCTTATTAAGCAAAATAAATGGGTTTCTATTTCAACTTGGAAGACATCTCTAACCAAAGGATCCAGGCGGATGAAGTAACTTTAGACCTTTCCCTTTTCCACGGTGCCTCTCTCAGAGGAGAAATGTGCCTGGTTCCCCAGAATCCTGGGCCATTGCTGATCTGCTCAGCCTAAACCCAGCTAATTAAATTAAGTCACTACTACCCTGCTCCTGACTGCGTGAAGAGGGGGCTCATAAATTATGTTGCCCTGCACTCCCTACAAATTGCCTGTCCCCAAAGAGGGCTTCACCATTTGAGGCAGCACATCCAAAAGCACTGCGAGATGGTGAGGCCCTCATAATTGGTCCTTGTACTGGCCCTGCCAGTGCAGAACTAATGAGCAACCAAAGCTAGAGGGGGTGCAGCAATGCAGAAGCTCTGGGCTCCAGAGCTCAGGCCAGGGGCCAGCCAGGCCTGCCTGCCTATAGTGTAGAGATCCGCCATTAAAGCCTTCTAGGCGAAGCCTGGTTCCACCGTCCTGCACATGATCCTCAGACTCCACCAGCCACACTCGTAGGTGGTGACGAGGACAAGGAGCAGCTGGCTGGTCTTGCAGGTTGTATCAAGACCTCAGCTTGCCCCACAGGACTGTACCACACAAACCCAGCAGTCCTGCGAGGGCGGCGTGGAGCTGTGCGGTGAGAAGGCCTCGGCACTCAGCCCCAGACCAGCAGCCTGTGTGCTCGGCAGCCCTCTGACGCTGCCACAAAGCAAGGAGGAAAAGGGACGGAAAAGACTCCAGAGTCTCTCTTCCAGTCACCCGGGGGATCTTCATGAGTACTGCAAATACCCAGGGGAGCCTGGGGTGTCCAGATCGTGTCTCTGTTTCTCTGTGTTGCCAGCAGAAGTTACTATTTTTACGCCAAAGCAAAGAAAAAAAAAAAGCTCTCCATCACTTGAGCTACGGGAGTGGCCCCCATTATGTGCAGGAAAATCCCCTGGGTGTGTCGGGGGAAGATCAGCAAGAAACGTGCAGCCAGGAAAGTAAAAATGCAGGCAGGCCTGGGATGGGAAGTTTGCAGAGCGCTAATCCCCCTGCACCAAGGGACTGATTTTAACAAGGCAGGCAGCTTGCGAGGCGATGCCGGTTGACTCACACGCGCCGCCGCCGCGGCAGGCTCTTCTGCTTTGTTCGAGCTCAGAATTTTCACATTTCAGGCTCTCTGATCAGAAAGTGGCTGTGCGTGGAGGCCAGCTCCATTTCGCACAACTCCTCGGCTTGAGAGACACTTTCATCTGTCACTTCTTTGCAACACGCTGCCACTCCAAAGGCAGGTTATAGGTTCAGGTTCCTTTCCACCCACATCTGACTCTGCTCCCCTGTGAGCTAGGAAAGCACCCTGGGAAAGGAGCTGAGCCCCTCACCCCACCCCCAGCTGAGGAACAGCCTGATAATTGGGCTGTGTGGCTAGGAAAACCCAAAGGCCACAGGGGAGCCAGGGCAGGTCCCTCCCCATGCTGCCTTCTAGAACTGCTCTCCGGGGACTTAGACAATAGCCATAATAGCAGCCATTACTGAGCACCACGCACCAGGCACCGTGCCAGGCACTTTACACGCACCATTTCATTTAATCCTCATGGCAACTCTGTGAGGTGGGCACCATTATCCCCCTCTCACAGACAAAGAAACTGAGGCTTAGAAGAGCTGAGAAAGTTGGCCACGGTCCCACAGCTGACCGCTGATTGGAGCTGGCTTTCCGGTGCAGGATTGGTTCCCAAGGGCTGTTACCCTCCTGCTGGTCTGTCTCCTGTGCATGTGTCTACCCCATTCTCTGGCTAGGCTGTGGAAGGCCACTGGCACAGTCACGGGGCTAGAAAAGACGTGAGCACAAAGCAAGCGACCAAGGCAATGGTCTCCCCATTTTCCTAGACCAGTCCCAGCACGTTACGGGGACGACCCATTCCCACAGTGTGCCTTAGACAAAACTGCCACAGTGCTCTCACAAACCCGAGTTGGGTAGCAGCACAAGACCCCATGGAGCCTGAGGGATAGTCCCTGGCTCTGTGCCAGAAACAGCAGGGACATCAGAAGGTTGTTTCCTCTGTCCCCCCCCACCACCACCACCAAGCCTACCAAAGGGCTGAAGGCAACAGGCTAGGCCACTCGTAAGTCAACAGAGGGGTGTGGATGACGCCAGGAAATGGAGTTGGAAATTGACCTCCCCAGTCACTGCTGACATGTCATTGGTCATGTGGCACACACCAGCCAATGGCTTAGTACACTGCAACAGGGGGACAAAGCAACTGGTCCCATTTGTGTTGAGACCAGCATGGGAAAACCCACCAGTCCCCCTAGTAAGGGAACCCAGTCGACAAGGTCTCATGAAGCCATCACCATGACAGACGCCAAACCCAAGCAAGAGCAGACTGATGAGGCAACCACACCCTCCCCAGCCCTCATCATTTCTCTCAGCCCCCCTGGATAAACACATGCTGAATGACACTCGCTTGGAAATCCAGATCTAGAGATGAAATCCCAGGTTGTCAGGGATCAGACTCAGTTACTTCTGTCAGGCATCACACAGGACTGAGCATGACTCGCAGGGCGTGGCCACCCCCAGCCAGAGCAGCCACATCTGCTTGCATTTCATCAACATGGTAAAGCTTGACTTTCAGCTGACCTTGAAATTCACAGACTCCAGCAGGGAAAAAAAGATGGACGTGGAGGACAGGGGCCAAGAGGAGCCACTAAAGGAAGCAGAAATGAGTTGGGACTGCCCTGTGTCCCCCAAATTAAAGCCAAATGAACATATCAAAGGGCCCTTCCTCTAGCTATTTGGGCTCCAGGGCATCCTTGCTTTTATCTAGTCTTTGAGAGAGAAAGCTTCCTGGTGCCCACAATTTCCTACCTGTTTTAACCACACATCTCGGTCTTCGTCTGGGAGTTGTTTGGGGTCCCCTTCTCAAACGCACAGCCCTTCTGAGCCACACCAGACCCGCTGCATGCTGACAGGCATCTGAAGCCTTAGCCAATCAGGCTCTGAGGAGCTGGTGATATCTGGAAGGCAACAGAGGGGACCTCCATGTGGCCTGGCTCAGGTAAACCAGATCCCTCAGGACACAGCTGCCACAAGACAGGCAAAGTACCTCGTACAGCTGAAGGTGCCACTCTGCCTTCCACGTCCTGGTACTTTCGGGGCATGGAGGCAGGGAGAGCCCCCGTTAGAGAGGCAGGAGGCCTCCCACCCTTACCGCGTACCACGCCAGTTCTGACCCTCACTTGAGCCATCAGTGCCTCCACAGCCCAAGACTAGAAAAGCTATAAACAATGCAGCTTCCCCCTCATACCACTGGATGTTGTAGACAAATGTGTGCCTAGCTTTTGATTTTATCAAGGCTTCATTCCAGCCTCACGAGAGCCCCTGGAGAGTGCAGCTGTGGAGAACCCTGTTCAGAGAAGGGAGGTGGGTCTCTCAGGGTCATACAGCTGGCTGGCCTCAGCACCAGCATGAGACTTCTTGCTGGATGCCCATGCCAGGCTTTCACACTGCCGCTTGGGGCCATCCTGCCTCTGGCATCCATTCATCAATTCCAAGAAGACTGTGGCATCTGTGCCTGGGGAATGTCCCCAGGAGTCATCGTAGGGCCTGTGTTCCCCAGAAATCCTCAGGGTACCAGAGCAGAGGGAAGGCCGGCGAGGAAAGGAAGCCAGAGAGTGAGCCATCTTGAAAGTGCAGAGGCTCTCTGCTCCCGTGCCCCGCCCACAAGAGAGAGTAACGTTAGCATTAGCTAACTACCGAGTGTTATCTGCCATCTCGTCATTCATCTCCCAGGAGCCACGGCAGGAGGGGCATCCCCAATCCACAAGACAAAATGCATCAAAACTTCTCAAGGACTGACATGACAAATGAAAACTTCCACGCATGACACATGTGATGGGTCATGGCTGAAACACAGGTGCATGCGCCTCACAGCGTGTGTGAAATCTTACCCTGTGTATTTAAAGACAAACTTGAGTCTCACTCCTAGGACCTCATTATATCTACGCAAATATTCGAAACCTTTAACTGTAACCCAGAACAGTTGTGACAGGCAATAGTTAACCTGGATTTAAAAGCTCGTTTTGTAGGTTCTTTTTCCTTCTTCATTCTGGAAATGTGGTTGTTCTGATGTTGTAGCCACTGGATGCAAAAACTGGGTTTCAGCATCCATGACTTACCCAAGGCCTTTCTTCAGGTTCAGGGACAGCCCCAAGCACGTGAGTATCATGAGGTCCCACAGATATCCTGGGCTCGTCCTCCCTTCCGCCCATGAGAGCACAAACTGCGCACGCATCTCCACTGTGTTACTAAGGCACCCGTGGCTGAACACCCAAAGAAAAAGTCCAGCTGAGCTCAGTTTTAGGGGTGTCACCCCTTGGGTGGCAGGGGAGTGCGGACGAGCAGACTTGCTCACACCGTGGCAGCCAGGGAGCAGAGAACGGGAACTCAGGAGGGGTGGGGGCAAAAGTGTAACAAAGGATACGAACCCAGTGACCTGCTTCCTTAAACCAAGTCCCAAACCCTATCTCTACCACTTCCCCAAAGTCCTATGACGAATACAGTATGAGGTTGATCCATTCATCGGGTCAGAGCCCTTAGGATCTGATCACTTCCCGCAAGCCCATCGACTGGCAACCCTGCCCCCAGAACATGAGACTGTGGGGGAGCATTTCATATTCAAAGCACAACGTCTAGGAATCTACTATGTATGCGCTGACCCCCCCCCCCCCCCGGCAGTTCATCCCAGCTGGCGGCACCTCGCAGGGCGGCCTCGGGTTTGCCTTCTGCGCAGTTGCCCAGCCCTAGTGCAGCAGGCTTCTCATAGGAGAGGCCAGGGGCTCCCAGAGTCAACTCACCACCACAGCCCGGGGCCCCACAAGTGGACAACCGGCAAAGCTGCAGCTCCAGCCAGACCAGCAAGGCCAGCAGCAGACACACGTGTCACCGCAGCGCTGTCCTCAGACAGCCTTGAGCTGTGGATGCTTTAAATCCTCTTATCACAGCCAACCAAGAGTGGCCCGGCAACCAGGCACGGAGCCCTCGCCCCTAAACACTCACAGGTGCTACTGCCCAAAAGAAACCGGAAGAGCCACGGGCTCTGAGGCCAGATCACCTGGTTCCAATGTTGCTCTCACCGGAGCCTGTCTGACGATCAGTGTCATCGGCTGCAGAGTGGGTGCCAATGAGGCAGACGAGGGGGGAACTTGGTCTCAAACAGTTGCTTGAACTGGAGGCAGAAATTGACGAGGAAGAAAACTAGGACACAATTGGCATAGCGTTTGTTGTGTAGGCGACAGACCTACAGGTGGGATGGATGGAATTGCCAAATAAGGTATGTTGCCCAGAATCCTCTTGTGCCGCATCAGCACCGGCAGGTGATCCACATTTGGGTGTGGGGGGGGGGGGAGAGACCGACACCAGGAAAAGACAATCGCACAGGATAGCCAAATCTAAACGTGGAGCAGCCCCTGGAGATACGGTGCTCGCCGTGAGGTGCCCCGTTCAGTGGACCTCCCTGCCAAAGGCAGACGGCCAACCTGCCCCACAGGCCCAATCCTCTTAGAGGTTCCTTTCTAAGGCTGCTACGTGAGAAAAACCCTACACAAGATTCAACCCTCACAAGGCTGTGTCCTCCTGGTCCTAACCCTGGCCCATCCTCTTGGAATGTCCGTCCTGAGGAAGCATGTGGAAGGAGACTTGAAGAGAAGCAAAGCCACACTGAGGACAGGAGACCCACTAGTCGTGAGCACTCAGGGACCCAGGAGATTCCACTTCCTGCAGCCAGGAGTCAAGGCGTCCTCCAGAGTGGGCAGACAGGCCCTGAGCTCCCAGAGGTGGAATACGATTGCTTCAGAGGAGGTCGAGGCTAGCTCCCTCACTTATGAGCCCCTCACCAGGCTGGGGCCGCCCCAGTTTGCTTCTCCCGATGCTGGGATAAGACACTGACCTTAGGGAGGGAAAGGGTTTACCTCACCCTACAGGGTAGAGTCCATCCAGGGCAGTGGGAACACCGCTCACCAGCCGGCTCCCCCCAGCTTCCACGGCTACATTTGTGATCTAGCTCAAGCCCACCTTCCCAGGGATGGCAACGCCCACAATGGGCTGGGCTCTCCACCAAAGAATGCCCCACAGGCTGATCTGAGGGAGGCAATTCCTCCACTGAGGTTCCCTCTTCCCAGGTGTGTCTAAGCTCCCTCCCGTCGAGTTGACAAAAAACTATGACAAGAACCATGGGGAAATGGGTTGGCTCTGTGCTGGGTTCAAGTTGTTAGTCTAGCCTTAACCAGTTTCTGGTAAGCTCTTGGGCCACAGCGTCCTCAACTGAAACTGGGGGGTGGGGGGGGCAGGATTGTGTGAGAGGCAGAGGTAAAGGATCATCTGTGGGGTGTGTGGGGCCCATTCTCCCGGTAGCATCTGCAGGCCCAGTGGCCTCCGCAGTCCAGTGGCTTCTTGACAGTTATTGGCAGGGCCTCACTACAGCAATGAGCGGGGGGAGGGGCCAGGAAAGAAAAAGCCAATTTTGTTTCCTAGGGAGAAAGGATTGCTGACAGCTGTCCATGGGAGAGCGGAGGCACGTGCCCACGTGATCTGAACTCGAGCGGTCCAGGTCTTCTCCGGCAGCCCAGAGATGAGCTTGTTAGGCGGTACCGGATCCCAGCCGTCTCCCTTGACAGCTTCCTTCCCCTAATACATGCGGCAAATTGGCAACCTGTCCTCCGGCATTTGCATCCCGCGTCCCTGGAGGGAGATATCTCTATTATTCTGTTTTGGATAAAAGAGGCTGTTTGAGATGACAGGTAGCAAGTGCCTCTTTAACAAACCACACAAGCAGGAGAAGGAGCCAGGATGTGGAAAGGGACTTGACAAATAGGTATATTTGCAACCCGGGAGCATTAACAGGGCCAGCAGGAGCAGTGAGCAATGGAAGGTTGGGGCCATGAGCTAAATCACCCCCTTGTTATTCTGGTTTAACCATCTCCCTGCTGCAGACATCGTCTACCCACGGCCCCAGCGGGCAGACTCTGGAAATGAACTCACGCACTGCTTTCTGGCCCAGGCCTGGCAGACCACAACTTGATTCTCTGAGCTCACTGCCTGCCGTGGTGTCGTGAACCCTCCAGGTCGGTTTGAAGATCTTAGAAGACAGGTCCCCGCTCTTCTCTCAGCTATCCCCTTGGCTCTCCCCGGACCCTGTCCCACTTTCTTCTGGTGCTAAGTCTGCTACTGCTCTTGCCGTAGCCCTGATGAGAAGGGAAACAAGCATGTATTCAACCTTGGCCATGGACATCTAACTGCACCTAGTCTTAGCAGCTCATGCCCCCTCTGGTGTCCTCTGGTCTCCACTGTGCAGCTTCCAGGAAGATCTTTCTAGCTGGGCTCTCCCCCCACCCCATTTCTTTAATTCAGAGGTGTGCAATGGGCTCTACCCCGCAGTGTACTAGTCCGTGTTTAACAACCAGCTCTCAGGGAAAGCAAACTCCTGCGATGGTGCTTGCTGGTTCCTGTGGTGTAAATATCCCCACTAGGACAAGTTTCCAATGAGCGGCTCTTGAGCTCAGAATTAGAAAGGAGTATGCATAACCTATAATGCAAGCTGCCTCCGGACTCTACTGGTCCTTGCAGTCTTCCCATTCCCTCCACCCAAGGAACAGTGAACACACACAAACACCCTAACCCCTCCCCTAGCGGGCAGGCCCTGCGCGCTGCTGCTACCTTGAGTGCAAGGTTCTTCTAGGACTCAGGCCTGGCACTCACAGAAGCCCTCCGTGACTGGGGTTGCATTCCGGCAGTGTTCTGCGTTTTAGTCTCCACTTCAGGCTGTCCTAGCTCCCAAAGGAGCCCCGTGATGAAATGGACAATGTGTTACGCAACACCCGGTGCACAATGGATGTTGAATTAGGTCAGACACTTCCTCCGCCAAACTCACCTGACCATGGCATCCCTGACCGGGATGCCTCCACTTCCTCACCCAGGGAGTTTGCCACATTGCTGAGAGCTATTGGATGAGGACTATGGCCTTGTTTGCTTCAAGAGGATGGACAGATGCACTGTGATGGAGCCAAGAACCGGGCCCAACCCCACTCCCTCCCATGCCAGCTCTTGTGATGCAGCCAGTGTGCTGGAATCATCTGGGGATGATTCTTGATTTAATATATCTGGGATCTCACCTGAGTAGAAACAATGGGTTTTTTTTTAATCTCTCCAGATTATTCTAATGTACAACCAAGACTGAAAACTAAAGACTATGGACATATATGTGAGAAGCTTGTGCCAGTGGGCTCTGGCATGTATATTGGCCCCATGTCCCAGGCCAGCAAGTCCTGGGGCTGACCCACAGACATGAGGCTGTAAAGAGAGCTCCCCAACCCAAGGAGCCCAAGTCTCAGTGGTCTAGAAGGGTTTCCTGCTCAGGAATGCTGGGGCTTATCCAATCCCCAGGAGCTACAACCAGCACCTAGATGCTCCTGGCCCAACAGCCTAGATCACACTGTAGTCACATGAAAAGCACACAGGGAATTCTTGATGCGTAACCCACACCACTCTACAGTGTCTCAAACCTAGGCTTCAACTACACAGAAGCACAGGGGACCAGGGATGATTTACCAGCTTTGAGCAGAAATCATCTTCTGAGCACTCTTTGGACACATGGCCAAGATCCAAAGCATCTTCTCACAAATTGGAGTGGCACTGCCAACTCTCAGTGTGCTCTCTAACACTTGCTGGTTCCGTGGGATGTCCATGGGGATGTTCGGTTCAAATACTCAGAAGGATGGAGTGAGTCAGCTTGCCATAGGGCTTTCTAGGCACCTGTGAGATGACACTGTGGCATGGATAATCTTGAAGAGTGGAAGGTGCAGGGTTTCCCACACTCACTGGACTGTGGGGACATTTGTTCACAGTTTTCCGAGGCCAGCAACAAAGTATGACTGACAAGGCGAACAAGCTCTGCCTCTGGATGAGACGCAACCCCACGCACGGAAGGATGGTCACCCACAGGAAAAGCTGCTGTGGAAGCACCAGGGAGACTTTAAGCCAGGATCCACTCTAAATCCCTCAAATAGTGTAGAGCAGGCTTGGGCAAAGTGTGGATTATGTAAATACGTATTTAGGGACTTTTTAAACACAGATTATTCACCCAATTAACTCTAATGGCCCCTCGGAGCTGAGAGAGACTATTGTGTACACATGGAGGGCTGAATGTGGCCTTGGCCCCAAGATTTCCTCAAAAGACCAGGTTTACGAGTCCCCCATAAGGGTTCCCTCTGGGCCCCAGCTTGGCAGGTAAGTTCATTGCTCGGAAGGGAATTCTTACCTAAAATTTGAAAAAGGCAAGAATTAAAAGAAGGACCCAGTCCTTTGTAAGTGAGCAGGGAGCTCTCTGAATAGACCGCATACACATTTTCATTTGCCACAAAGCATGTTATATGATACAGGGCATCCAGCAGCCTCTGGTCACCTAAGTCTTCCCTAGTTACTCACCAGCAGCCATTTGGAAACACACATGCTCCAAATGTTCCCCCTGGATGCAACAGGGCTAGTTGGAATTGCAGCCCAACTCTTGCTTCAGTGAGAGAGGAGCTCCACCGCCAGCTGGCCAGCCCACCAGCCCAACTGTGGGTGCCTACAAGGAGGCCAGCCTCTTCCAGGAGTTAGGGTAAGGATACCTACCCAACGCAGAGAGGCTTGGGATACAAAGGAGACTCATTCATGGTCAGATAAGCCAGATGACAGGAGATGGGGGCTAATTTTACAAACTTATCCAGGATCCCCCTGGGTACTCAGGGGCTGTAGTGGTCTCAGTGAGAATGGATGCATTGGGCACAAACATTTGCATGCTTAGGCCCCAGGTGATGAACCCTTTGGGAAGGACAAGTAGGTGTGGCCTTACTGGAGGACATGTGCCACTGGGGACAGACTTTAAGGTTTCAAAAGCCCACTCCAGGCCCAGCCTCCCTCTCTCCCTCCCTCCCTCCCTCCCTCCCTCCTCCCTCCCTCTCTCTCTCTCTCTCTCTCTCTCTCTCTCTCTCTCTCTCTCTCTCTCTCCCTCTCTCTCCCTCCCTCCCTCCCCCCCTCTCTCGCTCTCTCGCTCTCTCGCGCGCTCTCTCTCTCTCTCTCTGCCTACTGCCTTATGTAAAGCTCTCAGCTACTGCTCCAGCACCATGCCTGCCTGCCTGCTTCCCACCATGATGACCATGGACTAACCCTCTAAAGCTATAAACAAGCTCTCAATTAAAGGTTTCTTTTATAAGAGTTGCCTTAGTCATGGTGTTTCTTCACAGCAGTAAAACACTAACAATAGAGGCCAGGCCAAGAGTTTAAGGGTCAATCCCTACAAACCTGGCCCTCCCTCAGCCCTAGTCAGCTCCGCCCACCTTGATATAAAAGCCATTTGCCTCCTTTTCACTCACTGTGTATCCCACTAGTCATCTCAGCATCTTCAACATCACCCCAGGCTGTGCTGCAAAGCCACACACAAGCTTCTGCCGGGAAAGCCGTCCTTCTGTGGAAGGTTTCTATCCACTGTCCACTTTTGAGGATGGCAGATGTGACTTTGTTTCAGTGGTTCAGAACCCTTTCCAGTACTCACAGCTGATGGCTGCCTGGGTCCCTGCACCCAGCTGCCTGCAACTGTCTCCCCTCCTATCTGTCCAAACAGCCATCCCCAGAGTTATTTTCTGCCAGCATCCTTCATGACCCCAAACTAGCCAAGCTCTCTTGCAGCAGCATCTTCCTTTGGAAGTGGGTTCCAAGGCAACGTCCTGCCTGGTGTCCAGCACCCGGCGCCCAGTGAAGGAACAGCAGGCATGTCCTGGGCACATTGCACCCTGCCCCCCCATGCAGCCCTCCCCAACAGTTTACTATTAAGTACAGAGTAAACTGGTAGCAAGCTTCTGAACCCACATCTTGTTGGCCTCAACACCCATGCTTTACCCTCAAGTCTTGAGGAGTCTCACTGGACACTTGGGGCCTAGTCGTCCTGACAGGTAAAGGAGCCAGGGAGGGTCTAAACAGAGAGCTCAGCATGAGCATGCCTACATAAGGCCAGCAGTGAGTGCAGGAAATGCAAGTGCTCTGTGGCCTGGCAGGAGGTCCTGAGAATAGAGACCAAGAATTCGGAGCCCCCTTTGGAGCCACGGCACCACTGCGTGCCAGCCTCGGCGCCTACACGTTATCCTGGATGACAGTGAGCCATGAACTTAAGCCTGCCCTCCATGCCAGAGACAGTCACCAGCTGCTTAGTCACTGGAGCAGCTGCGGCCTGTTTGGACCTTTCAGCAGATCCTCACATATCACCAGGCGGCCCAGAATGAACAAACAAGCAGCAAATGCAGGGCACGCCCAGGACACTTCTCCGGAGAATGGAGTCCGAGTTAGCACTGGCCAGTCCAGTCTCTTTAGGACCTAAGGGGGGAATAACATCTGGCTTCTGGCACAGTCAACCCTACGAGGACTACTTTATCCCAGGTCCTTCACCTTCCTCCAGGAAGCCTTCCAGAGTTTAAGGTCACAGTTGAGCCCCAGCCGTCCAGGCTAAGTAAGGTGCCCCTCCCTCGCTTAACTCTCACCCACTGCCCATGCACCCACATCACAGCAGTAGAGAAACTGTCAGATGTCAACAACAGCTCCAAGCAGACGCCGACAGCATTTCCAAGCCACCCTGTTAATCGCCACCCTCAGTATTTCCCACTGGCCATGGACACTGCAGCTTTTCCAGGATTATAACCCTAAGAGGGCTGGAACAGGCCCACTTCACCCCTTGGGGTGGCAGCCAGCATGCACAGGCAAGTGCCTAATGCCCACTGAGGCCTGAAAACCTTTCAGATTCTGATGAAGTATTGGCTAATTCCAAAACAACCAGCAACCAACATTGCCTTGGGGGGAACACAAGATGGTGGTAATGGAGTTTGTATCCTCATTGGATCAGCCAGCCTTCAGCTCATAAAGGACCAAGGCAATGCGAACAGCATTACATAGCAAGATGAAGGCAGAGAAGAGGGCGTCGGGAGACAGCAGGAGCCGAGCGCCGCTCGGACGATGCAGAGGAAGCAGGCAGGCTGGGTATGAGGCTGGGAGAGGAGACTCCACAGAGCCAGCAAACCAGCCAGATGATGATGTGTGGAGCAAGGGAGTGGCAACACAGCTGGCCAGAAGAGCTATGCTAACACAGGAGAAAACAGCGGTAAAGGAAGGTTAGCAACAGAAATTGCACCACAGACAGACGCATCTGTGATTGGCCCAGACATCACTGCATGCCCCAAAGATTCACACAGCCCTTGTGTGTGTGTGTGTGTGTGTGTGTGTGTGAGAGAGAGAGAGAGAGAGAGAGAGAGAGAGAGAGAGAGAGAGAGAGACAGAGAGAGAGACAGAGAGAGAGAGAGAGTATGCACGCGTGTGCATGCATGCGCATACATAAGCAACATATACATGCTTATGTTCTGTACCACTGGCCAAGGGGGTTATGTAAGTCTGAGGCTTGGCCTTTTCTCCCATGGGAACTAGCTAGCAGGCAGCACTTGAGACTCAAAGGAAAACTAGGAGGTGCCAATCTCAACAGTGATGCTTATCTTGTTCTTGGCAAATTCCCATGGTGTCAGCCACCAAGGCCATAGGAATACGAAGGTGCAGATGAGGAGCTCCATCGCTTCATGGTACCAACACCTTCCTAGCATGGTTTAGCAAGGCCCATGTTCCAGGAGATTAGGCTATGGCTCTACCCAACACCTGCAACCTCCTGTCGCTGACAGCCGGGGGCTGGTCCAACTAGAGTGCTTACTCAACAGTGTCATTACAAGCTGTGGACCTTAGAGCATGCCCAAGCTCCCCACAGCACTGGGGAAAGTTGTCACTGCTCTCCTCATAGCAGAGGATTTGAGGGACTTTCTTTCCCCTCTCTGGGAGTCAGCTTGATCATCTAAACACGGCAGGTTTGGATTCTGTGATCTTTAGAACCAACACTGTCTACAACCCCGAGATCCAAGGGAACCATAGCATTCCTACAGTCCCACAAATAGGGCCAGAATTCACCTGGGCCCCAGCACAGCCTGCTTGCTTCTGTGAGGAATGCTGGCCAGCCAGCTGTGTCTGCAGAGGGACTTGCCTGTGGTAACGGCTCAGCATACATAATCCCATCACCATGCCAACAGGTGGGCTCTGTGTTGAAACTGATTTAAGAAGCAAGGTCAAATGGCCACACCCCAGACTCGAGCCTCCTCTAGCCATGCCTCCTGTGGACTAGGGAAAAGACTAGGGAAAGTCTCTGCCCCACAACTTAAGAGTTCAATTGTGTGGACCGAGTGCCAGCTAATATTCTGCTGATGTTTCTAAGGCCTCTCACTTCCATGCCCCAGACAGCAGAGGCTCGGAGCCTGGCAAAGGACATAAGTACGCCATTCATAAAGAGAAATACAAAATGGCTACTAGTAATCAAATAAATGTAAACAGGCCCAATAGTCTATGGTCTTCTACTTCAGCAGACCTCCTAATCCAGAGTTTCCATAGTTTCAGTGACTCAGTCAACCAAAGTCTGGAAATATTAGATGGAAAATTACAGAAATAAACAATCCCAGATGTTTTAAATTATGTACCACTTTGCTCTAGGTGGCATGAAGAAATCCCATGCCATCCCACACTCTCTCGCCTGGTCCATGGCTCACCTTTTTGTCCATTGCATCCGCAAAGTATGCACTACTCACACATAGTCACTTTAAGTAGCTATCATAGCATAGCATGGGACCAACTGTCATGGTGTCCTTCCTAAGCAAAGACATGATACCGGCAGTCACATTTCCCAAAGAGAAGGCATGGAAAGGGTAAACGTATTAAAAGTTATTCTGAAAGTGAGGGACACCACATTTCATAATTTTTATTATGGTGTAATTCTTCTACTTTATTATTAGCTACTGTTGCTAATCTCTTACCATACCTAACTGATAAATTTTTAGCTGGAGAAATGGTTCAGCATGTTAGGAGCAATCACTGCTCTTGCAGAGGACCCTAGTTTAAGTCCCAGAATGAATGTTGGGCAGCACACAGCCACCTGTCTGTCACCCCAGCTCTGGAGGATGGGACTCCATCTTCTGACCTCCATGAGCAGCTTTGCTCACATGCTACACATAGACACGTAATTAAAAATAATGAAGTAATTTACGGTTTATCAAAGCTTACATGTATAGTCTGCTGTTATCCGTAGGTTTAGGTATCCAGTAGATAGCTCAGGATCTACATTTCCTCATGGCAAGAGAACTATCATCCCAGACTGGTGAAGATAAAAAGATTAACAAAGCCAGGTTGGTCAGGATTATGAAGAGACGGGATTCTCCTTCAGTACCAGTGTCCTATGTTGGGGGCAATTTGGTATTATTTTTCAAAATGACAACTATGCAAAGCCTTGCAAAGAGATGTGTCAACAAACATGCTTGCTGAAGCTTGCTGACAACACCAAAGGTCACAGACAGAAACCTAAATGCACATGATGAAAATGCTGCCCAGACCCACTCTGGTAGGCACAGAACACCATAACCCTGTCAAGCGTTTGTGGAATTTCTGAGGCTGAGGCAACAGGGATACTCACGGGTTCTCACAGCAAGTTCATGGCTAAACATTTAGTGGGGGGCTTCTACCTCTGCCAGCAGAAAGATACTTGTGGTATAAAATGCCTTAAAACTGTGATCTCGGTGAATATGGGGAATTCATCCTATAGGGTGTTTGTAAAGGAAGCAAGTTATAAACAACAGGCTACAAGTCCCTAAAGGTATGCACTCATAGAATAGTTACCAAAATGGAAACATGCCTATGCCAAGTTTCCATTTTTGCTTAACTTCTTGTGTTACAGTTCTGCCAGCTGAAACTAAAAATGTCTGTGTTACCCATGTGTGCTCAGACAGCAGCCTCTCGCTTGCCTAGGCCCCTGCAATGGCCCCTTCTGGCCTTTCATCTTGCACTGATGCTTCATTGTATCACGCTGGACCTCTTAACCATCTGCTTGGACCACAGAAGAGCCCCCAGCAAAAGGCATTAAAAGGGAGGTAGAATTGGGGCCCAGGGTCCAGCATCTCAGCCATCATCCCAAGCGCACATCACTGAGCATCAATAGAATGGGGCTTAGGGACCACGCCCCAGTCATCATCCCAGGCGCCCATCGCTGAGCACCAAGGCTCACAACATTTTCCCCTCACAGCATGTCAGTCATTACTGAATGGATGAGGAAACAGGCTGTAAGGAGACAGTGACCACCCAAAGCCACCAACTGGCAAGCTGAGATTCAAATTCACACTTTACAATTCCCAAGTCCATGTTCTTGAGCGTTGCTGTCTAGAGAGGGCAGAGAGTTGGAAGTCATGGCTCCATCAGCAAATGCAGCAAATGCAGAAGCAAGATGGAATCTGGGAGGTGAGGGTGTGTTTGAGCGCAACACTCAGACAAGACACGAAAATATTCTGTTCTGCTCATTGGTCAGGGTATGTGGGGGTGACAGAAAGTGGCATCTTCTGAACCCTGGAGACCATCCAGAAAACAGGCCATGCCAGGTAAAATGTAGGAAACAGTCATAGTCAATTCAAGAATTAGGAGAAGCAGCCACAGGACAAGCCTTAGATAAGGTCCTTGTCCAGAAGGAACAGAGTCCATGATGGATTGCAGAAATAGGTAGACCCATGTGAACATGTGAGGGATGGCAGGTAGGACGTGAACAGCCGCTGGGACAGAAGGCACAGGGATTGCTTATGATTCTGCCCGCGATGGAAAAAAGCAAGGGCTGGAGCATGCAAACATGCCCCAGTGAAATCAGTGCCCGCAGATCTGGCACCTGAGGACATAATGAGGGGACAGGCAAAGGACAGGCCCTCAGCGGGCCCCAATGCCTCACTTCAAAAGACTAAGTCTGTAGAGGAGAGCCAGCCCACGGAGCTCTGTCACACGGGGGACAGCCAGTTACCTCTGAGGAGTTTGCAGAGTCCTACACTTACTGTGGGCAGCTAAGGGCACACAAGTGAAAGGGAGAAATCAGTGTGGCAGAGTCCAGTGCGGCCAGACCTAGAGAGTAGCCGTGTCAGCCATCAAGAGCCACGCGGGGGAAGTGAGATGGCGCAAAGGACAAAGGTGCCATCGGCCAACAACTGTGTTTGGTCCCCAGGTCCCCTCCTGGTAAAAGAGAGAACCAGTTATCCTTTAATCTACACACACACACACATACATACACATATACACACATGCATACATACACACACATACACACAAGAACACACATATACACACACATACATATGTACACACATTCATACATATACACATGTACACACATACATACACACATGTATACATATACACACACATACACACAAACACACATACACATACACACATATACATACATATACACACATACATACACATACACACACATACACATACATACACACACATACATACATATACACACATATATACATATACACACATACACACATACACACACATACATACATATACACACATACACACACATACAAACACACATACATACATATACACACATACACACACATACAAACACACATACATACATATACACACATACACACACATACAAACACACATAAATACATACACACACATACACACACACACACACACACACTAACATTAATCAATAAGTAAATAAGTGAGAAGAAAGAATCACACGGAAGCAGTGTACATACCCATCTTCCCTAAGCTAGTAACCAGGCCCTTCTGCCTCACCCAAGCCTTTAGTCTACTTGGCCCCAAGACACTCTCGTTGGAGGACAGCAGGTGCAAGGCATGCCCACAAAGGGGCAGGACACACACTGCTATGTTGAGCACACATTGTATGTACATCTTAACCACCTGCACCATGACACTTCAATGCCACATCTCCAAGCTGAGTGGTATGAGCAACTGTCCAGCCAGAGAACCCAGAGGTAAAGATAGCAGAGGGCCACACTTCCCAGGTCTGAGGAACTTCTGGGTACCGATCTGGGGGTAAACTAACACAGCCATCCCACGTACCCTGAAATAAGCTCTGTTTTCATCCTGGTTTATGAGAGAGGAAACTGAGTTACAAAGAGGTTAGGTCATTTGCCTGGGGTCACACAGTTAGAGCATGGTAGAGGCAGTACTGGGTCCCAGCAGGCCGGCCACTTTCAACTACTATGCTATAGAAATTAAAGGAGAAAGGGAAGCACCAAGGACAGAGACCAGGGCACCGAAAGCTGCCAGCCTTTGAGACCAACCCACAACAGGAAGAGGGACCAGGAACGGGGAGTCTGCACTGCATACAGTAAGTGTTCCGTGTGTGCACGGGTCAGTGAACCCAGGAGTAGGTGGGGCAGAAGGTGGGTGTGCTCAGCTAGACCTTACATTTCCAACTGTTTAGACACTGCCAGGCCCAGCCTGTCTGAGAACACTGGACCCAGAGCTCAATCCTAAATGGGCTGCCAGGAAAGAGAGGCCTCATCCTGCTCCGCTAGGCTTCAAAACAGACGCTTTCTCTCCATCCGCTGGCTGCTGGCTCTCCCTTCTTTTCTGCCAAGTCCTCTGGAGTGCGAAGGGGATTTGCTTCCCAAACAGCTCTCAGCTATGCCTGAAGTGCACACTATAAGATGTTGCCTATTTATAACTGCAAATTCCCCCAAAATCAAACAGGACAAAGAAAAGTGGACACTCTATATTGCCTTTGATTTTTGTTTTAAGTAAGAGCTCAGAATCGCATCCTTGACTACATCCAAGTTACTCCTTTTCCCCATATATGGCCAGATTCACTGTTTGACAGAGCAGGCCATGTTTTCCTTATTAAGCAATACACAAAGTTAGCAAACAGAGTCTGCTCATTGTCCCATAGCCCAAGCCCAGTGGTCACAGCTGGGGCAGGGGCCTGACCAGGCAGTAGGCATCGCAGGGAGGTACAGACCAGAGGACCGGGTGAGGACCCAGGAGCTGTCACAATGTGCTTGCCCAATGGGGGCCATGGGTATCAATAACACACAGCTCGCTGGTCCAGGCTCTGGGGACATTTGTGTGGGACCCTAAAACAGCAATGAGGTATGGCTGTCTTGAGGAGAAACAGAACAGGCACAGAGGTCACACTGGGTCAAGGTCATCTGTCTGGGAGGGTAGAAGTGGACAGGTCCATCTCTGTCTGGCCTCCCAATCCATCTGCACTTCCCGTGAGTCCTCTGCCCTCTCTGGGCTTACTTTCCTCATCTGTGAGCTGAGTCTCCAGCCCCTCTGGATCTCACACACATACTCACTCTGCTGTAGGCAGCAGGCCCTGGGGCCCTTTGGTCAAGGTCTGAAATGGATAGTCACAGGTATATGAAAGCAGACGCCCACCTCAGCCTAGGGCAGGCTGCTGCACCTGCCCAGCTCTGGGACCAGTCTCAGCCCTCCCTGAGAGTGCTTCACGGTTCACAGAGCATCCTTGATCTCTGTAAGCCTACCTCCCTCCACAGCCCACACTGTGCCCATGGCCTACTGCCCGAGCCTCGCACGCCTGACTCTGATTGCCAAGCCGCTCATATTCGACACCAAGGACATGAGGAGCTCAGAGAAAACTTCCCTCTCAAGTGCCTAGTGGCCCCAGAAACAGCAGAATCCATGCTCTACCCGGCATCTTTGGCAAACGTAAAAATAACCTGACTTCTCCCGGGAACCCGCTTCGCCTGAGGACTACCCAGGAGATGCAGACCGAGTCTCTGAGATGGGTGTGACTTTACTTACATGCTTAGCCAATGCAGGATTTCACGATGACATTAATGAGACCCACCACTCAGGGACAACACCCACCGGCTCCTCCCCACCTCCCATCTCACACCTGTCCACTTCCTATCTCTTCTCTTCTACATACACAGACCCAAAGCTATGGCCTAAGGATGCTGCACAGACCCATGACTTGCCCTTGTAAACTATTAATTGAACAATATCGAACACCATCAACCTGCACTTTAAGGTATTTTTTTTGTACCATGGGGAACCGCAGTGTCTTACTCTACGTGGTTCTAGAGCAGCGGCTGTCAACCTGTGGGTTGCGACCTCACAGGGGACACATATCAGATACCCTGCATATCAGATATTTACATTACAATTCACAACAGTAGCAAAATTACAGTTATGTGGTAGCAATGGCTGGGGGTCAGCACAATATGAGGCACTGTATTGAAGGGTCACAGAGTTAGGGAGGTTGAGAACCACTGGTCCAGAAAGCAGATTCTAGCCCTCTTCTGCTCATTAGAGGTGCCATGAAGTTAGGTCAGTAAAGACAGGGATGAAGAAACAACCTTTAAGAGGGGCCAGCATCCAGCAGGCGATTTCACACTGGTGAGATTTTAAAATATTAGTAAATGTTCCAGGCCACGGCTGTAACACTTGGATCATACAAGGCTTTTAATCCATTGTGCCTGGGCACTGAGGCTGTCTTCTCAGAATGCAACCAGACACCCCTGACCCACTCCACTTGGAAAGTCTCCTGGGGCTCCACCCCTGCCTCTGATTGACACTGAAGTGCTTTCCAACATCTTGTCTTCTTTGGCGTGCAGAATTTAAACTAAATGTTGATCGCGTCAATTAGTAGTGTGATTTCCTATAAAGATGCCGGATGATATGGGAGTGAGTCTGGGCTAGCATGGGCCCTGAGGGGCTGAGGGCCAAGTGGCAGCATCCCTCCATTCTGATGGCAACCCCAGCGTTCTGACAGCCCTTTGGAAGTCACTGAGCACTGAACGGCTGGCACACTCCAGTTCCACCTGCAATTGCTGAGGAGCCAAGGGCCACCAGGTGCTGCACATCCTTGACACTGCTGTCCTTGACGCAGTCACCTCTCCCCATGCTATTAGTTAACCTTTGATGCCTGATGACCTGTCAAAAACAGCCGCTGACCTCGCTGCTTCTCGCTGTTTGTTCCCCATCACAGAGACGTCTATCCTCCCGGGACCCGGGCGCTCTCCTGTGGCAGGCAGGCAGTCTCTCTTTGGCCCTGAGCATCCTCGAAACCTCCTGCTGGCCTTCCTAGGAGCCCTCGGTTTCCTGTCTTCCTAACGCTGCACAGACTGTCCCCACTGGAAATCCTCTCCACCTTTACTTTGCAGGACCCAATCCCTTCTCACATGCCAAGATACCCCAAAGCCACCTCCTCCGTAGAGTCCTCCCTGAGCACTCCTGCAGAAAGCGAGAGCTGACTGCTGCCGCTTCTACCTGCAATGTACCATGAGGAGTCACTTACCCCATGCCCGACCCGTTGGGTGGACCATGAGCTCCTTGAGGCAGAGTCTAAACCTCATATACTCGATGTTTCCATAAGCCCTACTATGTGAAAAATATGTAGTAGGTATACAAACCATTCAATAACAGTATACGGATAAATGGAGCTTGAAGTCACTTGAACTGCAAAAGATACACACTATGGACCGTTTTAAAAGATGCAAAATGCCAACAATCACGATTTGATGGAAAGGGATGAGCTGAGGCTTGCAAGGCACATCCCCTGAGAGGCAGCATCCCCGGCATGCTGAGACCTTGAGAGGGAAGAAGTAATGGAAATAAGACTGGGGACCAGGCCGGCTCTGCTAGAAGGAGTTAGAAACTACTGATTTCTCAACCAGACAAAACTGGATCTTGACCTCATCTCACTGCAGCACAAGACTTTCTGCCTGAGGTAAACTCTTTAACGTTTTCTGTGCAAGTAAGATGTGTGAACCCAGAAAGTTAAAAACAAAAACAAAAACAAAATTAACTGGCAAGAACATTGCAACAGAGTTTCGCTTTGTTTTCTCCGTATAGAAAAATCATTTACTCAGTTCCGCAGGTCATTATTTCCAGACACAGATGGTCACCCCCATCAAGGGAAGACACCAAGTCTTGTCACATGAGCACACACTGACAAATTGGAGAAAGAAAACAGTTGCTTGTCTGAGATCTGCATGAAGACCTGCTGTGTGCTGAGCACTGAGTGCTTAGACATTGGCCAGCTGGCAAGAGAAGCATTTAATTTGGAGTTCACAGTTCTGGAGGGTTGGGGTCCATGACCATCATGGCGGGGGCCATAGCAGCAGGCAGAGGCAGGAGAGCTAACTGGGAACCGTATGGGCTTTTGAAACTCAAAGGCCACCCAGTGACCACCCCTCCTTCGCTAAGGCCACACCCCCAATCCTTCCCAAATGGTTCCACCAACTGCAGCCCAAATATATGGGCCTTTGGGGGTCATTCTCACTCAAACCCCACACATTCTAAGTTTTAAAAAACAGAAAACAGAATCTGTAGAGGGCAAAGATGAGTTCCAGGACCAGGCTGGCTGCCCCACATGCCAGGAGGCCACATGGGACCGAGCCATATACAATAAACTAAGCAGTGGCCATGGTTCGTGTGCAGGGAACAGACTTCCTGTGGGAGCAAGCATGGGGGGGCGCCGGGGGTACCGGGCTGAGCGGTACAGGGGGTGAGGCAGGACTTCCTAAGCACACGCGCCCTGGGGTGAGGCTTGTCAGTTGCATCACTCTGCCCATCCCCCCAGCACATCAAAAGGCACCATTAATACCTCAGCCTAGCCGTCTAAGACCCCTGCCCCTTCTGCAGCGATCAGAGAGGACGCTGGCTCCCAGCCACACGCTCCTGGGGGTGAGGCACAAAATACACCTAAAATCTTAACCCATGGCCACATACTGAGTGTTGGTCTAGTCACAGACTGGGCGTAGGCTGGCAGCAAGGGGGCTCTGTGAGGTCCTGGCACACTCTCCGCTCTAGACGGGGCTCCTCCTGGACCGAATGGGCTCTGCACGAAGCGCTGCTGTAGGCACCCATAGATGGGGCTCGGAATTAATACCAAGAAGAAGTTAAAGGCAGAGTTTGGGGCTGGGTCAGCCCCTCCTCCCATCAGCCCCTGACCCAGGCAGCTGCTTCTCTTCAAACGAACCTAACTTGACACAATAAATTCACTTTCTGGAGTGGGTCTCATCTTTTCATGATGGCATTCTCTACTTCCAACCCTCTTCAGCCTAACTTTGAGACAAAACAAAAAAATAAATTCAAAATCCCATACTACACAGACACATGCATGTACATGTGCACACAAACACACGTATACATATGTGTACATACACACATGTACACACACACACGTGTACACATACACGTACACACAAACACACACTCAGGTGTATGTGTAGGCAAGCTGTGGCACCTCCTGGTCAGCACCACCCCCTTCCTAGGCTGGGCAGGTCCAGGGTAACTTGGAAACAACTTTCTAGACAAAGATAAACACATAAAGTCCTACCTACACCTCAGTCCAGACCTGTCTGCCTCCCGCCTCCCGCCTCCCGCCTCCCGCTATGTGGCCCTCGGCACCTCCAGCCTGCTCATCAACACAAAGCTCACCCGTTTCCCCACTGCATTTGATTCTCTCTCAGCCTCCCCCAGCTCCAGGATGGTACCTGGGCTCCCCCGCACTGGTCCCTCAGCATCCATCCAGGAAGCTCTACCAATCCTGTCCCCCAGCCAGGACTTTCTGTTCCTTTTCTTCTATGTAGAATCCATGGAAGCCTTAAAGTGCACGATCGCCATGCCCTGCCCACAGTCACTGTCCCCGACAGGCAAAGTCCTCTAACACATGTCCAGACTGCCATGGCTCCCCACACCGATTGCCCCTCCACACCCCTCCCCTCATCACAAACCTCTGGGCACACCCTGCTCCCGCCATTCTTCCTGGTACCTCGGATTGTCCCACAATCTGCTAACCGTTTTTCTAGACAGCCTCCCTGGCCACCCACCTCCCATGCCTGCCTGGCTCGGTGTGACCCCACCTGATGTCCTGCAGCTCCCTCCCTGTCCTGCCCAACACCAGGCAGAGCATTCTGCTGTGGCATGCCATTAGCTCACAAGCCACCCTGTCTGTCCTGTTACTCACTGCCACTCCTTGTCTGGCAGACCAAAGCTGAACACAGAAAGGGCAGCTGGGAGCACAGGGAGTGGGAGCAGGCAAATAACATGAGGACCGAGGCCTGTCCCCTGTAGTGGAGCCTGCCATTCAGTGGGCTGGCCATTCCAGTTGGAGTGTAGGCTGGTGAGCAACAGAGACAAGTGTGCCCGACCCAGGACAAGTAGCACACACCTCCACCTTCTCTTGGGCAGCTCATGTCCCTGCCAGTCTATGAGGGGACCGTCCTCCTCCAGGACACACAGGGAGAAGGAAGCCACACCTACACGCCTACACACCTTGTCAGACCAGGGCAGGAGAACCATGCTTGGCCATCAATAAATGCCTTGTGGTCACCTCAAACTCTGAACCAACCACTCCTGGGGCACACCCGAGCTTCACACTGGATTTCTGGCCTTTTCTGCTCACTTGGGCCCAAATTCCTTAGGTCTGATGGTCCTTAGGGCAGTAGAGACCCAGGTCAGGGAAATAGAACCAACAGGCAAAACACACCACCTACTCAAGCCTCCCACACAAGACTCCTCCCCTGCAAGGCATTCCTCCACCGAGGGACACCCTCCCAGCCTAGCGACCTGGGGTGAGCTGCAGGGAGACACAGCCCAACAGTCAAAGCAAAGTGCCAGCTCACTTGCCACAGTGTTACTAAGCCAACCGTCTCCTAGCACGGTGGTTACAGTGTTTGCTCTCTGGTAATTTGTTAAACTGAACGTTTTCTATACATGTGATATTTCACAATTTTAAAAGGCTTGCAGAAAAAGGCAACTGCCTTTGTGGAATGTAAACCCTAGCAGACGCCAGAGCCATCAACCAGGATGCCGATGCTGACAGCCGTGTGCAGAGCCACCCAGAGAGCCACCCTGGCTGTGAGGGAGCACTCACGGGAGCAGGCTTGCACTGACAGGGAGAAGGGTACGCTCGCCCCTGCTGACAAGGCTCGGTACATAGCATCGGCGACACTGGGCGGGCAACAGCTGCTCTCTCGCTGCACTGACAGCCTGCACAGCCTTTGGGGCTCAGGGGCTCATGGCACACAGGCAGCAAAGCTAGGGGGCTCTCTCCTAAAAGTCAGAGACAGCTGAGTACCGCACCACATGCCTATAACCCTAGCACTTAAGGAGTTTGGGACCAGCCTGGGCTACACAAAACTCTGTCTCAAACAAGGGAAAGCAAACAAAAAGTGAGTAAAAAAAAAAAATGTCAAAGCAGATTGTGCACAGCAGAGTCACATAGTTATAGATGTACACAAAAGTCCAGGGAGGAGGGAGAGAGGGCGGGGAGGAGGGAGGGGAGGAGGGAGGGAGGGATGGAGGGGAGGGGAGGAGGGAGGGAGAGAGGGGAGGAGGGAGGGAGGGAGGGGAGGGGAGGAGGGGAGGAGGGAGGGAGGGAGGGGAGGAGGAGGGGAGGAGGGAGGGAGGGAGGGGAGGGGGAGGGAGGAGGGAGGGAGGGAGGGGGAGGGAGGGAGGGAAAAAGGGATGGAGGGAGGGAGGGAGGGAAGGAGGGAGGGAGGGAGGGAGGGAGGGAGGGAGGGGAAAGAAGGAAATGCTGCTGAAGCAGGAACAAGCAAAAGCAGCAGCAACTGGGTAGCAACAGTTAAGAGTGACAAGGATGAAGAAGGCAAGAAAAGCCTTGTCACAAATAGGAGCAGAGCAGTGCCTCCGTGGGGCAGCCTGGCACTGTCCACCAACACCGTAGGCCTCTGTCATTTGCAGGTCTAACCCCAAAAAAACTAAGGTCAAGTAGGCGAAAATATTCAACAAGTGCCCTTTATAGAACTGGGAAATCAAGGAGACGTTTTACACGCATAAATAAGGATGGGCAGGCACGCTGGTATAATAGACACAACAGCTTCTCAAACAGACCGCAAAGGGCAGGGAAGCTCAGTGGCAGGGTGCCTGCCTAGCACGCACAAAGCTACCCCTGAGCAGCGACAGCAGTGGCGGTACAACCCCCTGAGCAGCGACAGCAGTGGCGGTACAACCCCCTGAGCAGCGACAGCAGTGGCGGTACAACCCCCAATCCAGTTCTGACCCGGCCCCGGCGCCTCACAAATTCACACTAGATTTCCAGGCGCTCTTTCTTCAGCGTTCAGGTGCATGGAATTTACAAGGACAGAGTCATCCAGAGGATAAATACGTACAGCTGGTATGGAGAGGGTATATATGAGAAAGGTTCCCTTGATTTTTAATTTATCTCTATGTGCATGTGTGTGTTTGTGAATGTGTGCGCATGAGCGCGTGTGTGGGTACCCACAGAGGTCAGGAGAGAGCATCAGGTCCCCTGTGGCTGGAGTTACAAGAGGCTGCGCTGGTCCCTAAGGTCAGATGCTCTGGAAGAGTGGTGTCTTAGATCCGGCTTCTATGCTGTGACGACTCCATGACTATGGTAACTCTTAGAAAGGAAAACCTTTCACTGAGGTTTAGTCCATTTCCACGATGTCGGGGAACACGGTGTCCAGGCAGACCTGGTGCTGGAGAAGGACCTTCGACATACCTGCAACATGCTGACATGCACACAGCAGGACGTAGCCTGTCTCAATGGGTCTGGCTGGAGCCTTGAACTCACAGGGATCTGCCTGTCTCCACCTCCCAAGTGTTAAGATTGAGTGAGGGCATGTACCACCACACTATGTTCAGCCCTGTTGATTTTTAAATAATGATCACATACTATGAAATAAATATTACCTGTTAAAATACTGTGTAAGAGATGATTGTCTGTAAGCCCACCAGGATAGGGAGGTTGGAGGAGCAAACAACAACCACATCTTGGGTATAGGAAGAAAGAGAGAGGAATAACTTAAACTTAGTGGAGTTAAGTAAACTAAATCCTAAGACAGCAGTGCAGAATGCCAAAAGTCATCAATGTCCTCATAGACTCAGACAAAGTTCAGGGTGTCTGCAAGCAGATGGGCTGCGGGCAGCTGGAGGGATAGCTCTGTGCCCCCTGCCACCAAGAGACTGGCTGTCCCTCTGCTCACTGACAGGAGGCTGCAGGATGATTTCTGGGAGGTTAAATGGATGGAATCTGGCTTTGAGGAAAGGGGGAAATCGAGTGAAAGGTTAAGATCTGAGCGCGCGCGCACATACACACATACACACACACACACGCACGCACACACACACGCATGCGCACACACACACGCGCACACACACACGCACACACGCACACACACACACGCACGCACGCGCACACACACACGCACGCACGCACGCACGCACGCACGCACACGCACGCACACACACACACACACACACACACACGCACGCACCTCCAACTGGCTTTTGGTGAGTGTGAAAAGACAGGCAATGAATGCCCATCACTAGAGGAAAGTGCATGGCCACACACATGCAAACAACCAAATGTAGTGTGAAAATATAAGACCAAAATAACAACACAACAGCAAAAGCCCCTGGGGAGAAGAGATAACGCAAATAAAGGAAAATAAAGGAAAATGTTGAAGGATAATAGTTAACACAATGGGATATTGTATTAGAAGGGAGACCTGGGGTGGCCCCAAGTTCAATATTCTTAACAAAAGAAAAAGAAGGCAAAGGCGTCGCTTCCTAGAAATGAGAAAAGGACACTGCAGAGTAATAACAACATGCAGAAAGCCAGAAAGTTCTCAGAAATTCAAAGCAGGATCAAACAAATGCAATGGAGGAATGGAGACTATTAGGGGACACCCCAGACACAATAGTAAAGGGAAAACTCAGCACCCAAATATCATAGGCACCGGTGACTGACTTGACAGTTCCTGGTGGCAAACAAAATCCACAACACACAACAGCAGGCACTTCCTGCCACGCCGCCAGCAGCTGCTGAGCTGGGGTCTCACAAACCCCCAGGAGCTGGCCTCCCAGCTGGGCATGCTCTCCTCACAGTGAGGGTGGCAGCCTTCAGCCCTCTACCTGGGCTTATGCATCAGCAGCAGCACAGTGTTGGCCCGAAGGTGGCCCCGTGTCTGAGCAGGGAGGAGAGCTACAAGGCAAAGGGCACCGACGCCATCGAGACCAGCTCTTTCTGTGATTCACTACACACGACTTTAGAAAGAGACAGGAAACAGAGTCAGAAGAGAAGGCACTCTAGTCTCCATGCTCAGCACCTAAGACTGTACAACCCCATGCCCGGGAGAGAGGATAACACAGGAGGATTACATGTTTGAAGCCAACCTGAGCTATATAATAGCAAGACCCTGCCTCAAAATTAAGCAGGGAGATGGCTCTTTCTGAGTGTTTCCTCCTGCACCAGACCCGATGTTAACACCTGCACCACGTTAGGTCGCCTGTAACTCCAGCTCCAGAGAACCGAACACCCTCATCTGGCCTGACACATACCCGTAGATAAAATTAAAAATAAATCTTTTTTTTTATAAAAATAAAAATAAACAATTCTACTGGGATCCCTAAAACTAAAGGATGTAAGTTCTCTTAGTGGAATATCCACGGAGTCCCTAGTAAATAAAACTAATTTTAATATTACTAAGATCACCGTCAGAATGCCAAGAACACAAGGAAGTAGCAATAGATTTTACACAATGGCAGACAATCTAACATCAGAGTTTTTCATAATCACACCAGAACCCAGAAGACAATGGGCAAGACCCTCAAATTGTTTAAGGGAAATGATTTCTAAACTGGAATTCGATATTCAACTGAAATATCAAATTAAGTGTAATGGGAAATAGTTCCTTATACGTCACGTGGAAATGCTCTGCGTCCACTGTGCCTCCTCTCAGGGTCCCCAGAGACCGAGCGCTCTGAAGAATGTGGGAAGAAACCAAGAAAGCAGAAGCCAAGTGAAACTAATTCCCAGGCAATCCAGAGGATACGGCACACCAGAGGCTGGAGAGAAAGTTCAGCACCAAAGAGCACTCACCGGGCTGGTGGAAGACTCAGCTCCCAGCACCCGCATAGTGGCACGCCCATCTGCGACCCCACGTCCAGGAGACCCAACGCCTCCTGACCTTTGTAGACACTGCATGTGCATGGTACACATACATACATGCAGGCAAGCACCATGTGCGAAATAAAAACAGACCTTAAAACACAAAACACTCTCCATAGAGGGAAGACAGTCTGAACCTGGACAAGTCAGAATGTTCCAGAAGAGACTTTCCAGGAATACGAACTTGGTAAATAAATATTCTATGAGTCTGAGAGAGAGGGGACAGTGTGGAAACAGATAGAGAAGACACACAGAACACTAAGCAAATAAAAATTACTAACATTTGTGGGGGGGGGGAGACAAAAAGTGTGCAGCCAAAATCAAACGCTTGCAGTTTAATACACACTGCCCAAATGATACAAACGCCAAGGCTTGGGACACAGGTCGGCGATGCAGAACTTAGAGGGCATATGTGAGCCTCGGGTTCGAACCCTGACACTGGCCTGTCAGTGCCCCACATTGTAGCTCCCTCCAGTGTGGAAGACAAGAGGGGCCTCCGGAGATTAAGTGCGCCATCATTTTCACTGGGGATGAATATGCTCCAGAACCTTCTAGTCCATCTCAAGCAGGCTTTGCAAAACAATATGCTGTTTGCTACATTATTTGGGGGTGGGGATGAAATATTGGAAACATCCCAAATGTTTATCTACAGAAGACTCACTAAGCAAGTGGTGAAACATCCAGAGTAGAACTCAGATCCAGTGACAAGCTGTGTGCCGATAACACTTGTGTGAAGATTGCACACACAATACAGAGATTCACTGGGAAACAGTGGAAGTTCACTCAGCCAATTATTATATCATTTAACAATAGTTGCTCCATCTTTTCTACACTTATTTATACTTTTTAAATTGTGTGTGTATGTGTGCGTATGTGTGTGTATGTGTATGTGTGTGTGGTGTGTGTGTATGTGTGGGAGGTGTATGTGTGTGTATGTGTGTGTGTGTGGGTGTGGGTGTGTGTGTATGTGTATGTGTGTGTGTGTTTGTGTGTGTGTGTGTGGTATGTGTGTGTGGTGTGTGTGTGGTGTGTGTGTGGTGTGTGTGTGTGTGTATGTGTGTGTGTGGTGTGTGTGTGTGTGGTGTGTGTGTGTGTGTGTGTGGGGGGGTGTAAGTGTGTGGGAGGTGTATGGGGGTGTGTGTGTATTTGTGTGTGTGTGTATGTGTGTATGTATGTATGTGTGTGTGTGTATGTGTGTATGTATGTATGTGTGTGTATGTATGTATGTGTGTGAGTGTGTGTGAGTGTGTGTGAGTGTGTGTGTATGTGTGTGTATGTGTGTATGTGTGTGTGTGTGTGTATGTGTGTGTGTGGTGTGTATGTGTGTGTGTGGTGTGTGTGTATGTGTGTGCATGTGTGTGTGTATGTGTGTGTGGGTGTGTATGTGTATGTGTGTATGTGTGGTGTGTGTGTGTATGTGTGTGCATGTGTGTGTATGTGTGTGTGAGTGTGTGTATGTGTGTATGTGTGTGTGTATGTGTGTGTATGTGTGTGGGTGTGTGGTCTGTGTGTGTGTATGTGTGTGGGTGTGTGTGTATATGTGTGTGGTATGTGTGGTGTATGTGTGTATGTGTATGTGTGTGTATGTGTGTGGTGTGTGTGTGTGTGTGTGGTGTGTGTGTGGTGTGTGTGTGTATGTGTATGTGTGTGTATGTGTGTGGTGTGTGTGTGTGGTGTGTGTGTGGTGTGTGTATATGTGTGTGTGGTGTGTGTGTGGTGTGTGTGTGGTGTGTGTGTGTGTGTGTGTGTGTGTGTGTGGTGTGTGTGTGTATGTGTGTGTGTATGTGTGTGTGTGTGTGTGTGTGTGTGTGTGTGTGTGTGCGCATGCATCCATCCGCATGGGCAAGTGGCTACAGAAGAGGGCTTCAGATTCCCTGGAGCTGGAGTTACAGGCAGTTGCCAGCTGCCTGCTGTGGATGCTGGGTACCTGTTTTTAACCACTAAGCCATCTCTCCAGCCCAGGCAATGCTTGTTTCTGAGAGTGTAACGAAAGAATTTTATAGTTCATATATTATGTTCTCTTGTTCTTCAAATATTTACCCAGCACTTAAATACATTATACACACACTGTGTTGTTTGGCATTTTCACTGTGAAATCAGTGGAGGTGGGGTGATGAAGAATTACAAAGCAGAAAATAGTCTATGCTAACGTAACTAGTTCAAATACATTTTCATTTAAAAAAAAAATAGTAAGATGTACCAGATACAGTGTCACACACCTTTAATCACAGCACTCCAGAGGCAGAAGCAGGTGGATCTCTGTGAGTTCAAGGCCAGCCTAGTCTACAGAATGAGCAGGTGCATAGGGTCAAAAGGTGTGGGGAACATGAGAGCGTCTAGTCAAAGGGAAGACCCTGAATGCAACAGGAACACCAGAACAGGTCAGAGGGTCTCACGGAACGGTATTCCAGAAACAGAAAGCCACAGGTGTCCACGCAGAAACGAGACACTTCCTTCAACTGCACGAGGTAACTTCCTGCAGAGGTCAGTTTGAAAGCCTACGACAGAGAGACCTGTGAAGCATTGCCCCCAAGAACAGAAGTGCAAACTAATGTATAAGTACGAAACTGCTTCTTTTACCTAATAAATGGGCTTTCATTCATACATTTACAATCCGCAGTACTAATGGGAGATGCTGTGAAGCTGACATTCTCAAGGCCTGCAGGCAATGGTGCAGATACCACCCTTTTGTAAATAATTGCCTGATACACATGACAACCGAAAACACACACATCGGTTTAGCAATGCCTACTGATAGGAGTGCAGAGACGGCTCAGCAGGTAAGAGCACTCCCTGCTCTTGCAGAGGACCTGGGTTCAATTCCCAGCACTCACACAATAGTTCACAACCATCTGCAACTCCAGATCCAGCAGATCTGAAGCCCTCTTCTGGCCTCCTCAGGCATTGCGTGTATGTGGTGCACAGACATACACACAGACTCATGCATATAAAATAAAAATAAATCTTTTTTAGGAAAGATGAAAAGTTTATTGATAAGAGACTGGTACAAGCATACTAAGGTGCTGTTATGCAGTGTGAGAAAATGCCCAGATTACATTAAGTAGAAAATTGCTGTTCAGATTAAGAGAGTTAAGGGTCTGTTTATATTAAAATGGTGCATACCTTCATGTACAAATAATAAAAACTCTGTAAGGATACCTTCCTAAAGCCACAATTTAGGGATGGCTGTGGTTCAGAGATGGAGTCTTGCCTAACGCATGTGGGGCCCTGAGTTGAACTCATACACTCACACTCACCTCAGCTCAGAAATTCAGTGCGGAGGAATTTACCCTACGGAAACATGCCCACTCAATAGTATTTGTGAAATAAAAAAGTGAGCAGAGATCTGGCCCAGAGGAAGTCAAATGATGTCACACAACATCAGCCCATTTTGTTTGTTTATTTATTTATTTATTTGTTTGTTTGCTTGTTTGTTTGTTTGTTTGTGGTTTTTTTGAGACAGGGAGACAGGGTTTGTCTGTGGTTTTGGAGGCTGTCCTGGAGCTAGCTCTTGTAGACCAGGCTGGTCTGGAGCTCACAGAGATCTGCCTGCCTCTGCCTCCTGAGTGCCAGGATTAAAGGCGTGCACCACCACTACCCAGCTCCATTTTGTTTCATATATAAAACTGGAAAAAAAAATACTTATTAGAAGTGATTTTCTCAGTTTGTATTTTCTGACTTCCTACATTTTTTTTTTTTTAATAAAGAAAACCTCTTTGCTCACAAATCTAAAGACTTAAAATGAGAGGTTTGAATGAACGGCCATACTGGGTGTGGTAGATTTTGCCTGAAGCCCCAGCAATCAAGAGGCAGAGGCAGGAGAATTACAGCTATGAGTTCATTGCATATATAACTCCAAACCAGCCAGTGTCGCCCTTAATTATCTCTCTGTTGCAGTGATAAACACCAACATCAGAAGCAATCTGGGGCGGAAAAGGTTCGTTTAGACTTACAGCTTGTTGCCTGTTGTGAAGTGCAGTCAGGGCAGGGCTCGAAGCGGGAAGCTGGAGACCCAACTGAAACAGACCATGGAGAGATGCTGCGTACAGGCTTTCTCCCCGTGGCTTGCTTAGCTGGCTTTCTCGCAGCATCAGGACCACGGGCCCAGCAGGCTTTGCCCACGGGGGACTCAGCTCTCCCGCATCATTAATGAAGAAAATGCCCCACAGACTCATCTACAGGCCAGTCTGGTCCATGGAGATTCTCTCTTCCCCGGGCTGTGGGGAGGGAGGCAGGGAGGACGAAAGAGTGAGTTGTGGAATGCATTCAACTCTGGCTCACTGCCAGCATGTCCATCAGCCCCCAAGGAGTGAGCGACTGCGCCCCAGCTTTGACAGTGGGGTGTGGGCACACCTGGATGTGGTCTCCAAATATTGGCACCAAATCTCAGAGGTCCCTGTGTGCCTGCCTCTTGAGCCTCTAAGAGGACGGAGGCCAGGCATGAGAGTGTAGAAGACAGGGGCGGTAGAGCCTCACATGGAGGACTCACACAGCCCCTCTCTGGCCTGCTGGGACCCTGAAAGAGCCACATCTCTCTGTCGTTCTTCTATCTGTTCATCTGATGCTAAGCAGTTGCTGCCTAAAACAACGGCGCTGATGGGAGGAGTGTGTGAAATGTCTGCCGTGCGCCAGACACCGGCACAGCGCTGTGAGTGTGAGGCCATTTCCTTGTCCATTCCACGGAACACTCACAAGGCCCAAGCAAACATCCGAAGATGGCCAGGAATGTGCTAGGGGGCATTTTCAGCCACCCGCTCCCTTACCCTAGCATCTTACCCTCCCCACTCCCACCACGGCTCAGAGCACCCATCTACACACCTGCAGCCCCTCCCTGTCACATCTTTCAAGGAAGTCAGAGTAGCAAAGAAAAGCAAAGCCCGTGGGCAGCTGTGGGGAGCAACAGTAGCCCTACTGTCCCAGTTACGAGAATCCCTCTGCAAAGAAAGGTTCACAAAGAGAAAGGCAGAGAGAAAGGGGGGTTACGGCAACACAAAGGCAGAGCAAACCATTTCAAGTCCTGACACAGGCAAACTGGTTCTGAAAGTCACCTGTTTCTGAGCAGGAACGCAAAGCTCTGTCCTGTCATGCCACACAGCTGGGCCACTGTGCATTGCCAACTGACTTATGTAAGCTTGTGAAAAACCCCATTCGTTTGAGTTCCCCGTTTGTGCAAATAGTGTCAGGGGCACATCCGAGCACTCTGGCCATCCATCATCACGGGTACCTTCCCAGGCTGGTGGTGACTCACCTTGGGCCGGACCTACGCTGTGCACTCAGCAGGCAGCTCCTGTCACTGAAGGCCTTGCAACCTGTGACCGCCTCTCATCCATTTATCAAGTCCACAATGGCTGCGTGAGCAGCGATGAAACCCTGAGCGGGCAGGAGGCGATGACTGAGATGTGAGTGGTCGGTTTTCATCTCCCAGATCACGCACGGCGTCTCCTCCGACAGCACTGGAGAGGAGAAAACCAAATCTGTGGCCTTCCTGCAGGAAGCAATCATGCCAACCCAGGGCAACCCGGAGGGGAAAGGCGCGAGGACCTTAATCCCCACCCACAAAGTGTATGTGCTGTGGGACCCGAGATCACCAGGTCAATGCGTGTAAATGCGAGGGTACAAAAGGGTCTGCCTCAGTCTGTAGACTCCCAAGGTCGACCAGTCACAGAAGACCCAGTCTGCTTGGACCAATGCTATGTCAACTATTTAACCTTCAAAAGGAAAGCGGGTGGGGTGGGGTACACTGGCAGGGCATTCACTGGAAGGGAGCATGCACAGCAGACGTTATGCCCAGGTTCAAGTCCACACATCCAGCCACAGCATCACTCTGCATGGACCACACCACGTCCAGCTCCCTTCTGTGCTCTGGGTGTGGCTTACCCTGCTTCACATTCCATCATTCCGTTGGCTTAGCATACCAAGGAACAGACAAGTTCCACTGGCAACCCTGAAAACGACTTACATGTATTGGTTACAGAAATTGTCTCGGGGAGCCAAGAGGATAGCATGCCCTACCGTGGGATAGTTAAAATTATGCTTTAAATGACTGGCACATACTTCTCCTTGCTATTTATGTACATAAACAAATATAGACACATTTAGATATCCATAACCAAGGAAAGACACTCCAGCTGGTATTAACCTGAGCCCATTGATGCTAACATTCCCCCAAAACGCCCAGGGATGTTTTTTTTAAAAATATCCTCTGTGAGATGGAGACTATCATGACTGGTCACAAATGCAGAGCATGCATGACTGGCCGCAACCCCAGGATCATCACGGAAGAGGAGGGCATAAAGGCTCAGAGCACCAGGGTACCTGCTGCTAAATAGTGCCCTCCTAGACATGGAAGGAACACGGTACCCACGAAATCGCAACAATATAGCCGCCTAAGCAAGGCCTGCATGATGACATCACCAGTTCACATGCCAACATAGGACAAATTTCACAGTGCCCCACCCCTAGATGAAGACCTATAGGCACTCAATAGCTGCAGAGACAGACAGACAGAGAGAGAGAGGGGGGGGGAGAGAGAGAGAGAGAGAGAGAGAGAGAGAGAGAGAGAGAGAGAGGGAGAGAGAGAGAGAGAGGGAGAGAGAGAGACTGTTTTCTCAGGGGAGGGGGAGGACAGGCTTCTTGATAGGCTGTCCAGTTCCAAGTGGTCAGCCCTAAGTACATGTCCCTACCAGCAATGCTGAATGGACTCTGTAAACGGCGTGTGTTACAACAGTGGTAATCAAATTATTGATTTGAGGTCATGAATTTGAGAGGGGTTGGGGTGTGGGAGGAGTTTGAGGAAAAGAAGGAGGGGCAGAAATGACACAAATAAATTATACACGTATGAAATTCTCTTTTTAAAAAAATAGAGTAAAAATTTTAAATTTCTCAACATGAAGGCCTTCCTTCAGTCTGAGTTTGGAGCCTGCCTGGGCTACATGGCATTCATGATGCTCACTACAGCACCTTCTCCGAGTCCCCAGGGAACAGCACTGGGGCCACTTAGTGAGAATGGATCTCTTTCCTCCCTCCCTGGGAGGCAGGGTTTCCAGGAAGGGTTTCCCGTTCTGACAGGACAGACTTGAAAGGACCTCCGGGTCTTCTTGGGGAAACATTTTTCTCTTTGGTGAGAATACCTCTGATCCAGATACGATTCCAGGGGCTGGAAAGCAGGTAGGAGCTGAACAAGGCAGAGCTGCTCGCAGGGAGCGTGGAGCCTACTGAGGGGGTTACTGGTGTGGATGAGCATCACCGTTAGCAGCAAAGCTTTGGGCCCACTTTGCTGTGGTGGCGAATCTCCCTTCTCTGCTGTACTTGAGCCTTGGTGTCTACTAATGGCCACTGAAAAAGCCACTATTAATGGCCACTGAGAAGCCACTACTAATGGCCACTGAGAAGCCACTACTAATGGCCACTGAAAAAGCCATGGCCACTGGAAAAAAAAACACTACTAATGGCCACTGAAAAAGCCACTACTAATGGCCACTGAAAAAGCCACTACTAATGGCCACTGAAAAAGCCACTACTAATGGCCACTGAAAAAGCCACATGGTCTGAAGTTTGGGTCCACGCTGAGAAAAGAGAACCAAAGATTACATATTTTCTTTTCCTGAGTTGCTTCAGACAGGCCAGATGCCAACATATCCAAGAGCCATCCCTCCAGCTTCTGGAAGCCCTGAGCATTAGATCGTCTCCCCAGAATCCAGAGCAATCTGGAAACATCCAGTAAGCTATGGGGTATTTCTAAAAATGTCTCAAGAAAGTGGTTCACAGAATTAAAACATCCCACCAGGGGCTGAGACGATAGCCCAGTAGGTCAAATACCTCCCACGCAATCATGAGGGCCTGAGTTCAGACTCTGAGAACCTATGTAAAAAGTTGGGTATAGCTGCTCATCTTCTGTAACCCTGCATCTGAGGGCAGAGGCAGAACAGCAACCCCAGAGCTCACTGGCCAGCCAATTAGTGAGCTCCAGAGTCGGTGACCGATCCTGCCTCAGAGAAATAAGGGCGAGACCAATAGAGGACACCTGAGGTTCACATCTGCCCCGACATTCATGAGCACATGTGTTTCTATTGTTTGTTTGTTTTGTTTTGTCTCTCTGAGTGTTTTGACTCAAAGGTGTATGTACCACATGAATGCAGTACTCACAGAGGCCTGAAGAGGGCATCATATCTGCTGGAACGGGAGTTGTGAGCCATCACGTGGGTGCTGGGAACTCAGCCTGGATCCTACGCAAGGGCAGTAAGTGTTCCTATTGCTGAGACATCTCTCTAGCCCCATGTTTGATTGTTTGGTAAAGACAACAAACAAATATTTTGTTAGAAATAAAAAGCGCTGTGCCCTTCAGGGCACAGAGCACAGAGGAGACAGCTGGCGAAGGCAGAGGGATGCTTCTTACAGGAGACAGCTCTGCACAGCTCAGAACAGAACCTAGGGACTCAGTAGGTATAGTTCTGGTGTCTCACGTGGTCACATCTCAAAAGAAAACGTGGATACTGCTTGAGGAATGCTGTCCAAGGCTGTCCTCTGGTCCAATAAGTGTGCATACATGTCTATATACACAGGAACATGTGCACACACATATACACATGCACACCAAAAACAGAGGAAGAGGAAGAGAGAAACAGGGTAAGAGGGAGAAGAGGAGGAGGAAAGGGGAGGGGGAGACGGAGAGTAGCAACTCTTTACTGGCATTGGACTCAAATCCTCCAAATGAGCCCCCTGGCTGCCTGGCTTTCGGGGGAGGGTGAATGCCCCTGCTCACCAGCCTCAGGGGCTCTCTCAGCAAATCAGGAGGGTTGGCGTTTCTATTCATTGCCCTATTCAGCTCCCATGAGCCTTGAGTCTGGGGGTGGGGTGGGGGGTCTCACAGAGGATGCTCAGAGCAGGGATAAAGTATTTTCTAACTAAGAAAACCATCTCATCTCAGCTAGTCTCCACCTCACTCATCTGTCCAGGGTTTATAATTATAGTATTTATTTCATAATTGCTGACTGTTCGCAAATATAAAATCCCTGAATCTTAAAATAAATTATAGTTCCCTTTCTACTTAGAAGCCCTTGTCCTGCTGGGACACCAGGAAGAGACGCCCGCAGTTGTGATTTTAATAACAGGGAAGCAAGGTTTGGTTTTTCAGGTGATGTGGCCTATTGGCATGGGAGAGAAGTGTTAGAAATCGTTGTTGCATAGCTTAATTATGGATTCTCCATTCTGGACTCAAGGACCAATGACAGCAGTCTTTGATCTGCCCTTTCTCTGGCTCACTGTTGACCTTGGCACATGAGCACATGCCAGCCCCGGGCAGTCAGCATCCCTTGCAGATCTTCTGGTACCATTTGCTGACTTTGGTTACTTCAGCAGTCAACTGAGAGTGCTCTGGACCTCTCTGGAGATCAGTGTGCAACTCAGGGTGGCATGCTATAACACAGGATAGTGTGCTATAATACGTGGTAGCATGCTATAACATGGGATAGCATGCTATAACACAGGATAGCATGCTTTAACATGTGGTAGCATGCTATAACATGCTATAACATGGGGAAGCATGCTATAACATGGGGTAGCATGCTATGATACAGGATAGTATGCTATAACACAGGGTGGCATGCTATAACACAGGATAGCATGCTATAACATGGGATAGCATGCTATAACATGTGGTAGCATGCTATAACACGAGGTGGCATGCCATAACATGTGGTAGCATGCTATAACACAGGATAGCATGCTTTAACATGTGGTAGCATGCTATAACACAGGATGGCATGCTATAACACGGGGAAGCAAGCTATAACATGGGGTGGCATGCTATGATACAGGATAGCATGCTATAATACATGGTAGCATGCTATAACACAGGATAGCATGCTATGTCAGGAGGTTCCAGACACCTGTGGTCCTGCCTGGGAGGCTGGCACCAGGCAGGCAGAGGGTGAGTGTGCAGCTGCGGTGGGGGCTGCGGGGCCTGCCAGTCACACAGGCAGCAGTCAAGCAGTGTCAGCCTCACCTGTGACAGGCCGTTCGCCTTTGAGTGAAGCTGGCAGCTGACAGACTGCTCAGAACAGCTCAGAGCCGCTCTACGGAGAGGAAGATTGACAGTCACTCCCAGCCCTGAGATGTTGAGCCAGGTGTGTCTAACAAAAGGCCATAGCACCACACCAGCACCTCCAGAGCCCATGTTTGCTCAGCACAGGCAGGCAGGAGGCCCCCAGGCCATGTGAGCACCCATGCTCAGTGCTTCCTGCCAGCTACAGGAAAACCATGGCTTCCTTTTGGAGACAATGGCTGCATGGAAGTCTCCAGTACTGCACCCTTCTCTCAGATGAAGTCTGACTCCTGTCAGAGACCAAGTTAAACCCCCTTCCCCGGAAGTCTCCACAGGCCAAGAGAGGAGATCAGGCGCCAGATTCCCATCTCTCCTCTGCTTTAGCTGCTTCCACCACCCTTGTCTGCCAAGGCTTCATCCACAGTCACCAACTCAGGCATGGCCACATCGCAGTGCTGGTTAGGTTTACCACTGAGAGGCAACAGGGACTCATGGCTGTCATTCACAAATGACGGCCATTCGTGCCGCAGACTCCCAGCCAAGAACAGGTAGCAGTGAGACAACAGGCAGAGTCCCTGCCAGCCGGCCGGCATGACTGACAGTCCCCCACATTCACGCAAATCACATGACCTTATCCAAGCCCCCTCACCCTGCAGCATGAGCCCTGGCCTGAAAAGGCAGGCAAAAGCACTTGTGGATTACTGGGTGCTGATCACGGGTTCCCAAAGGGCACCATGAGAGGTGGCCTGGTGATGGCTAAGGTCACTCCTATGGCATCTGTCCGTGTGCATCCTAGTTCCTTCCTTCCCTCACTAGCTCTTGCAAATAGCCAGAGACAAGCTGGCCTGGGCAGAGCTTGGGTGTGAACTTAATGGAAAAGCACTCTTCCCGCCTGTGTGAGGCTCTGGGGTCCAGACCCAGTACCACAGAGAAAAAGAAGAGCAGCTATTTCTCAGGCCAGTGTGGAAAGAACATAAGCAAACGGCCTCAAACGATGGGGACAGCTCTCAGCACAGGCCGGTGCTGATTAGACGCTTGTCTGTAATCATTATTGCCCCAAGGTCACTCTTCATTATTACTGTATGACATGACAGTCCTGCGGCTTAGAGACAAAAACTGGCATTCGATTACTCTACACAAGACGGCCATCGTGATTTTCAGAGTGAGACGCCGGAGGAAGAACAAGCCTGGACAAAGCGGAAGGCCAGGTGGGTGGCCCGTATACCCAAGTCCATGCCACCAAGGCTACAGAGTAAGACCCTGTCTCAATTCCCCCAGCCCAGAAAAGGCCTCCACAGGTCCCAGGGTACCCCAGGCTGGGTACCTCAGTGCAGATGACCAGATGGTTCCAATCAGAGCCCAGAGCTCGAGCGGAGCCTGCCCTCTTCAGCCATAGCATGCATGACTCCAAGACCCAGGACTGGCAGGTGCACTGTGTCTGGGGTGCTTCTCTGAGGCAGGCACAGCATCCCATGATGCATCTGGAAGGCTCACAGGGCACCCCACACGGTGGCATCCGTGGCATCTGGCATCCGCTTTGTAAGCGGAAATACCTTGTTCCATGTTAGAAGCTGCTGGTTGCGGTGGGCCTGGTAGGTGGGCAGACTATAGGACAGGGGTGGAGACAGGGGTCTGCTGTGCTTCTTCTGTGGGGCTGCCAACACCCACGCTGGCAAACGTGGCCCAAATCTCACCCCTAGTCACTCATTGTATGGCTCTGGCAACCGAGATAGATCCAGTGGAGATGCTGGCTGCCCCCTCCCTGCAGAGATGGGAGAAGACCGCATGGCTGAGGGCAGCTCACTGCCTTCCAGCCATGAACCATCAGCCCTTGCTTCTAAGGTAGGACATCTAAGGTAAGACACTCTGCATCTCCATTTCAGCACCGCATAGAAGGGTTTTAGCAGCCGTTGCCTCAAAGGGACTAAATGATGTCTGAGGGCTAAAATGATGTACACCGAGGCCTCAGGAGAAGCTGGCACCATCTGGCTTACGGTGCTGTTAGCTATTTATTCAAATTCTTTTCCCAAGAGGAAATGGTAAAAGGAAAACTGTTGTTGGCATCCCCGGATACTGCCCAGCCTCCACTCTAGACAAACAGAAATGACCCCGAGTGCCTCCTATTCACCGGGGACAACTCTGAGAAAAGGAAGGGAAAAATCACTCACGCTTTTGTGGGTACTTTCAAAAGAGACTTGAGCCAGGCTAAGTAGTAGCAACATACAGCGTGATACTTAACGACACTTATGCCAACTCTCTGCCTCTGGGGACAAAACCTGGGCCCCAGCAGAGTGGTTCCTAGACCCTGCACACACTCGTGGCACAGAGGTTCCCCCAGGTAACAAATGTGGACAGCATCCACACCCAGCTATGAAACCAGGCTCCATGTCACACTGCTTTAACTCACTATGACAGTGGCTGGCCTCAGTCTCTCCAGCTATGGTACATGATGAAAGTGAGTTCGTGTTCTACCGTCTCTATCTACATCTGCCTCCTCAAGGGGAGGAAACCTGGACCACGAAGGCCCAAACAGACAGGCTCATCTGAGTGTATCACAACAGGTTCACAGCAGGACGGGCAGCCACGTGGTAATCGTGGTAATCGGCACCTAGAATCCACGCCCCCGGCATGCAGGAGCCCACCTGCGCCAGAGCCAGGTGGAGCCCTCACACCACCTTTCTTTCCCCAACCTGATGGTATCTCCGAGAACTCAAACACGCTTCCAATGATAACCCCACACCCTGCCCTCTGCTCCCAAGCTGTCACTCCAAAGCAAACCCCAGGGGACCTTTAGTTTGCCCAAGAACAGCAGAGCTACCAGTGAGGCTGCTACGCCCAGCAAGCAGGTTATGTTTCCCTCCCAATATAGCCCAAATAGGACCCAGAAGCAGACACCACTCAGCAGGACTAGCTGGGCCCCCAAACTACCACAAAGACCTACACCTTATAATTAGTCCATAGCCCAGGCAAAGGACAATGGCCTGGAAAAGCCAGCAAATGGGATACGTGCATGATAACCTGCTCTCCGTGCCAAGTGCATGACTTAATTACAGATCCCAGGTACTTGCTTCTCTCCTGAACTCTCACCCCAGCCAGTGACGACACAAAGGAGGGATTAGAGGGCCGGTGAGGCCAAACGTGCACAAGCAGAAAGTCTGCTGTAAGCAGTGCTGGGGCTGAGCGGAGCAAACCTCCCATGGCTCCACAGAAACAGCAGGCGGGTGGGTACTCAGCAGCCAGGACTCTTGGGGCTACTGCTGTGACACCCCACAATAACAACTGCCCCCCAGGACAAAAAAGACGCCTTCTGTACCTGTACGTGGCTCCATGGTGGCCGTGGCTCCAGAAGGCAGTCACCATGACTCCACTACCATACTTTCTGCAGCCAAGGCCATGCCACCTGGGCAGAACTGACTCACTCTGATCTGCAGTCTGCACTCTGCAGGGTCATAGCCCAACCCCAGCGTCCTCCAGGATGAGCAGGAAAACGCCTGTGCTGGAGGTACGCCACAGGGAATTGAATCATCTGAGAAGAAAGTGCCATCACTACCTCCACTGGAGAAGGGAATCCAGCCAAAAGGTTGAGGTGCTTTCCAACCTGCCAAGACCCAATATGGTTGTGACGACACCTCCCCCTCCGGCCATTCAGACCAAGGTGAGGCAGATCTACTGACCTCTGATGGCTACCTGAACCCCATTACCTGCCCCAGGCGAGCCAAGGGCTCCTGCATTACATCTGGAAAAGCCAGTGAGCCACTCCTGAAGATGTCAGGCCTTGAGGCTCACAAAGACCCAGAGTGCCCTTCACCAGGCCCCTACAGGCAAAGGCTGTTGCTACTGTGGCCGGAGTCTTCCACTGAGGCTCTTCGGGCCACTCATAACAATGCAAGCACAATTTCTCCATCCCAGGCAGCTAGCTTCAGAAGTGTGTAATGGGAAGATAGCTAAGCAGTAAGAGTCCGTCAGTTTCACCTCACCCTAATATGACAGACAATTTGGCCAAGAGGCTACAAAGATAGGTGGGTCAGTCATATACCACCCCACAGGCCACAAACATGGTACGATGTACTCTGTCACCTCAGAAAGGGACAGCAGCAGGGCTGGACTACAAATCTGAGCAAAGGCCTCAACCAGAGGGTCCCTAGAGAATCGAGGACCTCAGATAAGGGGCATTATGCTCATTAGACCCCACACTCAAGCCAACTTTGGGCTGCCCGTCAACCCACACCATCCCTAAGCCTGCTGAGTTCCAGAACCACTGTGGTAGTGGTGAGGCCTCATAGGTACCTTAGTGAGATTCCCCAGACTGAGTCCAGCTAAAACTAAATTCTGAGATTGAATGAAGCCTCTTTCACCACTTCTGTAGAGTTAGAGATTCTGGGAAGTTGGGGCTCCCATTTCGTGAATGACCAGGTTGCTTTCCTTGGGGCCAGGGAACAGGCAGAATACACAAAGCAGTGGCCCACTCCTGAGGAAGATGGCATCTCGACCCAGGGCAGCCTCCACCTCACAGAGGCATGCAGGGCATGCGGGACCCACCTAATCCAGCTTAGGCCACCTCTGCCTTCTGATTCCTGTCCCAAGGCTTTGGGTATCAAACAAGGGCCACAGACAGCACCTGCCTCCCGTGGGAAAGCCCATAGCGCAGAGCCCTGTGTGAGTGTGTCCGCTAACACAGTGTCACAGCAGTCCCATGGCAGGCCATTTACAGAGAAGAATCCCAGCACGAAAGGCACACAGCTAGGTGTTAGTACCATTGGTGCCCGGGCACTCTGACCACAGAGCCCTTCCTCCAGTCACCATTTTGTTCCCGATATCTCCTCTTTCCTTCCCCCAGCCCCATGGCACGCCACTGCCACACCCAAACCTTCCTTCCCAGCAAGCCCAGAAGGTGCCAGGTCAGCTCTTACCTTTCCCCCCCCCCCCCCCGCCCCCACAGTCCCCAGCCTTCCACACCCAACCGGGGATGCAGGCCTTGCTCCAGACATTCTCACCAGTGCTGCCAAGAGAGCTGACAGGCTCAGCCTGGGAGGAGCAATCCCACTCACGGGCTGATGAAATGGCGGCCGTGCCCCCTGCCATGACCAGGGAGGAAACCACCTCACTGCCCTGCTGCTGGCCAGCAAGCTCAAAGCAATGCCACACAGGACTCAGCAGCGGGCAGGGCAGGGTGAAATCCCTCTTTATAGAGTTATTTTTGCTGTGGAATTTTCACTGACCTGTAAAATATTTTTATATTTATTACACGTTTAACGGGAGCTCCTAGAACCAACAGGGTGTAAATAATGAAAACTCGAGCAGTAAAGGCCCCAATAAACCTCGCACCAGCCCTTTGATGCTCCCTGTGAGCCCCAGCTTCTCCTTCCTCCCCAGATCCCATCCTTTTGCCCCAGAGGAAGCCCAGAGGCCAGGCACCCTCAGGAAGCCGAACACCGGTTCTTGAAAATGACCGTCACCCAACTACCAATTGCCTGTGCCATCCACAGAGCCCACCGGACGTGCTAACTAAGAAAAGGCCTACTGTGTGTTCGGCCAGCACTGGGAGTCATATGAGCTGGGACAGAGGACCTCCATGAGAGCTCCCATGTCCCCGGCCCTCCAAGCTCAGAAGGCTCTCGCATTCCTATGTGTCAGCACTAGTCCCCAACTCTACAGACATACTGCATAGTCCTACTCCTAAGACCACGGGGCTGCATTCGGGGAACCAACCTTAGGAGACAGTGTTGCTTCGTGACCATGGAGCCTCTATGGGCTGCATGCAGCCCTGCTCAAGTGTCTACATCCTGTACCCACAAAATGCTCTAGAGCCGCCCCATGTGTGCCCCACAGCCCAGGCTTTCTTTATACATCCACAAAACTCCAAGGAAAGCGGGACCTTGGGTCTTATTGCAGGAGGAAACTAGACTCACAAAAAAGAGAGGAGACACATCCAGAGGGTGCGGCCTGAAGGTCTGTGCACGGGGGAGAAGTCTAGCCTGAGCTACTCCCCCAACAGGAATCATGTCCCCATGTGTCAACAGCAATTGCCTGGAGCCCCAAATGACCAGGATACAAGCCCCAACCTCAGCTCACTCCATTCCAGAGCGCACAGTAGGAGCTGAGACCAAACCTTCTCCTAGAGCTAAGTTTTAGTCATCAGCTGCTTGTTCCCATACCTGCCTTAGATCCCAGAGCAACACACACACACACACACACACACACACACACACACACACACACACACACCAGCTTCTCATCGCTCTAGGCCTAATCCCAGAACACTCTGACTTCATGTCATCTAGACTCAAGCATGTACCTGGAGGGGTCTCCATGAGTGTTTCCTAAGCAACGGCATCTGGCTAGCGGACCCAGCTTTGTAAGCAAATCCTTGCTGTTGAGTCCGGCCTGTCACACATACAAGGACGTTGACTCCCTGAATCTACATGCATGACTTCACACTTGTCCCGAGTAAAGGCCCACGCCAGCCATGGCCACCACTGCCCCACACACCAGCTGTCCAGCACCCATGCAGTCAGGACTACAAGTCCACAGGACTGCACAAGGTGCCTGTCCACCCTCTCAGGTCCCTAGAAGTGACAGCAGAAGTCGGAAACCAGCACCCAGGAGGCTGCAGTCAGGCAAATGCAAGGATAAAAGGCCTAAAGCCCCAAGTCCCTCAGCTGCAGAGCTGACTAGAGCAGCTCCTCTCTGGGGATAGATCAGCGGCAGACCCTGCCTGCAGCGCCAGGAGATTCTTGTCTCTCAACCCCGATAATTATAGTCCCCGGTGCTCACTTAACACCCGTGTCATTGCAGGGTGTTGGAGCAGGCAGAGTGTAAGCGTAGAAAATTAAACAATAGCATTTGACAAGTGGCCCATCCCCTGTGGCACCATACTGAGCCAGGCCATAGGGGACAGTGTCTAGGCTTCCTGGCCCACCCGGGAGATGCAGCCATCTCAAGGCAGTCAGGAAACCCATGGTAAGTAATGACAAGAGTCCTCCTGGAGAATCCAGGAATGGGGAGAGGGAGAGACCAAGGCATGAAGGAGGGTACCAGAAACATGTCCCCTCCTGGGGGGTGTGGGGTCCGGCCTGTGGCTTCCACAGGAGGAAGTATCTCTTCCCAAGAGTCACTCATCCTCATAGGGAAAGCACAACCCCCGATTCAAGGGCATTAAGGCGCCGTCGAGGGAGCCCTACTTCACCAGCTGAGAAAGGGGAACCCGGTCTCTCTGGGAAGGGGGTTCCCATCCTCTCAGCTTCCCATGCTGGAGCTCCAGCTCCTCCCCACCCTCCTGGGAGATGGAAATCATGAGGGACTGTGCCAGGGATCTCCCCAGGCCCCCGCTGCCTCTGCCTCCTCTGCAACTGCAACCCAAAGCAAGTGTGAGCTCTGGCATGCCGGTGCTGAGGGGGCTACACCCATGCCACCCAGTCCCCAGGGTCAGCCGAGCACTGAACCAATCCTCACTCGGGGGGCTTGCTCAGTCCCGTGACAATCAGCACTCTGTAGTAGGTGACTGTAGCAGACCCAGGTTCTGTGGATTCCTTCTCTGGACCGGGCACCTGTGCCAGCTTCTTACTGTCTTGCTCCTCGCAGTCTTTCTCCACAAGATCAAATGTGGGCACACCCCTGAGGACCAACGGTGAACAGAGCCTGAGTGACCAATGTACCCACTCCACAATGGCTTTGTCCTCCCATTTTATAGTATGGAAAGCTGAAGTGGCCTGAGGCTCAGTGACTCATCTGAAATCACAGCACGAACCCAGGCCTGACGGTCTCCAAGATTCAGGACATCTAAGGACAACCTGGGCTTGTCACAAAGGGCAGGTCAGAGACCCCCGTCAACTCTCCTGAGACCTGCTCCCAGCACAGGCCCTGTACCCTGCTGGCTTTCCTACTCCAAGTTGCAGATGTTGAGGAGGGGCCTCTGGCTTCCCCCAAATCCATCTGAAGAGATGCTGAGCAGACATCAGCTTCCCAGTGCCCGCTGTGAGATGAAACACATGTTTTCTGTGTTGCTTCCCCCCTTGGGCTCCCCAAACATGCTGGAGATATTATTATTATTTATTATTTGCTGAGTGCTGACAGCACACCGAGCATCAGGCCCAGGAGTCTAGGTCCTGCCAACATGGCTTGCAGTCAGCCAACAAGACATGGCTCCCTGGTGACTCGGATACAAACCCAGCTGCTGGAACTGGCTGCTGGGGACCCAGGCTTCCAAGACCTTCCTTCCTACCCTCAGCCTCAGCAGCGCGTGGCTCTTGGCCTCTTCCTGGCCTGGAAGGCTGTCCTCAGCCCAGGCAGATTTGGTGCAGGGCACTGACTCTGGGAAGAGTGGGAAGGCTCTCTCAGGGCCGCGTTTGGGCAGCTGTAGGAGGAATCCTCTCGGCTCGTGCTTTCAGGTATCAGAACTCTTCCAAGGAAGCCGACTTTCACTCGCCTTTTTCCCCAGGAGGAAGCTCCCAGGCAAAGAGAGCCCTCTGGGTCTTACCTGGGAAGTAGAGTGAGCCCTGAAAATGAAGGGCGGCCAAAATCCCCATCATCACAGAAACACTATTTCCATGCAAGATTGTATTATTAAAGGCTAAATAAGTTACAGCAAAAGTTCGTGTTTAAAAAAAAATAAGAAAACTTTAAAGATGGAATCGGTATTGCTGGTTTGCTATCTCTCAGGCTGCGTGTGATTTCAACATGGCACTTCAGAGAAGGTCACTTGAGCCAGATCTCCTGTTCTAGTCCTCTGTGCTGGAAGAGTGTGCCCATATCAACACCATGGGTCAACACCACCAGCCCCTGCATGCCCTGAAGCGTCCTCCAAGGAAGTAAGCACAGAGACCAATGACCCCGTGGTGTACAAAAGAGCGAACAGGAACCTCAGGGTACCTATGCTGCCCTCTCCTCATGAGGAAATGTCTCTGTAACCCAGTGACTTACAGCAGCTGTCCAATGCTGCAGACACCTGAAATCCCGTTATCATCTTGGCTCTCTATCCCTAACCACCTGTTCCCTAGAGCCCCGAGGCCACTGGGGACTTGGGAGACAGCCTGAGGGACAAGTGTCAGGGGATCTGGAGCACCCCAGCCATCTGTTGCCATTCAGTCAAGAGGACAGGCCAACACAGGGGTCCCCAGCTAGGCAGAAAGCACGGCTTCCTGCACAGGCCAGGTCGCGGGCTTTTCCTCATACCAGGCACACTCCTAGCACCAAGTTTGTGATGTGGCTGTCAGAGCCGCCTCTGTGGCCACGGATGTGCGCCGTGAAGGCAGGGCGAGGCTGGTTTTCTCCCCACCTCAGAGCCCCAGGAACATGCACTGCACTTTGCAGGGAATCACTAGGTGAGAGGTGAATGGGATAACATGGGCGTTTATCTGCCTGCACACAGACACGCACAAGTGTGACCCTAAGCTCCCCCTCCCGGGCCCTCAGCGGGCTGCCTGCAAGACATGCCCCATCGGAGATGGGGGCTGAGATTCTGGATGGTCGGATTCCACACTAGAAAGGAATGGTGGAGGAAAGAGGGCTCCATTCACCTCCAGCCTCCTTCAGACCCCCAGCTCAGAGCTCGACCTGTCCCAAGTGCTGGCCATGCCCCCAGGCTAGCCGTCCAGCTCACGGAGCCTAAGCCTTGGCTTCCTCTGCTTACTGTCATGTGAGTCTTCACACAGCCCACAAGTGCAGCCAAAGGAGACCGTCGATGTCATTTGTTCAAGTTTGGGGATCTTGGTATTTATATCAAAGATGGTGACATTGCCGGGCTTCACAGGTAACAGCATTTGTTGCTAAGAACCTGAGTCCTCCGACTCGCATGATGGAAGGAGAGATTCAACTCCAAGTTTTCCTCAGACCTCCATACATGCACTGTACACGCAAATATGTAAATTTTGAGCCAGGTGTGGTGGTGCACACCTTTAATCCCAGCACTTGGGAGGCAGAGGCAGGCAGATCTCGGTGAGTTTAAGGCCAGCCTGGTCTACAGAGTGAGCTCCAGGACAGCCAGACCTGCACAGTGAGACCTTGTCTCTGAGCGCCAGGCAGGGAGGGGCGGGATTTGTTAAAAGGGCAAGTCTACCCTGAGAACATGTACCCTGGCAGCCGCAGGGACCCCCTCTTAACTGCTGGGGACCGCCTCGTGGGAGGCTGAGGACAACGTTGGGAGAAAGGAGAACACATGGTCCAAGTTCCACGATGCCTGCCTTGAGCGTCTCACGCCCCTACACAACTGTACAATCACACACCTACCAGGCAGTCAGCCCGCTGATGGTGAGCACAGTAGGCGCCCATGTCAGCCACAGACTGCAGCCACTGCTCCCAAGGAGGATTCCCCCGGAACAGGATGCTGCAGATAGGTGACAACTGGCTCCCTCAAGCCTACACACACACACACACACACACACACACACACACACACACACACACACTCACACACACTCACACACACACACTCACACACACACACTCACATACACACACTAACACACACACACCACACACAAACACACACACTCACACACACATACACACTCACACACACACACAAACACACACACACACTCACACACACACACACACAGAGACACACACACACTCACACACACACACAAAGACACACACACACTCACACACACACACACACACTGCACGCACGTATGCATGCACGCACGCACCATACATACACACGTACGGCTTTATCTCTGTGTGCCAGCAAAAGACTCCGAGGGCCCAGGAGTTGCCATGGGGAGACACTCCAGTCTGTGATTCACAGCCCAAGACATCCTTCCCCAGGCTACTGTGGATTTATCAGCTCTACCATCTTCAATTACGAGGCTTGTCACTCATCTCCAGCCATCAGAAGGAAGTGAGTGAAGAGATTAATGTCTTTTTAAAAACTGCTTTCATCCTTTGAAAGGATCCCTCCCCAGATTCCATTTGCATCTCTAAGAGGAAGGGCAGAAAGGAAGGAACCCAGAGACTGGCCTCCCCTGGGGGGGGGGGCAGCCCCTCAGCCAGCCTCCTGCCTCTCTCTCACCAAGTCAGGCTGGGAATCCCTCCAGCTGAGACCATGGTAGGTTCAGGACCAGAGCTTTTCTAAATAAAGGGCAATGGTGACACAACGCCAGCGATTCCACAAAGCCCCTCCCAGGCATTGTCAATAGCCAACCTGTCCCATGATAAAATGTGTCCCTCAAGAGAAATACTGACGTCCTAATGCACTGGGATACAGCTCATTAAAAGGTCCTAAGAGAGTAAGGTGGGCCTTCAACCAAGACAGCTGGTGTCCTTATGAGAAAAGGGACATGTGGACACAGACACAGAACGAAGATGGTGGCTCTACAAGCCAATAGATGCCAGGAGCTGTCAATCATGGCTGGAAGCCAGGGGAGAATGTGGCCCCTGGCCCTCCAAGCCCGGAGGAAGGAGATGATGGCTCATCCTCTGGTTTTGCACTTAGCTTCCAGAACTAAGGGTGGCCAGATCTCCACTGCTTTAAGAGCTCATGTGTAGTACCTGACTGCAGTAGTCCAAGCCAAGGAGCATCCATGACCACCCCAGCCTCACCTCTAGGTCAGTGGTTCTCAACCTTCCTAATGCTGAGACCCTTTAATACAGTTCCTTGTGCTGTGGGGACCCCCAACCACACAATTATTTTCATTGCTGCTTCAAACTGCAATTTTGCTACTGATACGAATCATAATCTAAGTATGTTTGGAGACAGAACTTTGCCAAAGGGGTCGAGACCCACGGGTTGAGACCCACTGGCCTCTCTTCTCTGACCCAAGTAGGAGAAAAGATGCTAGGGCAAAGCCCGGAAGACCCCACCACACATCTCCTTTCCCTTCGCCATCTCACTGGCCCTGGTGATGTGGTAAATGTGTATGTCACCTCTGCTGATGTGTCACCTCCACAGTAATATCCAGCTCTGTCCTCCCTAGACTCAATGTTGACTGTGTCACTAAGTCGAAGGACAAGCTTCCTGGCCCACCTGTCCAGATATCAGACAATAAAGCTCTGGCAGAAGGAAGGTGGGAAAAGGTATGAGACCCAGAAATGGCCGCGTGCCACCTCTGAGCCCCAGGTAAATGTAAGCAGAGGGAGGTACTGGCTGGGACCTGGGCCAGACTTACCTGAACCACACTCCACTTGAGCAGGGTCCTCTGTACCTACAGAGCCACCAAGTGACATTGCTTCATACACATGTTCAAATGGGGTCACGTCACACTGGAGGAGAGGCAAGAGGTGCCTTTGTCCAGGAGAGCCATTTGTGCTCTGCCCACAGCCACAGTGGCCAGGCTGCCTGGGAGCAATCCTACCCTTCACACATCCCCTTCCCCTAACAGATGCTGCTGCACATGGCAAGAAGGAACCCAGAGTCTGGCTGCATGGGACGCACCCATTCCCGTGCCTCTGTTTCCCCATTTGCAAAAGAGAGGGGAGCTGAAACTGCTCCTGGACCAGGGTGGGTGGGGTGGGGGGCGTCAGTAAGTTAACACATGGAAAGCATGGCGCCTGGCACGTGATGCATACTCATTAAGTGTATGCTGACATTGTCACTATTTTCCTGCATCCTTACTACTCAAGGGTGTGGGCCCTCCCATCTGCTTTGCCTGTGTTCACTAAGGCTCTCTTCTGAATGTGACACCCACGTCTATTTGTGGAGAAGTATGCCTTGAGCCAGGAACACAGAGAAAAATTACAAAGGCCCAGTGGGAAAGGCAGATACAACACTTGGAAAGCATGAGACATAAGACTTTGCTGTCAGAGGAGAAGTCCCTGAGAGCATGGCGCTGAAGTAATGTCAATAAGTCGTTTAGGTTTTGAGGGATGAAGAGCATTTTACCAGGAGAATCTTGCCCAGGCTGTAGCAGGTGTTCCATAAACAAAAAGAGGGAAATAAGGCAGAAAAGCAACATTCAAGCCTAAGGGGACAGAACATAGAGTCAAGCGGGGGGTATCTGAGCAGAAAAGTACTGAAGCCCAACTCAGGAAGGTCCCAAACACCTTCCTCAGATGGGTTGGGGGCAGCAGTCGGGGCGTGGTTGGTAGGAGCTGGCTGCAGGAGACCTGTCTTCCTTACCACCTGAGCCCTGCTCAGGCTCACACCCCTGGAGATCCCATGTTTGTGCCTGCTCTGGCTATAGCCATGGTGCCCACAGCTGTGTGCTATCAGAAGAGGCCCTGACCTGGAACCCCCTTTGGCATGCTGGCATTCCAGCACTTTCGGTCTGCAACTCTTCCTCTCCCTTCTCCAGAAGCAAGCCCCTTCACCTCAGCTGAGCCCAGGAATATGCCCGGGCTAGCCCATTCCCTTCTGGATGCCGGCTGCGATGTTCTGTGTGCTGGACACTTGAGACTCCCCTCTCTCAAGTGTCTTGGGCCTCTGTGACTTAGCCAGCCAGGTCCCAAGCTGTGCTCTGACTTCACCACCCGGCAGAGATGCTGTCAACACTGCCGGTATCACCCCCAACTGTCTTCCCAGCAGCTGGGGCCACACTTCAGCAGCTGCCCGAGCAGGCACTAAAATTAGGTGACCCATTAGACCCAGGACATGGAGATCATGGGCAGGATGCCGACAATGCCCCAAGGGCCATTTCCTCCCAACCTAGAACTCAAGACCAAGTGGCGAAAATATCTCTCCCCCTTCCCCAGAGAAACTGGGGGGAACTCTGTCCTTTGTTTGTTTCACTGAAAGTTATTCCTGGAGACAAAAAGTTGTACATATCTGCAGTAGAACTTCGAAATATATTCTGCAAGTTCTCCCTTTTTGTGGATTATTTTGAACACATCGTAGGAGGCAGGAGAGACAGCTGAGCTCAGTCACCAGGTGGAAAGGGAGAACTGACCCCCACACACCCCCACCAGCATCCTTCGGCTCCACACAAACTGTCCCCCAACCCCCACCAGCATCCTTCGGCTCCAGTGTGCACACACACACACACACACAGACACAAATATTTTTCAAAAAGGAGAAAACACACTCACACTGCACTGGCAATTTATGAAGTGTTCCTTCCCTGCTTGGCACCACTGGGGAAGTCTTTAAAGACCATGTACATCGACTGGGAACAATAAATATAGAATATTCCACTTTACTGCTGTGCCACAATTAATTAACAACCCCCCCATTATTGAGCCCATAAGCTGCACCCTCTTTTGTACTACTTAAGCAATCAATGAGCACCTATGGGCAGACACCCTGTGGGTTCCCCGTGGATAGGTCCCAGGCACTGCAGACATGGTCCACACCTTGATACGGGCTACCCACCCTCTCCAAAGAGCCACACCAGAGGTTAGACTTTGGAGTCACCCTGCCCACCTCTCTCTACCAGCTCTGGCCATCTCTCCTTACAACCAATCTACTCATTCAGCCCTGGACATGTCTCCCGGGAGGATCTAGTGTCCACAGAACTTGCCTGCCAAGCCCAGCAGGCCCATATTCCTCCGCAGGGCAAGACTGAGCCATGGGTCCTTCTCCCTAAACCATCCACAGCATACAGGAAACACAAGCCCTGCTCAAGCCTCAGGACCCCGGGACTCAGAGTGGCGCCCACTCCAGGGTATGTGGGCCTTAACTGAGAGTCAACGTGAAATGCACTGACCAGCACTTACACACCTCACCCCCTCCTCCCCCCTCCTCCCCCCCTCCTCTCCCCTCCTCCTCCCTTCCCCCTCCCTTCCCCCTCCCTTCCCCCTCCCTTCTCCCTCCCTCCTCTCTCTCTTTCTCTCTCCACTCCCCCCACCTCCCCTCCCCCCTCCTCCAACTCACCCTATTGCACACATGCCCAGGAAGCAGTACCCTTGCAAGGTACTAGCCATCCCCAGCAAGGTTAACTGATGACCCAGCTTATGACACCAGCCCTAAGCTAGCATCCCATAAAGCAGCCTGCCAAGCACGGAATTGCCTCTGATTTCCCAGCAGAGAAGCTTAGCTCACAGCTCAGTGTAAATAGGCTGTCTCTGGGCCGGCTACGTCACCGCACTCGCTGGCAAGTTATGGATGGCACTATGGAATCGCTGTCATAAATACAGCCCCTCTGTTAAACAAAGCCGACAGCTTTGTGCCAATAACCTTTGAACCACTCAAGCCCAGTGTCAATTGTATTTGTCTTTGAGCTGAGGTTTACTCTAGACTGTTTGCTAAATCAGGGCTCATCTGTGGAGATAATTCAAATATATTACAGGCACCAGGCAGACACCGGGCCCTCCCCACACGGCTGCAGCATGGGTCTCTACCCCAGCAGCCTGCACATCCCCTAACCGGTCAGCAAGAAGGGAGGCCGAGGCCTGGGTGAGAACAGGGGCTCTCTCACCGCCCTGCCATCCCCATACACAGCCTGTGTCTCCTGAAGGGAGCCAGTGCCGTCTTCCTGGAACGTGGGGAACTTACGTTCAGAGAGTTGTGCGCATACTCAATCAGACCCTAGAGCGGACTCAGCTTTGCAAACGAAGCCTGGGGAGTACAGAATTAGACTCAGCCCCTAGTCCCGCTGTGGCTAGTAAGAAGGAACAGGGCAAACAAACATACTGAACGAAAGCCAGACAGCAAAGAACACTCTGGTCAAGCCAGCTGTAGTTACCCCTGCCCAGGAAGGCTGGCCCGTTTGTGCCCTGTGCCCGCTGCAGGACTGGCCCTGGGCTGAGGCCAAGGAAACAGAACTCAGGCAAGACTGCCCCTCGGCCACTGTCTCAGCTTTGCCCACTTGCCTCCCAAAGCTGGGGCCCTCGCAGTCACCACTCCCTAGTCCCTCTCACCCCAACCCCACCTGGCAGGAACCCAACCCCTCCCTCCCACCGCCGGAAGTGGAATTGAGGCCAGGGAAGTACCTCGCTCTGCTTCATCTCATCATTACGGAGCTACAGGCTTGACAGGTCAGGGGGTGAGGGCGGGGGGTCAGGGTTTTGAGGGTTGTGTTTAGATTATGTCCCATGACCCTCTTTGAAACTCAACAAGGAACACCCTGTGAAGAATGGGGGGGGCAAAGAGTGAATACAGCTGTGTCACGGTCAACAGAGACTCAGAGGCAGACCAGCTGTGTGCCCTCGGACAGTCATGGGCACCCATCCCTCCTATCTGTAAAACAGGAATCATTTGCTCGGCCTAAATAAGATCCAGTAAGATCCTGACGTGTGCTTGCCAGCAGAAGGAACTGTGGCCCTTGAGATTAGGGGCTGGCTTTTATCCAGTAAGGAAGAGAGAGCCAAGAGCGGTCCAGGTCCCACGCCTGCTCCACTGTCGGTCCCTGCTGACCGGCATCATTGGAGTGGAGTCATATAAAAGTCAGTATGATGCCACTGTACCCACTGCACTCTGATAACCACTGAGGCCAGCCCCACCCTCTACCCCCATCCGTACCACGGGAGTTGGGTGAGGCCAGAGGCAGGGCCAGGGTCTAAGGGGTTGCTGCCACTAACCTTGAGGAACCTTCCCCCCACGTGGGATGTGGGAGACCGCTGGCTTCCACTTCTCTCTGCCAGCACCTGGGAGAGGGAGGCAAAGGTCGCTGGGTTCGGTGCCTGGAGCATCTCTCTGACATTTCTACACCTCGGGGAAGGCTCGGAGTGAAGCGGCAGCGCCTTGGCTGCACAGGAGGCGGCAGACATTTATAAATGACCCTCTTAGCTGTTTACAAGACACCTTCTGAAAGAAAGCAGAGGAGGAGAAATAAACTTGAAGTAGGGAGCCCTGGCGGGAGTCTGCGATGCGCTTTGATAAGCCAGCTGCACCAGCATCTCTCCCCCGTTTTATGGCCTGCTTTACAGCCCTGTGTTTGGGATGCTTTATCGGGGCCGGAAGGGGAGAGTGAGCCTTCCCCAACAAGTCCTCCAACAGATACCACCTCATCTGGAGATCAAGATAACCTGTGTCCCTTCCAGTCTAGGCAGCTGTCCCCCAGACATCCAGACCTGGGGCAGACAACACAGTCCTCATCATGGCAGTAAACGTGCAGATCCAGGCCCTCCTGGAAACCTTCACGGTACTGAAGCCACATGCAGTCAGAAGCAGGACTGGGGCTAGAACAGGTTCTCCCAAGACCAGACAACCGCCCATCTCATCAGGACATGGACACTTTGTCCCAGAGCCCACTGAAGTCAGGCCGGTGTCTCACCTTGAGCCTGAGGTTCTGCCATCATCCCCCCCCTTAGCTCACCAGGATTGCATCACCAGGATTGCAGTTGGGTTATAAGGGCCCCTCACACCGGGCAACCCAAGTCTCAACTGCAGCCCCTCCCTCTTGCCACTGGCCATAACCCTCTGGCTACACAGAGAACTCCACCAACAGGAGCAACCTTCATACTGGATGATGCCGGGATTCACAGCTCAACTTCCCAGACCGGCTGAACCCCGAAGCCTTCAAGCTGTGCCAGCCTCGCCTGAGTGATGGCTGCCCTAAACCCTGTCCCTGGGCATGGCTTCCAGGTGGATCCCTGCGTGGGGATGAGGACTACGAACTGGAGAAAGGGTATAATCCTGATCCCCAAGAAGCCCAATCTCAGGCCAAAACCAACCACAGCTACACTCAGGCAAACCCGGCAATCGGCTCAGAGAACAGCAGAGTGGACAGCCAGGGTCAGGGAAGTGGGGTTGGAGAAGGGACCTCAGCAGGCAGCCTGTGCTGGGCGGTGGTAAAGCCCTTCTCTTCTGTCTGGTACCAGGTCCTTGGTGAGCAGGGGAACAGGGGACGGGGGGAGGGAGGCAGAGAAGGGGGGACGGGGGCAAGGATGAGGATTAGCCTATTAGTAATGCCCTGTGGGCAGTCTGGCCTACCAGTGGAGGCCCGGAAGGAAGCAAAGAAGACAGGGACACTTAGCTTGCTTTAGGGGAACTCCTGTCGGATGTCAAGGGACAGTCCTAAAGACTGGGAGGCCCCAGTCAGGTGTTTCCTCGTTTCCATGGCCAGGATCCCTCCTCCTGAGGTGACTCCTGCCAAGCCACCACATGGCTGGACCAGGACAAACTATATACCGCCCTTATAAACTACCCACAGGGATGCTTCTGAGGGGAGGAATGGAGCCTTCTGGAGCTGCCCTCTCCTAGGTTGGTCAAAGCTCTTGCAGGCACACCTCTGCCCGGCCCCCGCTAAGCCCTCTCTCCCCTTCCCGGGCAGAGTTCTCCCCAGAACTTCTGTACTCTCTGAGCACCCACAACAGCCCGATGGCTTTTCCAGAAGCAGATCCCAGTGTGCTCAGAGTGACTCAAGTGACCCTCAACCCTTCACCTCTGCCCTCCAACACTCGCTCTGGTCCCTGGCCTTCCTATCTTTCCTGGGGTCCCTCCAGCTACTCTTTATGCTGTACAGGCATGTCCTTGGCCCCTAAACAGAACTTCAACCTGGTCTTTTGTTCATTTTAGTTTAAAAAAAAAACATTTTAGAAGTTGCCAAAACAAGAGAGACGGGCCTAATGCACACTCAGTTCCCCAGTGGCCACATGACCAACACGCTATCAAGACCAGGACAAAAGAGATGCATGCACAACTCTGCGTCATTCCTCATGTTTGTGATTTCCCCAGGGAGATGTGAACAAACATCTGTTTGTGCCCCAAGACAAATGGATGAAAAAAATCTACCCAATTCCAGCTCCGCAAACCAGTGAATTTATTGGAGGTGCTTACAACGCCTTGGTCACTTACAGGAGCTCGAGCGACTCAGAGGTAGCTGCGGTACAGAAAGCCCCACCCCAATATGGATGACAAGTCAAGAAAGCTGCATCCCTGAAGCTCCCTACCCAACCTGCAGGCAGCTCTTCCCGAGAGTCCCCTCCATCCCAGCCCTGTGTGTGTGAGCTCAGGCCGAGCTGGTCAGTCTCAGAATTCCTGAGCCTCCTCTGTTTCCTTAGCTTCTTGGGTCTGGGGTTCCCTCCTCCTTCCAGGAGAGAATGTGTGAATTTAGGGGAAATGGCTACACAATGCCCCACAAATACACATTTATCAAATGCCCCCTGGAATCAAAAAGGTAAATTACCCATCGGCATCCGTATCCCCTTTACCTCCCTTCCAGTGACACCACCTCTCTTGTGCCTCCCCCATTCAGTGGGTTAATGGTGACGACTACTCTAGTCCCATGCTGGGAATTCTGCCATTTTCCTAAAGATGTACCTCAATGGCAGAAGGTTTGAGGCCCTAGGTTCAATCCCCAGAACTGAGGATGAAAAAATGTCTTTATCATTTTGGGGATGTTACATAAATAAGATCACACAGTCGGAGACCTTTCCAGATTGGCTTTCTACATTCCTCGGAGAAAGCATTCAAGGCTCATCCCTTTGGGTTGCTGCTATAACATGGCGTGGCGTGTCCAGCTAACCATTTGTTAATTACAGGACATCTTCATTGCTTTCAGTTTTCAGTCACTAAAAGGACCTTCGCGACCAAAACTCACGCAGATATCAAGGCATCAAGTACTCCCACAATGTTTAAACTGTGCAACATATTTCTTTAAAAATACCACCTGTTTTTGAGAGGGATCTCATGGAGCCCAGGCTGCTCTCAAGCTCACTAAGTAATTGAATCTGACCTTGATTTTGGCCTTCTGACTGCTAGGGTTACAGGAATGCCCCGCCATGCCTGACTCATTTGGTGCTGGAGATCAAACATAGGACCTTGTTGCATGCTGGCAAGAATTCTACCTTCTGAGCTATGTCTTCAGGCCCCTGGCAATAATGCTTTTTAAAAAGACTTATTTATTTGCTTGTTTATTATCTTGATGTGTGTATGTGTGAGCCTACATGCCTTTATATGTAGCATGAGCATACGGTACCTGAGGAGTCCAGAAGAGGGCATTAGATATCCCAGAACTGGAATTACAGGTGGCTGTGAGCTCCCCTGTGGACATTATGAACCAAACTCAGGTCCTCTGCAAGATGTTAACTGATGAGCCACCTCTCCAGGCCCCAAAACTACCACTTTTAAAGGTAGTTTGTAATATAGTTCATTGTGCTTATGATGTAATCATGTGTGTATATGCTCACTTCCTCCCCAGAAGCCTTTTTTAAAAGTCTATACAGGCCTGCAGAGATGGTTTGCCCTTTAAGAGCATTGACTGCTCTTCCAGGGGACCCAGGTTCAATCCCAGGCAACTACACCATCCAGTTCCAGGAGATCTGATGCCTTTGTCTAGCCTCCACGGACACCAGCCATGCACATGGCACCCAGACATACAGCAGGACGACACCCATGCACAATAACGAAAACATTGAAAGGATATACAATAATTCCCTTTTAAACCTTGAAAGGGTAGAGACTGAACTCAGGTGTATACTGAACAGACCTGAGCTGTGACTTGTGGTGGGGTGGGCAACGGGTGTGGGAACACTGCCATCCTCCCACCATTCCTTAACTCCTGGAGTCGGCAAAAGGCCCCACCCCCGAGAGCGGGAAACAGTGAAGGATGTGCAGGGAACAGTGCTGGCAGGAGAGACAGCCAGTCACCGAGGCTTCCGTGACACACTCACAACCCAGCCGTCCCACCAAAAGTTCCTTATTCCCTTCCTATAGGCTAGGGTGTGGACAGCACAGCGGACGTCTGCCTTGCCACACCATGGGACCAGATGGACCCCTGAGTCGGCGGGGGAGGGGGAGACAAGCCATGTGACCCTGGATCTGTCTTTGCCTTCATAGTCAGTGAGGTTCCCCAACGCATCTCTAAGTGAGGTGCTCACGGGGTAGCTTGAACATCTGGCTACTGGTCAAAAGGTAAGTTTGGTGCCTCCTGGCTTCCTCTCTCCTTCCAGATCACTGGCTGAAGAGGTTCCTTAAGCATACTGTGCACAAGGAACAGTAGCGCTCAGCAAGCATGAAGAGATAGACCCCAAACCCTAGCAGTTCAGAACAGGCTATGCAACCCAAGGACCCTATAGCCTAGCTCCTGGGATGCCTCTACCCGGAAGACGGGAACCAGCTCTTCTATGTAAAATGGCTCTGGAGTTAGGGAATTGGCCTTTCCCAGCCCAGGGGGAAAGCCAAGGGCCCTCTTGGGTTCTCCATTGACTCTGGCCTAGACCTCCCTCCTGACCCCTCCCCACTCTCTCAACCAGTCACCTTCAGTGTCTCCCCAGGGTCTTAAGGATCGCCTGGCCTGGCATCTGGACCATCAGCTCTCCTGTCACACTGCCCGTGACCCTCGGGGTCCTGCAACATGGACCAAACTGAGCTCCCAGCTCCTCAGTCCTCCCCACACCTGTACTCTCTGCTGCTCCCTCCTCTGCTCTGAGGGAAGCTTGCCAGGGTCTTGAGACCCAGCACAGAGGACACCTCTTCAAGGAAGCCCTCTGTTATCCCCATACCTCACCTCTCTGGAGGCTCACAGTAACCCTTCTCTAGGAGTGACAGCCCACATGACAGTTGAAGGAAGTGAGACTGTGACAGGCAACCCATCTGCCTTGACACCCCCTCCTTCTGCCCTATTCTCCTTTGAAGAAGCAAGTAGATACATTCGCACAGAACCTGGTCGGAGAGGTCCAACTTCATTCCACTGTTCTGATGGATTGTCAGGCTCCCTGGCAGCCTGGCTATAGCCAGTGATTGCCAGCCCTCAGGCCCCAGTGCCAGACCAGCTCTGCTGGCTTCAACCCAACTTCCTAGCTCCTAGAAGAGGAACCTTGGGATGTGTGGGTTATAGGGCATCCTATCCAATACAGCACCCGGGACCTCCCAAGGATGTAGCTCAGTTTTGGCCAGGGCAGAGAAATTACCAACATGCCATCCAGGCTCTGGTCAGCTGGAGAGGGAAACTATGGATACCCCTGAGAGCCTTCAGGTCCCAGGCAAACCTCCCTCCATATTTACAGCCCCCAGAGGCTGCTCTCCTGCTTTGTTCTGCCAAACTTGCTACTGACTCCCAATTCAGCAAAGACTTGGCCACGTGTGCCAAAGCTCCCTACCCCGCATCTGTGTAGTCAGCAGGGACTCAGCTCTATGCATAGATGAGCTAAGTTCCCAAGGCCCACGTGGGAGCTCCTGACCCTCTGCAGCCCAGGCCCCACCTATGGGTGCACCAAAGTGGGCCTTCTCAATATTTCAGAGTCCAGCTCCCTGTTTGTGATGTCACCACAGCCCCTGAGGAACAAGCACTCTCCCTGGCACAAGAATTACATCTAGGCTGAGTCCCGGTATGATTTAGAATGGGTAAAAGGGGAGCCCATGAGGACTCAAGGCTTAGGATGGGGCTCTGAGTGCAAGC
>JANBXA010000190.1:22780000-22797500 GCA_030556225.1 Cricetiscus sungorus | reverse complement strand
CCTCACTGGCACTTGTTTGCTCACAGGCCTCAAGGACACACCCTTCATCATTGTCCTAGCTAACAATTTCTTAAGAATTAACAGCTCTCCTTTCCCCCATTTCACAGATGGGGAAACTGAGGCTGGATGTTCGATTACTTCCCTAAAGCCACTCAGCTAGTAAAGATTCAGTAAAGATCCCAACTCTGGGCAACTGCTGTTTGAAAGAGGAAGGTTTGGCTGGGGGGCAAAGCCTGGGAACAAGAGTACAGACATGGGCTGGTAACAAAGCCCAGGAAATCACTGGCGATAGAAGAATGTGATTTCCCCCTGCAGACACCAGAAGGAATACCACCCAACCCGGCCCCTATGCGCCCTTCAGCAAGGGTCCAGTGCTTTGCTCTTATGCTCAAAGATGCCAGTACACTGGGCAGTTTTTAATAAGGTGGGAGGCCATTTTACCATAAAGCAGCCAAGAGGATACAGGAGAATGAGGACCAGAGGCTCCAAGATGGGAATGGCTTTTCTGCCAGGCAGTCCCAGGCCCTGGTCTGAAAGTACTGGGCAACCGGGATTCTTAACCCTTTCCACCCAGCGAGCGTGGAGCTCCGCATGCATACCGGCTTGGGGCAGAATGGAGACTGGAGTTTCTCTACCCCTTCCCAGACCTCAGCTAGCCTGGACCTGCAGCTTGGTGCCAGGGTCTTGGGCCTCCTGGTTCCCAGGCCAGGTGGCCCTAAGGCTACCAACCAGCAAAGTACCTGAGCACCCACCTCAGCAGCTGTCGGCTAGAACTAGGCAGGGAGGCGCCGCCTTTGACTGCACTCATGAAACATTAATGTCGGACGGCTGCGCAGCCATCTCCCGGCACCTTACACCGGGTCAGCCGCCCTGGATCTGATGCTCCAGGAAGCTCTCGGTCCAGGAATGCCAGGCCCAGCCTGGATCGCCTGGAACCTCTCAGCCTGATCAGTCCAAGGCGAAGGCTCAGTGTGGGAGCTGGAGGAGGCAGAGGCAGGTAGCCGATTTGTTTTTTTTTTTTTTTTTTTTTTTTTCCCCTCCCTGAATGGAAGGCTCTTCTTGCAGCGTTATTTGGCCCCAGAGCACCCACTGGGGTATCCAGTGGGCTGTGAGTGTGTGTCTGGCTACGTAAATTCTAGACATCCCCCAAAGATGCAGTCAGGACCAGGCCTACAGATCCGCAGGGCTCCGTTCCTCTCTGTTCCCCATCCCAGATCAGGGTGACCGCTAGAGAGGGTTTGGTGCAAGAGCAGGACACACAGGTTCGCCTGTGATGGGTCAGCCCTTACCTCAGCAGCCAGCGCGTGAGGAGGAAGGGATCCCCCACGCGCGCACAGCAGGTATAGAGGGTGCTCGCTAGCACACCCCACCCCTGCACACAGAAACCCCCTAGTGTGCACGGACAATTCCTCTGCAGATAACAAGGTCCGTGCAGCAAACACTCCTAACCAGCAGAACCAGATCCCATCCTCAAGCCCGGCAGAAAATCATAGAGCGGGCTTGACCTTCACCTGACAGGAGTGGAACAACTCTGGCCAGACCTCCTCCGCTAAACCAAAACCAGACAAGCCCCTCGAGCGCTGGGTGGGAAACTGAGACCCGGGAGGAAAAAGTGTGCTGGGCCAGGCTGGGACCTGTGACTCCGTGGGCCCAAGGCTGAGCCCCTCCCTGAGCACACGGTCCTGGGCAACCTCCCCGGACCCGGCCGCGGCCGCGAGGGGCACCGACGTCGCCTGAGCAAGCAGAAAAGCCCCAACCCCACGCCCGTGGGGCTCCGCGCCGCCCCCTCCCCTCGGGTCCAGGCGATCGCCTAGTTTCTCCCCACCCCACCCCCCCCATTCCCGCCCTCCCCGGCCGGTGTCCCCGCCTTCCCCGCGGGCGTCGGGCGACGGGCGGCGGCAGGAGGAGCGGGTTGAACGGAGGCAGCCTCGACTTTGCTGGGATGTAACGAACAGCCAACAGCGGGGACCCACACTGCGCGCAGAGCAGAGCAGAGCGGGCGGCAACCTCAGCCAGAGTCCGCGGCGGGCGGGCGGGCGAACCCGGAGCCAAGCAGCGGCTGACACAGCGAGGCCCCAGTGCGGTAAGAGACGCCGGGCTATGGCCGGGCTAAGGCTAGGGGTCTCGGAGGCGCAGGGGGGGAGGCCAAGTCCAGCGCCGTTGGCTCCGGCGTGCCTGGGGTCCCTCCCGCAGCGCAGAACTGTGTGCCATCGGGGCAGCGCGAGGAACTGGTTCCCGCGCCCAGATGGATCGTGCCATCATCACCTGATGCTAACTTATGTACCCCGTGGGCTCACTCGACTCGCAGCCCCAGAGGGCAACCGCGTTGGGGACGCAGGCTCAGGCACCGCAAAGGCGCAACCCTGAAAGCCTCTGCCCGTGCAGAATGCAAGGGCCTGCGGGAGACAGTGGCCGGCTAGCGGCAGCCTCCTGGTCCAGGGACGGGGGGCCCCACCGCAAATGGAAAAGCTGGCCCCTGGGGACAGCTAGGGACTTGGGGCACAGCTTCGCGTCAAGAGGGTATTTTCCCCAAACGAAACTGCTTCGTTCGTTGGCTGGTTCGTTGGAGCAGCAGTGCAGCCAAAAAGCAGTAGATACCATTCCCGACTTTTCCACCCTGGACCACGATGTCCCGCCGCCACCCTCTGAGGTGCCCCAACCCATGGTAGCGTGCTCTCACTGGCACACATCCGGCTTTTTCTTTCCCCTAAAAGAAAGCTCAAATACTCTTCGTAAATTCAGATGCGGTAGTTCCTGAGGCTATCCCCGGGTTGGTTGTTGACACAGAATCCCTAGGCACACACCATTTCTCTAGAACGGGGTCTCCAAATAATGCAATTGTCCAGTCTCCTACACTGAGGTGGATTAAAGCTGGAGCAAAGACAGCACTCCCCCGAGGCTCACCTCTGAGCGAAGTAAAGGGCATCTCAGGTCCCAAGATTGTCCTATTTAGGAATTCACCAAAATCTAAGAAAATATTGAACCCAATGTTATGAGAAACAAAGGCTTAGATATTCTTTTAGCATCTCCTTGACCTCTGAAAACCACCGCGGCCAGCTAGAGAGACCCTCAGGTTGTCCTCCACTGACGATGACAAGGACTAGGGAAACTGCCCAGTCTAGGGTAAAGGCAGAAACTAGCAGCAGCAGAGGGAGGCCTGGAGAAGACACCCTGGCCCCGCCGGTTCCCCTGTGGCTTTGGGCCTTGGTGCCTCCACCAGACAGAAAAGGGAGGTTAGGCTTGCAGGTGAGGCTGCTTGCTTCCATCAGAGGCAATCAATAACGTGTGAGACTGCTTCCATCACCCGTGGGAGAGTGAAAAACAAAACCACAGGGAGTGACAATGGCCACCACGTCCTATCCCTTAGCTAAACCGCTCTCCATAACCAGTAAGCGAGGGAGCAGCATAGGTGAGCACAGGCCTGGAGAGCCATGGGCGGAACCAGCCACTGAGAGCGCCAAGCCCGCATTGTACCTGGTGGCTAGCTGTCCTGCCCAGTCAGCATACACACATCCTGCCGTCTGAGAAACTTCATTCGGCTGAAATCTTCTGAGAAACTGACAGACTCCAACAAGGTTGATCAGATTTACACCTGGGCACTATGTGTCTGTCTGTCTGTAATTGCTTGTATACAAAACAACACAACAACAACAAAAACCACACAAGAGCTTTTATTGGGGAGGGGGTATTAGATGGAGCAAAAAGAGGTAGGTGGTCCCTGATGCACTCCAAAAACTGGGTTTTCTAGTTTGAACGTCTCCACAGCCTAAGAGGCTTAGGGCTGGAATGTCCCAGAGAGTCACGGATGGCCCTGGGGGCAAGCCATGGCACATTCCTTCCTTTCCCTAAAATCCCTTTATTCTAGGAGCACAGATTTTAGGGCAGCATACCCACATAGGGACATAAGGATGCCCCCCTGAGAGTCCTTCTCTCTGCCTTCACAAGAATTAAATCTCTACGCCGTTCTTTTCGCCGGCTTCAGTTTCAAGTAAGCCAAGCTTTAGCAAAAGTCCTGTGTTGCCTCCTTCAACCCTCCACAACACCCATGGGTCAGGCTCACAGTCTCCAAGTTTCTAGAAAGTCATAGAAAGATTTCTGGCTCTGTGCAGCGGAGGAGACTGGGCTAGAGCTCAGGACCGGCTTCAGTGAGCCCCCTCCTCTCCACTCCTACCCCATCTCTAAGCCATCCGGAGGCTGAAACAGCAGTCAGACATGAGAACTGAGACTCAGTGAGAGGTCAAACCATGACCAAGTCACACACCAGATCAGACCGAAGGGGACTGTGCGCGATTTCCCACTGTGTGTACTCACAAGCACACACCGGAAGCTCCTGCTTAGACTACGCGTGGGCGAGGCAGGGAGGGGTGAGGCAGGAGGGGCACCTGGTGAGGGTCCCACACTCAGGGTCGGGGCGCAGCCTCTTGTGTGCCCTTCCCCTACCCATGATCGTCAGGGCTACTGGAAGAGACTGCCCGACACTCCCAGGGCTCCTTTGGGGCTCAGGGTCTAGAGGAAAGCAGGAAGGTTACCCGAAAGGTCTAAGACCTTTCCACCCATGTGGCAAGCCTGGAGATCTCCAAATAGGAGCAGTGCTAGAGGCTTGGGCCCAGAGGGCACACAGATGGAGCTTAATAATTGTATTAACAGGTCCGCAGTGAAGGACAAGTCACAAAACAGTGGACATCATGTAGGCCCTGGCTCACGGTACCCATGGGCACACCATTTGTGTGTCCCCATGCAGAGGTGCACTGTGCTTTCCCGCCTCGGCCTGACTTTGGTGGGCTTAGAACATCCTCCCGTAACCCCTGCTATCGCTATCCAGTTTCAGTGTGTCCACTGGGACACAGCATGCCGGTACAGATGTTCGCTGTCACCCTTGTGAGCTCGGGGCTGCTCTCTGAAGCAGTGCTGGAGGTCTCGGGCACAACTGTAGCACCTGGATATCTCCTTGAAAGGAGGCATTTGCTGCTGCACAAGAGGTGGGGTCAAAGATGGAGCTGCTGGGCAGTCATCCCCCCCCCCCCCAATGCACCTCTTCAAGCTAGTGGTGATGAGCTCCACTTGCAAGGAGAAACCCAGAGTCCTGGGCCTAATTCAGCTCCCTGGGGAGCACGCTCCTCCATCTTTGCCTAGATTCTGCCTCCTGCAGTTCAACACTGAAAATGGGCCAGGCCCTAAGGAGCTGGGCGTCTTGGAGTAAAACCAAGGCAGTGAGGTGATCTTGATCCCACCCTGCATATCTGCCCTTGCCCCCACAATTCTCACCAAGGAACCCAGCGGGGCTCCCTCTGGTAGTGAAGGCAGGAGGGCCAGAAGCACACACTGACACCTGTGCCACCGGTCCAAGTAATGACTGCGAGGTGAAGATGCCCTGGGCTCTGGGAAGTGCTTTTCCGGATGCCTAGCCCCACACACCAGCCTCCCACCCCAGCGGTGTGGCTACTTCAGGGAAGACGAAGACGAGGCCCAGAGCCAGCCTGGGGGGGGGGGGGGGGGCTCCCTGCTGCCGGAGAAGCAGGTCGGGCCACCACAGTTGTGACCTGTTTACTCAAGACTCTGAGGTCCCTGGGCCAGTTAACAATTGTTGGATACAATCCTTGGACAAACTTCACTGAGGTTTGAGGACTTGAGGAGGGGACCACTCTGGGGAGCCCAGAGGCTAAAGTCTGTGCCTGGGGAAAGGCGGCTCTAGAGCTAAGTTTCTTAGCTCTGTGTCGGGGACTCTAGAAACCAAAGGCTTCCTGGGCTCTCAGCCCAGGGTCGTGAGACAGCAGTCACCTGGTCTTCCAGGCCTAAGCGTGAAGCCCTGGGAAGTCAGAAAACAGGCCGCACGCCCCGCCTGGAGGGCAGAGGCTGGCAAGGCCTACCCCTCGGCTGCCAAAAACCTGATCATTGGAGGTGCCGAACAAAGGGGGGGTGGAAAAAGTAATGGGCCTTCCTGGGCTCTGGGGTCTTCAGTCCCACTCACCGCGGCCTAGAGCCAACAGAGACGTTTCGTCTGATTAGAAGCCATCATTTCTATCCCAATCCCGGAAAATTGACTGCGGTGCAGAGGAAGGCCCGAGAAGCAGCCTTAGGGCAGAGTGTCCAAGCTAATTAGAAGACAGCATCCGGGGGCCCATTAGAGCTGCTGTCACTCAACCGGGCCGTTCCTGGGAGAAGGCACCGGGGAAGGACTCGGCTGGGAGCTTCGGGAACCGGGAACCGGCCCTGGGCTCGGCCCCGCCTGGCGCTGGCTGGGAGGTGCGGGCTCAGAGCGATCTGCTCGGCGGGGCTTCGCTCATCCTAGGTTGTTCTCGCCAGCGGCTGGGACTTCGAAGCGGCCCAGACAGGAGTTGGCTCTCAGCGAAACAAGTCACTTGGGGCCCCAAGGTGGGCACCAGCCGCGGGACTGGCAGGCCAGATGCGTTTCTTTTGTGCGGCCGAGGCAGAAGTCGGTGTGTCACCGGGGAAGGAGGGAGGGAGAGGCGCGGGGAGGCCGCGGGGAGGGGGGTGAGGCGGCGGGAAGGTGGCTGCGAGGGGGAGGGCGCGGGCGAGGCCGGGAGGGAGGGAGGGAGGGAGGGAGGAAGGGAGGGAGGGAGGGCGGGCGGCGGAGAGGGCGCGGCGCGGGCGGCTCGGGGCTGGATTCCGCCCGCGCTCGCTCCCTCGCTCTCTCGCTCGCTCGCTCGCGCCCTCCCTCCTTCTCTCCCAGCCCCCTCCCACCGAGGCCCACCCCACCCACCACCCCTGGCGCAGGGACTGCTGGAACCTGGCGGCGCGCGCTGTCGTTTTCAGACAGACTCAGCGGGCTCCGTCCCGAGCCCTAGAAACCGGCCTCGAATCCGGAGCGGGGCCCGGGCCGGCCGGGCGGCTGAGGCCGGAGCGCGTGGCGGAGCTCGGAGCCCCACGCCCGGCCCGCAGCCCCGGGCGGTCGATGGAGCGCGGGCGGCGTCGCTGTGGGCGCGGGCAGCCCTGGGGGGCAGCCGCTTAGGCACCGCGCTCTTGTCCCCAACAGGTCGCAGCCGGGGCGGCCGGGCGCGCCCAGCCCCGGCCCCTGGAGCGCCCGCTGCGGTCCCCAGCTCCATGGACGCCTTCAAGGGAGGCATGAGCCTGGAGAGGCTGCCGGAGGGGCTGCGGCCACCGCCGCCGCCGCCGCACGACATGGGACCCAGCTTCCACCTGGCCCGCGCCGCTGACCCCCGGGAGCCGCTGGAGAACTCGGCCAGCGAGTCGTCCGACACGGATCTGCCAGGTAAGCGCGGCTCCCCGCGGCGGGCACCCAGCCTCGGCGTGCACCCAGCGGCTTGGCGCTCGGCCGGGTCCCCTCTGCGCCTCGGCATGCAGGAGCTTTCTTTTTCCCGGTCGCGACCTGATGGTGAACGCGGAAATTTACACACGCTCTCGCACGCACACGCAAAGCCACTTCCAAGCAGTCCCCACACGCCAAGCCCAGAGTGGGACTGGCAGCCCCTGCGGAACAGGCGCAAATAGCACGGGCACGAAAAGAAAAGTTGAGTTAGTTCCCTAAGTGATCGCAGAGGAGCCGCTGGGGCGCAGGGCAAGCTGCAGATGGAGTGTGGAGGGGGAAGGCAAGACAAAGTGCCCAGACAGACGCAGGCGGGCCGACACCTTGACAGACCAGGAGGTGCAGATGGAGGAGAGGATCCTAGAGGAGGGGTAGGCGCACAGAACAGGCTAGAAGGCGGGAGTCAGTAAAGCGGAGCTCCGGGGGACAGCGAGAGCGAGCGGGCCTGACTCCCGGAGGAGCCCTGCGGCGGGGTCCCGGCCCACGTGGGCGCCCTAGCTCAGAGCCACCCCGGGTCCAGCCAGAGCGGGTTCTACACTGACTGCTCAAACTCCACGCTCCTTTCTTTCTCTCTTTCTTTCTCTCTCTCTCTTCCTTTCTTTCTTTCTTTCTTTCTTTCTTTCTTTCTTTCTTTTCTTTCTTTCTTTCTTTAACCCAAGAGCTGAGCCCTCGATTGGGCGGCTTCGGCTGTGGCCTTTTCCAGGCCTGTCCCGTCTCATAGTGGCTGCGATTCCGCCGGGTCCCAACCCCGAGCTCCCGGCTGCCCGCTGTCCCGCTGTCCCGCTGTCCCGGCCCTGGGAGCCCCTTCCACACTGATTTAATCTGTTTGTTTCTGTTTTGCATCTCTAAGTGACTTTCCCCAGCCGGTCTGTTTGCTTGGTTAGAAAACAAAGCTTTGACTGTACTTTTGTTTTCACAAGTTTTAAGCGTGGAGTTTGTTTAAAAAGAAAAAAAAATAAAGAACTATAGTTATAGGTTGGTTTTTAAATCAGCGCGGGGGGGGGGGGTTTAACAATTTTAACCGTAAGCTTCCTTTGAGACAATTCACTAGGTCTGTTTCTCTGGAATTTAAAATACCGTTCATGCCGCATGATTCTTGGAGAAAATTTTAAAAGTCAATCCAAAATGGCGCATTTCTCTGAGATTTTTTTTTTCAAACCCCATTTGTAAATTTTGTGAATTTAAATAGTATGGCTATAACGAATTTCTCTAGGGTTCAAAAATCTGTACGAGGGTGTTACTGCGAAGGAGTCTAAAATTTATCTGCGTTGATACATGGATTTTTTTCCCCAAGAAATGCCTATGTGGTTATACACACTGGCTGTGTGTTAGTTTAGGAGTGTGTTTGCACGGTTTAGGGGTGTGTTTGCATGCACGGTTTTGACTTCTTGACTTACATTTGCCCTGGTTCTGCCTGCCCAGCTTTAAGGATTTGTGGACCTTTGTGTTTTTAGGTAGGGATCTCTGAACTTCTCTCTCTCCGCCACTGTTTTGTTTTTTAATTCCTTTTCTTTATATTTAAATGTTACTGACTATGCGCATCTCCTGTAGCTCTAAAGAGACAGGGAGGCCCGGTCACTTACACAGAATCTGTCTATCTAGGCTGCAATTGGTGGGTTTTCTAGACCTTGCTACCCGAGGCAGCCCTTGTGGCTCTGACACAGCCCTTGCAACAACGTTTCAGGCTGCCACCAGGCTCTTACCCCACAAATCTGCTAGCTTCGGCTGGAAAGTTCTGGTATTAGTTCAGAAAAACAGAGGTACTGGGGGCAGATTTACACCCACAAGAGTCTCCAAACCCAGCGTGCTTTTGCTGGTGACAGAATCAGCAGGGCCGCTGCCAGCGCGGGGTGCAGGAAGCAGGCCCCGCCTAGCCCGGACCCCAGGCCCGGTTGGGGCGTCTGGGCTCTTCTCGGTGGCACACAGACCTTGGGGTGCCTACTAAGGACCGGCACCAGCCCGCTCTTTTCCAGTGGGGAACAGTTCCTAGGGCCCCTGGCCGGAGGGGGGGCAGCCACCACTCCTCGGGCGCTTCGGTGGAGCCGGGACCGGGTGCAATAGTGTTAGCCCAAGGTGACTCGCGCCCTTCCTACCTGCTGCAGACAAGGAGCGCGGCGGGGAAGCCAAGGGGCCCGAGGATGGTGGCGCGGGCAGCACAGGCTGCAGCGGAGCAGAGGACCCAGCCAAGAAGAAGAAACAGCGGCGGCAACGCACTCACTTCACAAGCCAGCAGTTGCAAGAGCTGGAGGCCACGTTCCAAAGAAACCGCTACCCGGACATGAGCATGAGAGAGGAGATCGCGGTGTGGACCAACCTCACTGAGCCGCGAGTGCGGGTGAGCGTGGGGCGCGTGCAGGGCGACCCTACCCGCGGGACAGCTGTGGCGCTGGCCCTCAGTAGCTCAGACTTAACTCTGACCTCGCAGGCCTCCCCCTCTCTCCTCGGAGACCCCAGCCACCCGCGTCAGCTAGGCCCCTAGGCTGCAACTTTACCTGATTCGCAAGAGCTCCTGCAGCCCCTATCAGACCCTGTCCCTACCCCAGGGGACTCTGTCAGGTCCCGGAGTTACTCAGACTGGGCGCAGGATTCTCTGCTGCTGAGGTTAGGACCTCGGGAGCTTTGAGCCTTCGCCCCCTGGAAAACGAAAGGGAAAGGCAGGGCGCCTGGTTGCCCTAGAAAGGCGTCAAAGGTGCTTGAGTGAGGGTGGGGGAGGTGTCTCGAGCTTCACTCCGAGTTTACCTTCTTCAAACTGTTTCTGGAATATTTTCCAGCATTTCCCAACCAGTCATCCAGGCACGAGCTGGACCTTTGCCTAATGCCCGTTCCCACCGTAGGTCTGGGGTCATGTGGACTGGGACTCCGTAGCTAGTGGCCTCCTAGTACCCCTTTTCACGTGAAAGGTCCCAGACCCAAGGCTACACTGCACTCTGGCACCTCCCACAATTCTCCACAAATGTCACAGGTTCTTAAAAGGAAAGTAAGGGAATCGTTCCTTCCTGGGTGGCAAATATTTAATCAGACCCTGGAAGTACTTCTCAAGCCAGTCCAAAGTCCCACATGGCCCACGGAACCATAAGCCCTGCCTTCGGCCCTCCCCAGTGAGGTTGGTCTGACCCAGTGGGACCCTGGATGCAGACAGGCACCCTATAATTCCGAGCTTCTAATCCTGCCCAGGTTTATGGCAGTAGAGGTGGGGTGGGGTTAGGTAGATGGAAACAGGGCCTGGGAAAAGCTGGGGTGTAGGGGTTCTGGGCTGGAGAAAGAGCTAGGGGGTGAGAGGGCCAATCGTGGGCAGATAGGTGAGGGCAGGGAGGACGTGACTGGGCAGAGAAAAGTGCTCCCTACCAAATTTCTTAGGAGAAAACGGAGGAGATTAGAGAGAAACTAGTAAACTTATGGAAATTAAATATTTGCAGAGAAACGTATTTGGAATACATTTAGGCAACAGGAAAGAAATTAAATATTTAAGGGAGAAGCAAAGAGGTTAAGCATTTAGAAAAAGAATCAACTATTTAAGAAAAACAGTGGAGGCCAGATACCTGGGGGGGGGAAGGATAAACTAAATATTTAGAAAAGAATAAAAATAAGGACAAGAAATAAAGAAAAAACAGACTGAAGTTTTTAGATAGTCAAGAAGTGAACAAAAATTTACATTTTGGGCAAGAGGAAAATTATTAAATACTGCAAAACAGATGACAAAAAACTATTTGAACAATGAAACTCGATTTTACAGACATTTTCAGGAAAGAAAAACATTTTGTGTGTTTGAGGGAGAAGAAAAGGATTGACTTATTTGTATTTTTGGTTGTGAGACTAGCCTTTACCGGCTGAGCCATCTGTCCAGCCCAGGGTTGATTTATTTATAAGAAAGATGGTGGCCCACTTGGAGGGAGATGGTAAAGGGACAGGTTAAGAGAGGAAGAAGGAGAACGAATATTTGTTCAAACAAAAGAAAATCCGAGTTGGGAAAAGAAAATCAATTTAACTGGGGGAAGATGATTTTTTTAGAAGCGGGGAAAGAGGGGAGGGCTCTTATTTTCTGAAGACAGGAAAGAACCCATTACAGAAACCTCGGCTGGGGCAGGAGAAAAGAAGGGGTGTTGAGAGAGGAGGCAGCAAAGGCTGGGGTCGGGGTGAGGGCCTTCCAGGCCACCGCGGCCCTGACGGCCCTGACGCTTTTGCCGCTCGCTTGCGTCCCCAGGTCTGGTTCAAGAACCGGCGAGCCAAGTGGCGCAAGCGGGAGCGGAACCAGCAGTTGGACCTGTGCAAGGGCGGCTACGTGCCGCAGTTCAGCGGCCTGGTGCAGCCCTACGAGGACGTGTACGCCGCCGGCTACTCCTACAACAACTGGGCCGCCAAGAGCTTGGCACCGGCGCCGCTGTCCACCAAGAGCTTCACCTTCTTCAACTCCATGAGCCCGCTGTCGTCTCAGTCCATGTTCTCGGCCCCCAGCTCCATCTCTTCCATGACCATGCCGTCCAGCATGGGCCCGGGCGCTGTGCCCGGCATGCCCAACTCGGGCCTCAACAACATCAACAACCTCACCGGCTCCTCGCTCAACTCAGCCATGTCGCCGGGCGCCTGCCCCTACGGCACCCCTGCCTCGCCCTACAGCGTCTACCGGGACACGTGCAACTCGAGCCTGGCCAGCCTGCGGCTCAAGTCCAAGCAGCACTCGTCGTTCGGCTATGGCGGCCTGCAGGGCCCGGCCTCGGGCCTCAACGCCTGCCAGTACAACAGCTGACCGCCCGCCGGGTCCCCGGGGCCACCGGCCGGCCAGGCGCAGCCAGCGGGAGCGAGCGCGCAGCGTGCGGGGCGCCCGCGGCACCGCGGACCTCGCCCCTGCGCAGCCCTTTCTCCCCACCCCGCCTCCAGGTTGGTTTTGTATTTGCTTTTCCGGAGCCCACTCTGCCCCCAAAGAATAAAAAGGAAAGAAAGAAAGCCGAGGGAGGGGGGAGGGAAGCACAAAGACGGCGGAGAAAAATGCCGGGTGGGGGGGTGAGTTGCAATTTCCCTGGCGGTGGCGCAGGTGGTGTATTCGGCCCCACGGGTCCCAGCTGTCCACCCCACCGAGGGGACGCGGCCGGGGAAGCCAGCGCCGAGGCCGCAGGGAGAAGACGCCTGGTCGCCTGCGTCCGGGCTGGAGCGCCTGAGCCGGTGAACTGAGCGCAGGGAGCCGCGATTGTCCACCATCGAGAAGCCGGAGGCTCTCTCCGTGTGGCCCGGGGCGAGCGGGCGCCTGGCCGGGGATGACCGCGGCTGCCCGGGACCCGGCGCTCGCGCTGGATTAGCCTTGGCCCCGGGGCGCCTGGAGGAGCCCAGCAGCCCTGCGCTGGGGCCACGAGCTCCAGGCCAGAGCCGCAGCTGGCGGTGGCCAGTCCGCAGCAGGAGGGGAAGGGCTCAGCCCAAAGCTCAGCCGTCAGCCCGGCCCTCTGCTTCACCCTGGGTCCAGGAGGTGGCCCTGTGTCCCTGCGAACAGCCCCCTCCTCACCGTGAGCCTGGAGAGCGCGGGGCCGAAGCCCCAGGGCCCCCGCCCACTTTGCACACCCGCTCTCCGGCCCGCGCCCGCCCGTTTACAGCGTCCCTGTGTATGTCGGACTGACTGTATAGAATTATAAATCTGTCTATATCGACTTGTCCATGTACGTCTATTAAAACAATAGTCCGAGCGTGCTAAGCGCCAATGAGCCCCGGCTGCTTCATTCACCTGGAAAGGGGGGCCGGCTGCACCCTGACGCCGGGTGGGAGGGAAGATCCAAGGCAGTTCCCACAGGAGCTCCCGCCCCTATTCCTGCGTCCCCTGGCCACTCAGCGTGTCAGGCGACCTAGCAGAGACCCCCTCTCCTTCCAAGGCAAGGCCCCAAGCCGTGCTGGTTGACCCTCAGATTCCCGGGGTGTTGTAAGACCCTTACTGACCTACATCATAGGGGTGCACTGAAAGCCTCTTTAGGGCTGGAGCTGTCTGCTCTCCGGAGAGCCCTCCCCTGGTCCCCCATGGAGCCCAGATCTGGTGTTCTGGGAGGACTACTGTGGGAGCACCGGATGTTCCAGAGTCTAGCCAGATTCTGCCTCTGCCTGCTCTAATGCCCCACTGCTTACTAGCTTCCACCCAGAGCATGCGACTCCGCGGAGAAAGTGTCCCTTACCCTGGGCTCACTTCCCACTTCGCTTCTATCTCAACTCATGGAGGCTGCTGGCCGCCTCTGCCCCCCACCCCCGGCTTTTAGAAACTACTGAACAAGACCAGCCTGTAAACTGCCTGTAAAATTCTGCTTCCCTTAAGTAAGTCACTTCTAATGGCAAAACAAAATGTTTGCAGCTGCTGCGGGGGAGGGGGAGGGGCCCCTGCTTTGCTTCGGTATCACCTCGTGGTGGAGATTGGCACTGCCCTGGAGCCGGACTCAGGCAAGCCCTGGCTGGGATGGGCAGAGCCACTGCATCAGTCACGGAGGGAGAGCAGTCTCAAATCCGGTCCTCACCAACCTTATGGTTGGCCCTAGCAGACTGTAACTGGGCCAGGGTCACACTAATGGGCCTTGAGCCTCCAAAGCCAGGCGGGCATCTTCCCGGGTCCTCTCACCTTCCCGTGAGGACAGGTCCCCTCGGGCTGGAGACATACAGCATAGGCTTCTGCTATATAGCCAGGGCCAGATACACCAGCTGGGGGGAGGGGGGAGGGGCGGAAGTTTGGGGCAGGGGCTGCAGCCCTACCACCCCTCCCCCAGCAGCAACCGGCCCAGTTCCCTGTCTCTGGAAACATAAACAAAATCCCGTCTGGATTCACAGAGTGCCTCCCCAGCCCCACACGGCTGCCATGCCCTGTGGGTCCTGCACTGTGAGACAGGGGGAGCAGAGAAAACCAGAAAGCCAGGCACAGGTGAGCAGGAGCCACTGCAGGGTCGGGGCCAGGGGCAGACGGCCCCAGATGGTGGTGGGTAGAGGTGTCCGATAATGACTCCCTCCTCCACCCTTCGTGAGCCATGTAGGTGAGCACAGGGCCGGTAAGCAACGCCACAGCTGTTGTAGCTGACACAAAGTGTGCGGCTTCCCTCCTACAGTAACACTGGGGGCGCAGAAAGCCATACCCCCTTTAAAAAATGGCTCCTTCTGTCTGAGGGACATGGGGGGCATTCAACAATGACCGTGCCCTGTTGTTGATGCTAGGGACTGGGCAGTGGAGAAGAGGTGGCCCCTACTGTCCCAGACAAGTAAACACATGTACAGTGTAATTACAAAGCGTGTTCAAGCAACACGGGTGCTGTTCACAGGAAAACGCGAGCCTTGCCTTCGGCAGGCTGGTCAGGCAAGGCTGCTGGCGTGGGCAGGGCTCGCGGCTGTCCTTTACAGCGAGGACCAGCATTTGCGGAGCCTGAGCAGGTCCAGAGCTCTCCGCTGTCCGCACATCGCATCCCTTGCCTGCCCAGAGCCCTGTAGGGAAGGAGGGTCCTCACCACGCCCTTTGCTTGGTGAGGCCCTGGCGCTTGGAAAGATTGCCTCACACCGGGTCAATTCAAAGTCAGCGCCTACCTATTACCCCCTACACTGCGCTGTCCCTGTCCACGAAAAGCACCGCAATGGGCAGTACAGAACCGGCCTCCTTCGAGCAACGGCGGAGCAGCTTGGCTCTCCCTCAGAGGGAACACCAAGCTTCCGCTAAGCTTGGAAAATCGGAAATCGGGGACAGGCTGGGAGGCTGAGCCCAATAAAGGAAAGCTAGACCCGATTGCTGAGTGTGTGCAGCCCGCCGCTGGGGTGCCTGCTCAGCCTCGGAGCCAGCGAGCGGAAGAGCCTGGGGCTGAGGGGAGGAGCCTGTTCGCTGGGGGAGGAGCCGAGCTACCTCTCCAGCTTTAGGCGGCACCTTAGACTGCAGTGTCCCTTGGGGACAGGCTTTTGAGCCTGGGCGGCAGAGTTACCCGAATGGGTAGAGGATCCACAGCTGAACATATGCCAGACGAGTCATTCAGGAGTCCAGGCCCCAGAGGAGGCCCTGCGCTGTCCTTGTCCCCATCCTCATCCCAGATGAGAAGTGGGAAACAGGAAAGTTGATGCTCCTAGCCTTCTGCATTTGGAGGGCAGTTATCAGCCCCAGCATCCACAGGAACGTGTACGTTTGTCTTGAAAGTAAGAACGTGGGTTCTGGTGCCATGTCTGAGGCGCCTTGAGAAAGACGTTAACCTCCCTGAATATCTCTTGCCTCTTCCATAAAAGGAAAAATCATCGTCCCCTGTTGTTTACGGAACTCCGAGAGATAATACACACCGGTCCTGGTGATGGTGCTGCCATATACAACACACGCAATAAATGTGCATTATTGATGAGGTCAGCTAGTGTCGTTATCAGTTAATATCAGACCTAACAGTCCAGAAGCCACTGCCCCGCCTCACTATCTCCTTTTGGCATGAAGAGGGGTTTTTCTGCCAGAGTTCCTTCCTGAACAGGATGTGGGTTTATTTGTTTTTTTAAGGGGGGGATTGTTTTCCTTTGCTTTTATTTGTGGAAGGATGGCTGTCTTATTTTGGGGAAAGGAGCTCACACAGCCTAGGCTGGCCTTAAACATAACATGCTGAGGATGACTTTGAACCTCTGCTCCTTCTGTCTCCTGAGCACTGGGATTACAGCTGTGAGCTGCCATGCCTGGTTCATGACATGCTAGGGGCTTTGTGCATTCCAAGCAAGCATTCTACCAACCAAGCCACATCCCCACCCTGTATTAAGTTTTTCTTTCTCTTTTAATTTTTATTTTCATTTCATGTGCACTGGCATTTTGCCTGCATGTGTGTCTGTGAGGGTGTCGCACCCTCTGGAACTGGAGTTGAATGGAGTTGCAGTGGTTGCTGTGGGTGCTGGGAATTGCACCCTAGGTCCTCTGGAAGAGCAAACAGTGCTCTTAACCACTGGCCATCTCTCCACCCCTAAACGTTTCTTTATCGGGTTCCCCAGGGTCACTGGATATCATGTGTTATTACTCATAATCTTGTTGGCCATGCCCCCCCTCTTTTCCCCTCCCCAAAAGCCCTCCTAGACTTAGACCCTAGGTAACCCACACTAGGTCTGGGGTTCCAGCTTCCCCAACACCTTCCACAGGCCTAATCCTGGTCCTGAGACACCCAGAGGAACTGGATCCAATCCTTGCCATCCACTAGTCTGCTGGGGAGACACAGGCCACAGAAAGTCTCCTTGGGGAGCTGGAAGCAGCCTGGGTTGACATTTCCTGAATATTCTGTTGGTGAATCACCTCACTCACTAGCTGGGGACTTCACTATCAAGCCTCACTACAAACATTTTACAAGAATCACAGAGCCCGCCATCCTTATTTTTCACCAGAAGAAGCAGAAACTTCCTCAAGACAGGCCAAAGAATAAGGGGTAGCGTCAGCCTTGAAGGGAGGTCCCTTGGTCAGGTTCTGTCCCTTCACACTTTTCTCTGCGCTGCCGTGATGTGACTGGCATTTGTTCTCAGGTGGGAAAAGAAACTCAAATGTCAACTCACTTCAAGAGTTTCTATTCAGCTGGGCTCCAGGACAGAAAGAAAAGGCCCTGAGCCATGGGTTTGCTCTCAAGCACAGGGCTATGCGAGAGTAGCAGGCAGTATAAGCCTTGGAGACCAGAGAACAAAGGACCCTGGAAGACCAGCCCTAACACCAAGGGCCCCACCCGCCCCAGTCAGTCTTGCAGCCTTCTTAAGCAGGGCCCTGCTCCACAGAAGTCCTCCCATGCCCCAACTCCTTGCAGACCTATCCCTAGCCCCCTTCACCCAACCTCCTTCCTACAAGCCTCCCACTTTTGTGCTGTCTTGCAAGATCCTAGATTTTGTTTAACTGGTGATGGATGACACAGAACGGTTGCAAAGCACCTGGGAGGATCTCCACATTCCTGGAGGGGCTACAGCTCTGCAGGTGGAGGTAGAGGGCAGGGTGGCCTTCACAGAGGACAGAGGCATGGCCTGTGCTGCGCCTCGACTCCATGCTCCCCTGTGTGTGTGTGTGAGGGAGGCGAGGGACTCTGGGTGCACACATTACAGCAGGACTCAAGTACTCAACAGGCTGACTACAGAGGGTCTGACCTAAGTTGATCTCTTCACTGACTCCTACAGACTGGCACTGGCAGCTGGGTCAGTCACTGCAGTCCCAGAGAACAGCATGGGCACTCGAGTCACCCAGGCACAAACAGCAGCATGGAAGAGAAGTGTCCTTCACACAGTAAGGACAATATGATC
>JANBXA010000190.1:22577500-22777500 GCA_030556225.1 Cricetiscus sungorus | reverse complement strand
TAAACTGATCTGAGCTCACCTGAACCCACTGAAAAGACCAACTGCATATGTTATGTGTATCTCACCAGCATTTTGTTTTCAAAATGGTCAACTAATCTGTCTGCATTTATACCTGCCTTTTCCAGAGAGGCATCCGATGCCTGTACCAGTGCTCCCAGGGCCAAGTCCACTTCCAGAATTGGTCCTCTGCTGGTTAGCCAGCCCTCTTCAGCTGGCAACCCTGGTGGACCCCTGGAATAGGCCGCCAACTATGAGCCAGGAGAGTGGATGGAGGCTAAGACCGGCATAGAACTAAGTGATGCATTTGCTGTTGTGTTTTCAAATGTGCTTCCTTGTCAAGCGAGTGAACAAAGTGAAGAAAACAAAGCAAGGTTAGAGGCATCCTCACCTCCAAACACAGAACCAAGGTTAGAAGCATCCTCACCTCCAAACACAGAACCAAGGTTAGAGGCATCCTCACCTCCAAACACAGAACCAAGGTTAGAGGCATCCTCACCTCCAAACACAGAACCAAGGTTAGAAGCATCCTCACCTCCAAACACAGAACCAAGGTTAGAGGCATCCTCACCTCCAAACACAGAACCAAGGTTAGAGGCATCCTCACCTCCAAACACAGAACCAAGGTTAGAGGCATCCTCACCTCCAAACACAGAACCAAGGTTAGAGGCATCCTCACCTCCAAACACAGAACCAAGGTTAGAGGCATCCTCACCTCCAAACACAGAACCAAGGTTAGAGGCATCCTCACCTCCAAACACAGAACCAAGGTTAGAGGCATCCTCATCTCCAAACACAACCATTTCTGTTGTAAGTACAGACACATCTCAGGAAAGTGATAACACAAGCTACTTTTGGAAACTGAGACATTTTTAAGCTTTTTTTCATTTGTTCTGTTTTCTCCCCACATATGTAACACTTTTATAACACTGAAATAAAGCAATACTTATTTTTAAAATGGAAAAACCTGTAATTTGTGGGCTAAAGTGGTGGCTCACATATTTAATCCCAGCACTGGGGAGGCAGAGGCAGGTGGATCTCTGTGAGTACAAGGCCAGCCTGGACTACATAGGGTAGGCACTTGAGTCACCCAGGCACAAACAGCAGACTGGCACAAAGAGAGACTTTGGGAGTATTTCTCGTTTCGGGCAGAGCAGTGTAGAGCAACAGGTGTCAGTATATCTATAGACATCTTTGCAGAAAAGGCATTTTTGTTTTCTCATATAGCCTCCTTAACACAAAAATTAGTAATGCCAGTAAGAGCATTGAGAAAGAATCATTTGTAACGACCTGGTTGCTGAGATGGAGCCCTCCTCTCCTCTCCCCCTCTCTGTTACTCAGAGGCACCTCTATCCCCCCAACTCAGCCACCTAGGTAGCCCTACCTGCCTGCACACACGCACACGCACATGCCTGCCTGCCAGCATGATCATGGAATTCTTATGAGAGAGGTCCAAATTACCCAGGTTTTACAACACTACTAAAAATAGCCACACTTCCTCAGCTTAATAAGTCCGCCTTCCCTAATTTTCCTGCCCAAGTAAACTGAATTCAAATACTCCAGAAATACATCTTTACTGAACTGAGAAAGCTCCACACCCCATGCCCCCCCTTGCTGCCGGTCCTCTCCACCCTCCCAGGTCCCCTTCTGCCCCTGTCCCTATTCCCTTTTACGTCTCAAACAGAGGGGGGAGTAACAATCATCTGAACTTGGCATTCATGCAAAATGGGCCAATTTTTTTAAAGTGTTGGTAATTTGTCCTGAAAATGGATACAGGGAGTTGGATTGGAACAGCTTTGAAGAATGGGGTTTATGAGTGGGAAATGGGGCCTGAGTAGGGGTGCACGTGCTGTTCTTCCCCTCTGCGCCTGGGTCAGTGCAGCACACTTGACCGTCACGGCTAACAGCTTCATTATTGCTGTTATCACATTACAATATTATTAGCCATCATAATCAGACAAAGCTTATTAACCCATTTAATTGAACCAAGCATTTAACATCCCGGTGGCCTCATGGAAAGCACTTGGCAAACTTTACCACTGCAGCCTCAGAGCGCATGGCCACCTCTCTGCCTGCCAGGTTCTGACAGGCCTGCCAGGGTTTCCTCAGACTGCCTGCCTGTGGTCTCTCTGGGAACTTCCCAGAACACAATAGAAATGTTCATCCCACTGTGGCCTGTTCATGCACACACACGCTCACAGGGGCGCACACAGTACACAGTATCTTACATGAAAGTCCCCAGCCCCCCCGGCAGTATGGCCAAGGGTCCCCCCACCTCAAGCTGGAGTCCTGTTGCGCCTGTAGGGGCGGTGAGAAGACAGCCATCATATCCATGGTAAATGCCAGACTACTCCTGAGCAGCTTGGCTCTCCCACAGGCTAGAGCCCACCCCCAGTTCCCAGGTTCCCAAGATTCCCCAGTTCCTCAAGGCAGGGTTACCAACTCAGCCAGGACTCATGAGGAACCTGGGAAGGCCCGGGGGTGGGAACAGACACTCAGATTCCAGCCACTCAGCCGCTGTCATTTCTTGGACAGCTTGCCAAGTTCTTTCTGTCAGGTCACCGGAACATTAAACCCTGAGTTCTCTCACAGGCTTGAGTGTCCCCCGTGAGCAGGCACTGAACAGCCTGCTGCTCCCAGAGCTTCCTATCAGGGGTGCGGAGCCCTGGGTGGGACCCGTATGCATGGCTTTTAAGGGGGCTGCCGAATCAAATGTGCAAAATTCCTCACCTTCATCACCTCCTACCTCTGGAGAACCAGGAATCCTTCCCTAGCTCTGCTTCCTGCCCTCCATGGTGCTGGGATCAAACCCAAGGTCTGGAACAAGCTGGGCAGCCAGCCACCCTCCCACGGAGCTGTAGCTTGAGCCCGTACGGCGCTTCCTCAGCTCCCTCACGTTCACTGCCTCCTGGCCATCTAAGGACGCTACAGATGCTGCCCTCCGGTTCCTCCCTGGACTCTCCTGGGCCCGAGTTCCCGCTGCGTGAGTTGGAATCTGCTCCCTTCTCTGAGATCACCTGAGTACTGAACAGGAAGGCACCGAGAGCAGGAGGTCCTGCCAAACCTGAGTAGAACTCAGAGCCCTGTGGCCTGTGCTCACTGCCCTGTAACCTATGGAATCCCTGTGTCTGCTATCATGCGTATGACGCAGTAAGGCTCAAAATAAGCATGGGACCTGTTTCCTGTCCATGTTCTCCCTCCTCCGTCAGGATTCTAAAGCTGGCATATATTATGGACCACTTCTACCCCAGCTAATGCCAGGAGAAATGTCTACATGGAGAAGCATTAAGGAAAAACAGGAAAGGTCGGGGGAGGGGGGGTAAACGGGCAAGAAGGGAGAAGTCCGAGGATAACAGGAGAAATCTGGGAAGGCTTCGTGTAAGAGGGGGCATGGCAACTGAATAATTACGCTTAATGAATACATCTTCAGGATGTATGGGCGGGAGCCTGGTGACGTGGACTTGGAATGTTTTCTGCTGGTCACACAGTAGAGCACGGGGGTACACCAGGTGTGCTAGCAGCAAGGAAGAGAGTGGATTTCTGGGTTTCTGCCTGGCAGCATGGTCGCCACTTTGCATTGTTGCCACCTAGACGCAGGCTGGGTGACATTCAAGGGAAAAGGTCTGTGGTTGGTCATTTTTACAGCTGGCTCCTGAACACAGTGACCCAGCCATGCCTGCCCTTCCCGTGACCCATTTAGTGGCGGCTAGAACATCTTCTTCGAACTTACCTAAGAGTTGGCTTTGGTCTGTGATAAATGCCACATTTTAAGAGATGCTTCTGGAAACCTGGGTGCAGTTGCAGATCAGATTCTCCTGCAGCAAATCACTTTGGCAAGGCCCCATCGTGGCCAGCTCCATAAGGATGAGCAAAAATGAATTATTTTATAAGTTTAAGTGTACCATTCTCTCTCTCGCTCGCTTGCTCTGTGATAGATTGGAGTTGTCAGTTTTACGAATTTACTTAAAGTATACCAAGAAATTTTTTCAAAGTCCCTCTATTGAATAAAAAGATGGATGTCTGAGGAAAAAAAAAGAGGGTGCATGGTACAGAGCCTTAAGGACAGGCTGTGCTGGAACAAGTGTGAAGCTGAGGTTAAGGCTGAGCCAGGCAAGGAATCCCTGAAAGGTTCAAGACAGGACTGGAGAGCCTAAAATGTCGGGTGCCAGCCTGGGATACAGCTACATCCAGGTCACTGCGCGTGGCCTCACCGACACCTCAGTCCTTTCCCAGCCCTCTGCACGCTCCTGCCCTCTCCTTTCTGCCTGAAATACCCATCACCGGTTACAGGTGTGAGCACACACAAGCACACACGAACAGGTCACAACACTTTTTCAGAGCAAAGACTGGTTTTTTTTTTTTCTGATTACGAAATCCTATTAACACTCAAAAAGTTTTTGAATGAGATGAGGGTAAAAATAGCAACTGCCCCCAAACTAGGGCTTCCATGATTACGGGTCCAGAGGTCCTCAGCACGGACACCTGTGTCATGGAGGGTGGCTCCAGCCACTTGTTTCCAGTCAATTAAAGACCAAGATGCTCTTTAATCAGCAAACTCTCCTAATGGCCACGTGAATGGTCCATGACTATGAGGTGACCCCTCAGATCCCGCTATTTCACAGTCACAGCGAGCATCCCCGTTCAGGCATCTCCCTGTCTCCGCCACTGGGCTCTCAAGAAAATGCATGTGTAAAAAAGTCAGTGCCCTGTAATGAGGCCACCCTACCTGTTTTGCCAAATGTGGACAAAGGGACTCACTGTCCACACCCAGGCCAATATCAGATTGAGTCTATCATTTCTGTTCCCTCTAAAAGGGGATGGAAAACTCGCCAGCATTTTGCGTTGGTGGGGGTGGGGTTTAACACAGGTTGCTGTAGCGCACATTACAATTGGTTTTAATAAAAACTCAGAGTCACTGACACGGGGTGAAAGCCGAAGCAAAGCAGCCAGCCACTAGCTCTTACCTCTACCTCAGACCGAAGCGGGCAATCCTGTACTGAGACTTGAACTAGCAGAGATGTGTCTGCATCTGTCTCCCGAGTGCTGGGGTGACAGGTGTGGCCACCACTGCCTGGCCGAGAGGGCTCACAAGTGTGGCTAGCTTTGCACTATGATCTTCAGGCAAGCTTTATTTGCTAGATCATAAACAAAATATCACCACAGGTTGTGTCAATAGTGGTGTATGTGCATTTCCACAACTGGCTTTTCACACCTGACAAATATTTCCCCCCTTTTTTGGCAATAGTTGAGGGGGAAAAAAAACAAAACACCCAACCACACTTCAGCAGCTTTTTAAGCCTCCTCCAGGTGCCCCAGCTCTCTTCCACCACAAGCTGAGCTATCAACAGTTCTCACACACGCGCACACACGCACACACACAGATACACATGCACACGTACACACGCACGCACGGACACACACACAGACACATACACACAGACGCATGCACGCACACACACACACACACACACACACATACACATGTGCACACACACACACACACACACACACACACACACACACACTGCCTCCTGCAGCCTCTCACTCTCCAGGGGTCCTGGGGCTCCAGGAGCAACCAGACTTCGGGGCCCCAGGAGCCCCTGGGAAGGGGACGAGGGACTGGCTAGACCAGGGCCTACGCCCCTTCCTCCCAGCCAGGCAAGCCTGCTCAGAGGGAGCATGGCTTGATTTTTAAAACTTCAAGAAACAGTTTTAGTGAAAAGGAAAAGGTCAGTGCACGCCAACAGGACAAAGGGTCCGTGTGTGGCCCGAGTTCACATCCGGGCTGGATGCTGATCTTGGCTCCCTCCTTGGGGCTTACTCCTGCCAGCTTGCCCACTATAAAACAGGACAAAGGATTCCTGTGGAAACAGCTGCCGGCAGAATGCTGAGGAACCTGGCATGGGGTTCAAGTCCTGTTCTTCCTTCTCACTTGGTAACCTTGGACACATTACATCATCTCTTTGTGCCTCAGTTTTGCCACCTGCTTAATGGGAACCAGGAAAATACCCAGCGTTCTGGCTTACATGTGTGCATGTTTAGGTGACTGGAAATGGGAGTCCCACAAGCAAAAGGCAGGATCTCCTCAGCCAATACACACACAAAACCGTACCTTTTGAAGAGGCTTTTTTGATTTGTTTTGTTTTTTGTTTTTTACCCCAGGCCTCAGTCCCAAGGCACATGACCCTGGGGAGGGCCAGAGGGCACTAGGGGACTCTGCCCTGAGCGCCTCCCTCTCCCGTGGACGGTGTGTTCCCCTGTGCTCTCTTCCCCACTCCCGTTTTGAGTTCATTTTGCAAAACGCAGCCACGCTTGGTGTTGCACTTCTGAGATGCTTGAGGACGTTCCAGTTCGCTGGAGGGCCAGTCCACATTTTATAAAGCACCCGCCCTGTTGTTTGTCCGTCCCCCCTCCCCCCCTCCCCCGCCCCCAGACAGGGTTTCTTTGTGTAGTCCTGGCTGTCTAGCTCTGTAGACCAGGCTAGCCTCAAACGCATAGAGATCTACCTACCTCTGCCTCCCAAGTGCTGGGAGGTGTGTCCTACAACTACCCACGGTCCCTCTACATAGCCCTGATTGGTCACTATGTAGACTAGCTCAGCAGGCCTCGAACTCACAGAGAGCCTCCTGCCTCTGCCTCCAGAGTGCTGGGATTAAAGGTGAGCACCACACCCAGCTGCTTCACAGTTCCCAGTTTAAAGAGAGTCCTCTCTATCTACATCTCTGTTTATCTAGCGCATCGTGGAAGCCAGCATCACACACACACACTAGACAACGCTTCATCACTGAAACGCTAAAGGATCTTTAGTATAATTTAAATAAAATCCAGGCTCCACACGTCTACTCCCCTGGGCTCCACTTTTAAAAGGTACAGCAGAGCAATTTTAGGCTGGGCGGTGGTGGTGCACACCTTTAATCCCAGCACTCAGGAGACATCCGCCTCCATGAATTCAAGGCTAGCCTGGTCTACAGATGAGTTCCAGGACAGCCAAGGCTACACAAAAAAAAAAAAAAAAAAAAAAAACCAAACAAACAAAAAAAAAAAAACCAAAAAAACAAAAAAAAAAACCCAGGCTGCTTGCCTTTCCCGGGGAACAGCAGGGATCCAGCTGTCAGCCAGAAGGGCATTCCCATCTCCAGTTCCCCTCTCCCCTTCCCTACAGTCTCCCCAGCCTCAGCTCTGCCCTCTTTCTCCCCTCCAGCCCCCCAGCTGCCGTCAGGCAGATGCACTCAACACCCTGGCTTGGCTTTGCTGCTACCCTGGTCCTCCACCATGAGGCGAATCAAGGGCTAAGAGTGTTCTCCTAGCCCTGGCCCTCCGGGACTCAACCCGGAGATCGGAGATCGCATATCAGAGATTTACATCACAATGGTAACAAAATTACAGCTAGGGAGTAGCAACAAAATAATGTTATGATGGGGTTACCACAGCAGGAGGAACTGCACTAAGGGGTTGCAGTGTTAGGAAAGTTGAGAGCCACAGCTCTAATGAAACTGAAGAGCACAGCAGGAAAGGGAAGCGGGAGGGGGGGAGGGTCTAAAGAAGGTGTGTCAATCACTGGGAGCCCTCCTCTTTGCTGCCCATCACCGATCTCTTCTGTGATGCCTGGGTAGGAAGGCAGTAGCCCTTTCAAACACTTGCAGAACGATGGATCAGGCCAACGTAGGGCCCCGACAGAGTGAGAAACCAGCCATGATCTGATGCCTGAGAGAGAGAACCCCGTCTGTCAAAGGCCAGTCTGGTTGAGAGACATCCTGTGTTGTTTGTTTAAGGACACAAGTTTCAGAAGGCTGATGGAATACATAGAACTCCACACCACTGGCCTGCGGCAGAGCTCAACAGTGGTCGGGGATTAAAATCAACAGAACAAAACAGACAGAGGCAGAGGCAGACAGAGGCAGAGACAGAGACAGAGACAGGCAGAGACAGAGGCAGACAGAGGCAGAGGCAGACAGAGGCAGAGACAGAGACAGAGACAGGCAGAGACAGAGGCAGACAGAGACAGAGACAGACAGAGACAGAGACAGAGACAGAGACAAAGACAGAGACAGACAGAGGCAGAGACAGACAGAGACAGAGACAGGCAGAGACAGAGGCAGACAGAGACAGACAGAGACAGAGACAGACAGAGACAGAGACAAAGACAGAGACAGACAGAGGCAGAGACAGACAGAGACAGAGACAGAGACAGGCAGAGACAGACAGAGACAGACAGACACAGAGACAGACAGAGACAGAGACAAAGACAGAGACAGACAGAGGCAGAGACAGACAGAGACAGAGACAGACAGAGACAGAGACAGAGACAGACAGAGACAGACAGAGACAGACAGACACAGAGACAGACAGAGGCAGAGACAGAGACAGACAGAGACAGAGACAAAGACAGAGACAGACAGAGGCAGAGACAGACAGAGACAGAGACAGAGACAGAGACAGAGACAGAGACAGACAGAGACAAAGACAGAGACAGACAGAGACAGAGACAGACAGAGACAGACAGACACAGAGACAGACAGAGACAGAGACAGACAGAGACAGACAGACACAGAGACAGACAGAGGCAGAGACAGAGAGAGACAGACAGAGACAGAGACAGACAGAGGCAGAGACAGAGACAGAGGCAGAGACAGAGGCAGAGGCAGAGGCAGAGACAGAGGCAGAGAGGCCACCTTCAGCTTAGATTCTACATCTCCCTGCGAGCCAGGGGAGGGCCTGGTGTGCCCAGAAGTCTCAGGACGGCCCTGCCGGATCCCAGGGGTTAGGGCAGGGAAGAGACTCTTGCTTTCCACAGCCAGGCCTGGGCAAGCAGAACTTCTTCCGTCCCAAGCAATTCAATCGAAGTCTTGGCCAAGCCTGTTTGAGTTGGTGGGGACCCAAGTGGGCCTTGCAAGCTGCCAGTGTTTGCTCTGTAGACTGAGAGACCAAACTGAAACGCTGCTTTGAGACTGCGCCAAATAGCCATGGTTTCCTCTGCCAGTGGGGCTGGGCCAACTCCCACCACGCCCCTCTCCCAGTTTCCTGCTCCCCAAAACCTTCTTGTCCCTAAAGGTGGCTCGCCAGGCACCCCACATCCAGTGACCTGTGCACCTGGGCCCCCTCTGGACCTGGATCTCGCTTTGACATTCGGAACCAGCTCTATCTGGAGAGACATTCACACAGGGCCCTGCATAGGCTCTGGCCCTGTGTGCTCTGCTCGGCTTCCTCCCATCCACCAAGCCAGGGCAGAGGGGGCCAGGCACCAGGAAGCACCACAGCCTGGGCTGGCAACTTTCTCTCTTACACATGTTCAGTTTATAACCGGGCAGCTTCATCGCACTGTGAGGACGAGCCTCAGACTTCAAAGGAGCAGACGCTCTCCTGTCCCGACTCCAAAGCCAGCGGGTGCGGTTCCCCATCTCTGACCTCTGGGAAATGTCTGGGAAATTCCCAAGGTTCCTGACCCGAGAGGTAGATGATCTGCGTGTTCCTTGTGCTAGGGGGACATACAGGACCAGCAATTAACAGTGCCCGCTTTGCCCTAGGCCTGAACTAGCGGCACCACCTGGGACCTGACCTGCCTACCCTGACTAATGGCCTGCTCTCGGCACAGCTGTTTCTCACTGGCACTAGAAGCCCACGCTTCTCCTCCCACCACAGGGACACAGACACTCAACTTACCTCAGGCCCATGTCTAAGCACAAAGTCCTTCCGTCCCCCGGGAAGAGGAATGGATGGCACCCTCCACCCCGCAGACCCTCCACAGCAGCACAAAAGGTCGCACCCTCCCTCGCAATTTCTCTCCCATTGCACTGTTCCTACCATGGCCTTGGAAGATGAGTGTTTGCACGTGGAAAGGGTCGAGATCCTCACTGGCTAGATTAGTGACCGCCAGGAGGGACTCAGCTTCCATCACCGAATCCCCCACACGCACACGCGGCCCACAAGGAAAGGTTCCTTCTTCTGTCCTTGTCCCTGGCCTCAGGGCACCACAACTCAAGCCAAAGCCCATTAGCCAGCTGTAATGAGCTATTCACCCTGCCACACCTGTGGGACTGACCACGCCCGTTGGGGGTGGGGACCGGTGCGGGCGTGGCCTGGGGAGCTAGGTCTGGGGGCCAGGACCACAGCACTCTCTTGCTTCCTGGTCAGAGACAGAGAGCATCCGGAGGCATCCTTGGGACGGGAACCTGCTGGCGGTCATCTGTTTCTTCTGTAAGTGGTTTTTCCCTGAATAAACATCCATCAGCCTATTTGTTTTCCCAGATTCTTACTTATCCATGACAGCCAACCATAGAACCCTTTGTCCAGAGCAGTGGTTCTCAACCTTCCTAAAGTGTGACCTTTAACACAGTTCCTCATGCTGTGGAGACCCCCAACCATAAACTATTTCCACTGCTACTTCCTAACTGTCATTTTGCCACTGTTGTGAATGGTAGTTTAAGTATCTGGTATGCAGATGTCTTAGGCAACCACCGTGAAAGGGTTATCCCTCGCACTCAAAGGGGTAGAGAGTAGGTTGAGAACCACTTCCTAGACAGTCAAACTGCTCTATTTCTTTGTCTGGACCTCAGTTAGTGGTTGGTACCCAGCGGTGGGTACCAACCCCCTCCACAGCTTTTCTCAGAACCTTTTCCTCTCTGTTTAAGATGACACAGCCTGGGTGTGTCATAGACTACAACAGTGAGAAGAGAGTGGACACTACCAGTCTAGAGGGAGAGGTCCTGCTGCCCTGGCCTGCCCCGGGGCCCTGCAGATGGCCTCTTGTGACTGGGCTTGGTGACGAGAGCACTTTCCCACCTCCAAGAGACGTTTGGCCAGTAGTGAAACAGAAAGTGCCACCATCTAAAGAGTCTTAACCAATCACGGGAGGGGAGAGCCAGACTCAGGAGACATTAACAGGTAGCATGGCCAGGAGGCTGCTCCCCTAGGCAGAACAGCATAATGTAATCTTCAGACAACAAACGCTGGCATGAACCCCAGGGGAAATTAACAAAGAAGAGACTCTCTGTCAGCCTGGGGCACCTGCACAGGTCAGCCTTCAGGGGCCATGAGGAGGGGACCGTGAGTGGCAGAGCTGGTGACACTCTTGTTGGCTGGGGTCTTCAGGCAGCTTCTGGGGAGCTCAGTGGGCCCTTGCCGTTGGGTCTAGAGAAGCTTCGGGATGTAGTCATAAGCCAGGGCGATCTTGAACCACATCTTTCCACTCCTGAGGTCCTGGGGGAATCAACTTTCATGAGCACTTATCCAGGCCTATCCCCCAAAGATGGACACTACCAACACCAAGCCTGTAACAAGCTGGAGAAGCAGTCTGTGAAGGCCTGTGTTTAATGGAGCTGCCACAGCCTTTGAGGCCACACATGCCCAGATACCTCTAAATCATGAATTCCGAGCTATGGGACGACTTCTGCTGTGGCAAGTCTTCAAGCATCAGAGACAGCACGTTCACAATCTCATAGTACAGCTCCTGAAGCCTAGAGAGAGCAGCAAGATGGGACCTGAGGACAAGGCGGGCTCCACACCACCTCGTCCCCATACCACACACTAGCACCTGTGAAGTCATCATGCCCCCAGGTGTGTGGGGTCAGACATGCTGGAGTCCCGGTCTCTCTCTGCTGAAGGCCCTGACACCAGGTAATTCAGCTCCCGGGTCATGTCCACAACAAAACCCCGAACTCTGCATGTAGGAATGGTGTGGGTTTGGACCCAATGAGGGCGCTCCGAGGTTTCTTTCCTTCCTTCCAGTCACCCTAGTCTCTGAGGGATTTCATAGAGAAGTCAGGCTTCTGATGCCTGCTCTGCTCGGAACTCCACACTAGCTCCCTGTCTCCACGGCTCTTCAGCTGCCCGGCAAAACCCCAGCTAGCTTGCACTGAGAATAAGACCAGGCTCAGGTCCCATTTGACTGGCCCAGTGGCTCTCCTGTGTGACACTCGTTCAAAGACACATGGGAAATGCTGGCAGAACCAAGCTGGGACCCTCTTCTGCACTTGACCTGCCAGCCCTGCACATTCCCTGCTCTGTGGAATGTGTTACTGAGCAGGAGCCTGCAGGGGTGAGGGAGGCTAATGCCTGGATACAAATGAAAGGGTTGGGGGAACCAACAGGGCAGAGCCCCTTCCGCCACAGACCCATGCACACCACTGCCCAGCGCCCTGCACGCACGGGACCCCGCCAGAGAGGGCCTTTGTGTACCCATCCACCCTGCACCTTGGCCACCGACTCTTTAGTCCCCTGGATCTCATGCCCTGGCCTTGAAGAGCCATGGGGACCAGTAACTCACTCACTTGTTAATAGTAGTGTCCTGATTGTCCAGGGTAGAAAAGTAGACATCGATGAAGGGGAGGCTAGTGCCAAATTCATCCAGGACCATGGGGTCCGTGTGCTGTAGGGTCTTCTTGAATTTCTCCACCAGCTCAGTGAAGTTCTTGCCACCATTTTTCTATTGAGGGAGGAAATGAAAGATTAATGAGCTGAGCAGCCAAGCTACAGAGACCTGAGAACCCTGTGGCTCCCTAGATTGTCCTGACCGCTGAGCCCAGACCCTGTAAGAGTGAGCCTGTCTCCTGGACCACCATCCCTGGTGTGAGGCCAAGCATACTAAGAGAATGTCTAAGGGTGATTCTGTGTGATCTCCTCCAATACTGAACAAACACGGGACATAGCTAGACTGGCAGGTGTCTCCCTCTTGGAAGAGACACTAACAGATGAGTCGACCAAGAACACGCGAAGGAAGAGCGCCGCCCACAGGCTGGTACCAGAGTGCGCTTATTCTTGGCCTGGTGTTAGGAGTGTGGGGAGATGAGGTTGAGTGTTACCGTGGCCTGGGGTCAAGCTGCCTGGTACTAGAGAGCCTCAGGAAGACACTCCAGCCCGAAAGGATCCCATGGTGGAGAGCCATCCCCCAAGAAGGAAGCGTTAGACCTAACCACACTACCCAGCTGTCCAAATCGCCCAGGGAGACACTTAAACACAGAAAGGCAAGCGAGGCTCTCCTGGCTGCAAGGGAAGAGGGCTGTCTTAGCTGAAGCCACATGTGCCTGAGCCCACCCGACCTCTACTGGAGTCCAAAGTTCCTCCTCCTGGCCATTCTGCTTCTGTCTGCCTGCCTGCCTGCCGCCTGTCGCCTGTCTGCCACTTCCCAGTGGGGCCACCTGCCTGTGTGTTGATCAGCCTGTTGACCTCCTCTTGCTGGCGCCTGAGAATCACCTGCTTCTCCTCTATCAGCGTCATGTGCCTCTCCACCATCAGCTCCCGCTGAAACTTCTTGATGGAGTCCTAGCAAGGCAGAGTGTACAAGTCAAGGCCGTGGTCCCTCTTCGGCACCCTTCTCAGACCCAGCCTTCCTCCTTGCCTAGCTTTTCCATTAAGCTCAGGCCTTGGCAGAAAGGCCCACCCCACACAGGGCCGGCCCCCAGCCCCACTGGCCTGCTGACCCCGTCATGATGTGATGAACTTCGGGATAAAAGTCACCTGGCACATGACAGTGGCCATCTGGCTACTCCACATCACTTCGTAAGAAAGGCACAAGACCAGCTTGTCTGAGAAACCTGTCTCCACCTGCCACGCCCAACCTGGACAGCGCACGTGTGCACACGCACAGGCACACGCTTACGCGTGCACTACAAGCACAGCCTCACCTCCGTGTGCATGATCATCACACCCACAAACATGTTGAGGAAGATGAAGGAAGCAAGCAAGATGAAGATGATGGTGAATGCCCGGCTCACAGTAAACTTCCGCTTGTCCAGCTGTTCCTGCAGGTTCGTCCAGCCATCAACCTGGTCAGGCAAGGCAGGGTAGACTGAGCACAGAGACCCAGCAGAGTAGGTTTCCATGTCACCCGTGCTAGAAGAGTGCCAAACCCTCTGAGGCGGTTGCCAATTCAGTCTCCACATCCGTCCTTAGGCGTCCCCCCCCCACGCTGTCATCTAAACACAGAAATGCAAGGCACCACTCGTTCAAGCCAGCGTGCCTAAGAGGGTCTCCTCTCTCAAGACCTCCCATTTTCTCCTAAAATGCACAGCCTATTACCAGGCCCATCTTTGTACAAAATAAAAGCAAAACAATCTCTTTAAATGCCACCCTTTATACAATTCAAAAGTCTAGACTTTAAGAGTTGGGCTTTGCTTATTCTGGGTGGATATGTGACAGTTTTTTTTTTTTTTTAAAAAAAAAAAGCAGTATGCTGTGGGCTTCACTTATAACTTAAGGTTAATACAAATTAAGTATCATTTGAGAATTCTAGCAAGTTTCATTTCCCTGTGCAACACATGGAATGATTTACAAAATCACAGGGCTAGAGACAGAAGTGGAACCCACTGGCCTCTGACTAGCCACAACTCGCCAACCCCAGCTTCCTATGCCCACGAATAAGCACCTGAGTGAGGGGAAGGTCCTGAAAGAGGCCCAGCATCCACACGCGCCCCTTCCTACACAGTCCCTCTCCAGTCCTGCCCTCACCACAGTTCCCAAATGCGGTACCTACCGTAGCCAGACTGAAGAGTGTGAAAAAGGCTGAAGCCAGGTTCCCCCAGTTATTCAGGTCACCCTTCTCTGGGATTCCAAACAGGCAGAATCCCAGGATGGCGAAGATGAACATGAGGACGAAGAGGAGAGTCAGCACAGAGGCCACCGTGTAGACCGTCTGCCCCACAGCGGTGATGAGTGTCTGCAGGGAGGGGTGCGGGAGCTAGGCAAGAGCTCCTGGCCGAGCTAGAGCGAGCTGTCCAGCCTACCCAGTTCACAGCTGCCCTCGGGATCTCCAGCCATGCCCGGCACAGCTGAATGATCCATCAGAATTGTGCACACACAGAGGGCTGCATCAGTGTCACAGTGGCGTCCACCCTGTGTCACGGGTGAACTGCACACACTGTCTCCGGTCTGGGTCACCTCTCCATCTGCCCCAGTGACCCCTCTGAATCTGTGGTCATCCCTGGATATTGCATTTTTGCTTCCCTGCTGAGAGCCAGCCCCAAATGTTCTTTCCACCAGGCCCAGGAGGGACAGGGACGCCATCGTGTACCCGAGGACAGAGAGAGAGGGCCAAGAGGACAATGGCTCCCCACTCTTTCTGGGCCTCACCTCACAGGTGGTTCCCCACCTTATGACCTTCATCCCCCTCCTGTAAAGTGGGTAACTCCCCTGTCTGCCCGTCCCTTATCTGTCCCTGGAGCGTGCCATGCATTCCTTGTTCAGTTACCACGCTGAGACGTGCACTGAGTACGTGTCTCACAAACACTGACCTTCTGAGGATGCTTTCACCGTCTGTAGTGCTTTGAATAAAAAGGCCCCCATAAACTCATATACTTGATGCTTGGTCACCAGGGGATGGCACTATTTGAAAGGATTAGAAGGATTAGGAAGTGTGGCCTTGTTGGAAGAAGTGTGTCACTAAGTGGGCTTTGAGGTTTCAAAAGCACACACCAGGTCCGGTCTCTCTTTCTGCCTGCTGTCCCTGCTGCCAAGCCCTCCACCTGCTGTGGAGTAACCCTTCCGCACGCTGTGAATACGGATTACTCTCATTGGTTAATAAAAGGCTGACAGGAAGTTAGGGAAAGCCAAACTCAGAATGGCGGGAGGAAGGAGGGAGGAGTCAGAGGGTTGCCAGCCATGCAGACAGAAGCAAGATGGGCACGACACAGAGAAAAGGTACCAAGCCACATGGAAAAGTACACATAAGAAACATGGGTTAATCTAGGCAGTGGCGGACACACCTCTAATCCCAGCACCGAGGAGAAAGAGGCAGGCAGATCTCTGTGAGTTCAAGGCCTGGCTGGTCTACAGATCTACACAGAGAAACCCTGTCTCAAGAAACCAAAAACCAAAGGGAAAAAAAAGTAGAAGAAATGTGGGTTAATTTAAGTGTAAGAGTTAGCCAGTAACAAGCTTGAGCTATTGGACAAGCATTTATAATTAATATAAGCCTCCGCATGGTAGTTTGGAAGCAGCTGCTGAGACAGGAAAACTTCGCCTACACTAACCCTCTGAAACTATAAGCAAGCCCCTAATTAAATGCTTACTTTTATAAGAGTTGCCTCAGGGAGCCCATTCTATATGAAGAGATACCTTGCCCAGCCTAGACACAGGGGTGTGGGGGGTGGAGAGGTGCCTTGGTCCTGCCTCAACAAGATGGTGGGGCAGACTTAGTAGACTTCCTAGGGGGTGGCCTTACCGCTCCATGGAGCAGATGGGAGGAGGAGGGAGTCAGGGAGAGGGAGGAAAAGGGGGGGGGGACTGGGATTAGAATGCAAAAAATAAATTAATAAAAAATGTAAAAAAAAAAAAGATAATCTCATACAAGTTTAGGGAAGAGTGGTGATCCCAGGTGCTAGTGAGGGTAGGAGGAAATGAAGAGCAGAGAAAACACTAACCAATGAGTATTAAGTTGCCATTACAAAATAAATAATTCAGAGATGGTATTATTCTGTAGCATTACTAGACAGTAGTAATGTATTATTGTCTCTCTAAAAGCTAGAAGAATACTGAATATTGAATATGTTTATGATAACAATTGAGGAGATATATAACTGTGTCTTGGTTTGAACATTTTACATATATATTAGCAGATCACATATTATTCCAGTATTATATGCACTCATGTTCTGTGTCAGTTAAAATGAAATATAATAAGTTTGTAAGTAACAAAAAAAGAGTCGCCTTGGTCACTGTGTCTCTTCACAGTACTGACTGGGACAGAAGTTGATGCCAGGTGCTGGTGGTGCACTGAGAGGCGGAGGCAGGCAGATCTCTGAGTCTGAAGCCAGTGTGGTGTGGTCTACAGAGGAAGACAGCCGGGACTACACAGAGAACGCCTGTCCTGAAATCCGAAAAGAAAAAAGAAAAAAAGGACAGGAGTTGGTATCAGGGCCTGTGGCGCTGCTGTGACGGGCCTGACCGTGCTGTTTTCTGGAGGCACCTGGGAAACTTTGAGAGTTTGAGCTAGGCACTTTAAGTAGGCCTTGATGGGCCACCCTAGTAGGGGCATGGAAGAGGACAGTGCTGAGGGCAATTTTAACTATGAGGGCCCAGCTCACAAAGTTCTAGAGGGAAAGGTATTAGTAAGTGGCCCAGAGACCATTATTTCAATATTTCGGCAAAGAATGTTTGCCTTTGTCCTAAAAATTTGTCTGCGGCTAACTTAAAGGGGGAGAGCAAGGGGTAGGGGGTAGGGGCGATTAGATTAATGGTGCTGGAAGGGAGATTTCAAGACAGCCTATTATTGACTGTGTCACACGGTTACCAATGGTCACTTATGCGGATCTACCGCCAATGGAGCAAGCCGGGAAAGCACAGGTCCAGAATGTACACTGCCAGGGGAAGGAAGTGCAGGGAGTGAGGGCGCCAACGCCGGCGCTCAAGGAGATAAAAAGTTGGCCTGATGCTACAGGAGCTGAAGACCTGTGCAAATGAATGAAAGAAAAGCAGAGAATGAACCCATCAAATACGGAAAGCTGGTGGATATGTAATTAAAAGATTTCCAAGTTCAAGACCAGACTGGCCGACAAAACAGGTTCCAGGACAGCCGAGGTTAGGCAGTGAAGGACACCATGGAAACCAGAAAGCTGGTGAGGATACAGTTGAACAAGGGAGGACTGTGTTCTAGACCCAGCAAGCAGGAAGAAGTTGGCAGCTCTGGCCATGTGGCTCCGGATTCAGAGTCAAGGGTACAAGACAGAGGTCATAGAGTCTGAGAGCTGCTGGGCCGGCAGAGCTGAAAGGCGCTGAAGGTTTGAAGAACCCTTGAACGTCTGACATGCAGTTGCAGAATCTGGAGTTTGCCCTGCTGATTTTAGGTCTTGCTTTGGTCCAGGATTTCCTCCCTATGTTCTCTTTCCCCCCTTTTGAAATAGTAATGTATATTCTGTGCCAAAGTATATTGGCAGTATGTGATCTGCTTTTTTGGTTTCATAGGGGGTTACAGCGAAGAGAATGAGAGCAGTCTCAAGCTAGACTTTGAACTTTTAAACAGTGTTGACACTGTGATAGACACTGGGGGCTTTTGGAGTTGTACTGAATACATTCTTGTATTATGTTATAGTTGCAAGCCTATGGAAGCCAGGAAGTGGAACGTGGTAATTCCCCCACAAGAAATAAGAAAGCCCCCATACACTCATATACTCCAATGCTTATTCACCAGAGTGGCACCATTTGAGAGGTGTGGTCCTGCTGGAAGGTGTGGTCCAGTGTCCACTGGAGATGGGCTTTGAGGTTTCAAGAGCACAAGCCAAGCCCAGTCTCTGTTTCTGCCTGAAGGTCAGGCTGTAATTCTCAACTACTTCTCCACGGCCATGCCTGCTGGGCCTGTTGCCATGCTCCTCACAATGATGATGATGGACCCAGCCCCCAATGAAATGCTTTCCTTTAGAAGAGTCACCTTGGCCATGGCGCCTCTTCACAGCAATAGGACAGTGACTAAGACACAGACAATTTCAAATAGGTGGCTAGTACCCAGGCTGAAGGGTCAGAAGCTTCGAGGACCAGTTTGTCCTGGTCACAATACAAGGGCAGAGTGAGGAGTGACTGCTACACACTTTCCCCCATGCCACCACCTCTAATCACCAGCCCTGAGCACAGTGACCCATAAGACTGGTTTAGCACTAGGAACACAGCTTGGAGGTTTTGACAGTTGCCTGTCTGCCTGGATAGGGGGAGATGGAACCTTCTCAAAGCTATTATGAACTGCTCCCACAGCCTCCACAAACAGTTGATGGGTATTTTCGGAGTGGCTGGTCTCTGGCATAATCAAGGAAATGTTCACTTGATAGAGTCACAGTGTGACAGTATTTGGGGTGGGGGTAGGAAGCGAAGCATGGTTGAAGGCAGCAGAACCCTGATGGCACATACTTGGGGATGCTGCCCCAGCCCCTCCCGTACTCCTCCCTCTGCTTCCTGTCTGCCTCACCACACACTGGGCAACCCAGGAGAGAGGACCCTCCTGCCGTGATAGCTATGTTCTAACTGGAGATGGAAGTTAGTCACAGCCATAGAGCCAGGCGGTGGTGGAGCACACTTTAATCCCAGGACTCGGGAGACAGAGGCAGACGGATCTCTGGGAGTTCAAGGCCACACTGAGCTACACGAAACTGATCCAGTCTAAGAGAGAGACAGGTCTCTTCTCTGCAGAGACGCTTAGCAGTCACCATGTGAGCTGCCATAGGAGCCAGAAGTCCAGACCCTTCTCTGAGGTTTTGTTTGGGTTTCCACAGAAAATGAAAAGCTGTGGATTCCTTCCAGACGATTGTGGTTTGATCAAGCAAGATCCCCTGAAGCAACGGCCCAGGTGATCCAACATCCAAAACAGCTGAGACAATATAGCCTTGTAGAAGACTATTACAGTCAGGATCTGGCCAGGTTTCTGGTTTTTTTCAGGATCCCCATAGTATTAACAGCACCCTCAAAGAGCAGGAAGCAGTTTGGAGATAATGATGCCCAAATTCCCGAATATTGTTTATAAGTAATTGTTTTCACTTAAATGGCCAATGACCACAACCAGTCTCTTTCTAAGAGAAAAAAAGGGGAATATGATCTAGAAATGAATACTTTGCATTGGTATGGATTTTCATTCATTGATACAAGTTTAAGGTCAATTTTGCGATATGTGTATTTCTCCTCTTGTTTAGGTATTGTGTTTATACAACTCATTGAAAATGTAATGTATAATTAAATACATATCATTGTCACCTATAATAGCCAAAACTTATAGTTATGCTAGTTAGGTTTTCTCGATATACAGAGATATATTTGAGATAGATAGATAGTCTTCAAACCTTTCAAAGACCTTCAGAATATGGCCTTTAGAATGGTTTAGGGTTTTTCATGACAGTGAGGCACAACCGATCCTGGCATCACCAATTACTTCAGAGAGGAAGGTGGGCATTGAAGAAACTCATTATGGATTTTGCCTTTGACATGGCAATACTAGCCATTTGGGCAAGAAACTGCTCTTGCCTGGACTGTTTGACTTTATGCTGTCCAAACTGGACATGCAGGACCCACCCACAGGAAAGTGACTGCTTGAAAAAACAAGATTGGACAGTCCTGAAGGGTTCTTGCTTCACGGAAGAGTCTGGCAGACATTCTTCAGGATACAGAGAAAAATGACTGACAAACTGCCAATACAGGCAGACAGTTTAATACTTCCTGCTTCACTGAGAGAAATCTGTCAGACACACTGTGACCTATGGGCTGAAGATGGAACATTACAGAGGAACCCTGAATGGCTGTTCAGGCCGCAAAATGTCTCTGTCAATTCTAGAGTTTATATATTATCCTTCCGTGGTCTTTGATGGAGCAGAAGACAAATTGTCACGGTTATGGTTTCCCTTAGTTATGGTAAAAGATAAGTTACATATAGGACTTTAGACTCACAAAGATAGGATAAATGATAGAATATTTTCTTTAAATTTTGCTAAATGGACTAAATATTATTAACTACAGTTCTAATTTGATAACTGTTTTGTTATATATTTTACTATGTTAAAGTTAAACCCCTTTTACTTAGACAGAAAAGAGGAGATGATGGGGATGGTTAATGAATAAAGCACTGACTGGTTGATTGTCCAGACAGGGAAAAAAGAGAGAAACAGAGCTCACACAAAGGTGATCTCAGCCCTTGGGATCCCACGCCTTTAACCCCAGCACTAGGGAGATGGAGACAGGAGCGATGTGGCTGGGTGGAGAGAGGAATCTAAGGCGGGAGGAGACAGGAGCTGAAGAGATTGCAGTCTGAGGTTTGGTGGAGACAGGAACACCCACTTCAGTCTGAGACAGAGGTGAGAGCTACTGGCCTGGCTGCTTTGCTTTTCTATCTTCAGCTTGTTTTATTAGATCATAAACAATATATCGCCCACACCCTCCTCCACCCACACACAGGACAACTGAGGTCAGTACCCTCTACCATATGCTGGACACCTGAGGTGAGTACCCCTGCCGCATGCCGGCTAACAGAAGGAAGGACATTAAAATCGTGAACCAAAACCACAGAGAGCAGAGGAAGCCCTGAGTGGAATGGTGGGGAAATGTGGGCTACTGACTGGGCACAGCCACACCAAGGATGCCAGCACCTCAGACTAGTGCAGGAATGGCACTGCCTCCCCCTTGGCATGAGGCAAAGGTTCCTCTGATGCGTGTGTGCATGTTGACAGTGTGCAGAAAATGCCCACCTTAGCCCACCTGTCCATTCCAGGGACGTTCACAGATGAGCGTTACCTGCCATAAAGATGCTCCTGATGGGATTAACTAGACCTGCGCCCTTGATCCAGCTGAGTAACCTGCCTCCTCCTTTATGTACGCACTGATTTCCCATTCTTGTCTGGCTGTGCGCAATAACCCTGCCACTCTGTTCACCTCTATATCATCCACGCACGGAGCTTGGGGTGGGCTGCTGAGTTTCTGTCTCCATCTGAGCCTGCACCACACGGACCCTGCTTATCTGTCTCCATCTGAGCTCACAGTACGCTGACTCCTGCTTGTCTGTCTGTGTGTCTGTCTGTCTCCATCTGAGCTCACAGTACACTGACTCCTGCTTGTGTGTCTGTGTGTCTGTCTGTCTCCATCTGAGCTCACAGTACACTGACTCCTGCTTGTGTGTCTGTGTGTCTGTCTGTCTCCATCTGAGCTCACAGTACACTGACTCCTGCTTGTGTGTCTGTGTGTCTGTCTGTCTCCATCTGAGCTCACAGTACACTGACTCCTGCTTGTCTGTCTGTGTGTCTGTCTGTCTCCATCTGAGCTCACAGTACACTGACTCCTGCTTGTCTGTCTGTGTGTCTGTCTGTCTCCATCTGAGCTCACAGTACACTGACTCCTGCTTGTCTGTCTGTGTGTCTGTCTGTCTCCATCTGAGCTCACAGTACACTGACTCCTGCTTGTGTGTCTGTGTGTCTGTCTGTCTCCATCTGAGCTCACAGTACACTGACTCCTGCTTGTCTGTCTGTGTGTCTGTCTGTCTCCATCTGAGCTCACAGTACACTGACTCCTGCTCATCTGTCTGTGCATCTGTCTGTGCCATTTGTGTATTCTTCATTCCCTCGCTGTCTGAATCAGATCCCTCTCTGGAGCCTTGCATGGATGTAGCACATAATAAATTCTTTCCTTTAATTAATTCTGGTGACAGTTTCAGAAAGCTAACTAACACAAAGCCTAAGAAAGTGGGAGGCGCTGAGCACCACGGCCATGGCACACCTGTGACATCAGTGGAAGCCGGAAGCCAGTGTGCTCAGCAGTAGAACCTACACAGGGCTCAGCAAGTGGCTCTTACCTCTGAGCCAGCCCGTGGACCAGTGTCACCTGAGGTCACAACTGAGCAGCCTTGAAAATGTCAGCCAGAGGAAAAGAGGTCATGCTCTCTGCAAGGACCCTGCCACCTACTTACAGCCACATTCTTCGAGCACAAGCCCACCAGGTTCCAGCATCAAGCGGTTCAGATTGATACAGAAACTCAGTCTGGAGGGTGGGGCCTCGTCTCTGAAGCCCTGGCCTTTTGATTTCTGTGGTCTAGCCAGAAAGCAGCCTCGGCTTTTGATTCTTAGTACCAGTTTAGCTCCTGGGGTTCTGAGCCCCATTGTTGTCCTCTTAGCCCTGGGGCATTCTGGGTGCCCCAGAGCAGAACAGGTGGCCAAGCCCAGGACACCGAGGAAGCACCCTCCACAGCACCTTGGATGTGGGGAAAGGCTGAGGCAGCAGGAGCAGGGAGGTGACAGCCCCAGGCAGCAGGAGCAGGGAGGTGGCGGCTCCAGGCTGGAATGCCGTGAGCAGAGGCAATGGTGTCCCTGACAGCTGGGTGCTTGTCTGGCAGAGCTCTGTGTGAAGAGCTAAGGAAGCAGCTTTGTGAAACAGACAAGCAAGCAAGATGTGGCAGAATTGACATTTCAATGATTAGGGGTCAGGAACCAAGAACTAGCTTTGAGGACTGAGTTTGCTCATCTGTTAGGGGACCCTGAAGACTTCAGTTGACAATGAGCTGGGCAGCTCATACCTTTAATACCAGCACTCGGGAGGCAGAGGCAGGAGATCTCTGAGTTTGAGGCTAGCCTGGTCTACAAAGCAAGTTCCTGGACAGCCAGAGCTACACAGAGAGACCCTGTCTCAGAAAATCAAAACAAAAGAAAAAATGACTTGAGTGCTACCTCCTGCTAATTTGTCTGACCATATGGCTGGGCTGATCTTTACCAATATGATGTTGGTCTTGAAACCAGTAAGAAAGCATGATTAGCTTCACTCTACAGACAATGAATTGAGGCAATGGCTGCTTGCCATTAAATAAATGTCAAGGCTCTCTCTGGTCCAGAGAATGGTGTAGCAGTCAAGCACAGGCTGCTCTCACAGGGGACACAGGTTCAAGTCCCACAACCCACATACTGTCTCACAACTTCCTGTAACTCGGGCCTGGGTGATCTGATTTCCACAGGCACCAGGCACAGATATAGGGCACACACAAATGTACAGGCAAAGAAAAAAATTAATGAAACGCCAGGGCCACGCTCTGAAAGCTGTGTGTGGCTGCACAGGCCAACCTGAGCCATTCTTCCTGTCCATGGCGTGCCGACTGTGAGCTGTGGGCCAGGATTCACCAGTGCCCGGGCAGCTTTGACCCCTGGCTGCCACTCTCTTTTGATGGAGAAGGTCCCCTCGTGTTGCTAAGGCCACTCCGGAAGCACCATTCCCACCATCTTCCTGAACATTCCGGCACAGGTCTCATACTCAGCCCATCCTATAGCCACGCCTCCTGAGCCTGCGTCTGCCCAGCTGTCTGCCCTCCAGGAAGAGGCTTGTCTGGGTCTACTGTCGATCTGTCCAGGCAGGGTGTGCCTGGGCCCTAAATGTGAGCTCTCCCCCGGCACACACCCACAGCCGCTCACTCCTAGTGTAGTCACACGCCTGTGTATGTACACGTGTGTCTCTACTTCTGCTCGCTTCCTTGTCTCTCCCCGTGGACTGCTTTCTTCCCTTCTCTTGAGTGACTGGCCTCCTGATGTTGCTAACACCCTCCTGGCCCCTGTCTGACAGCAGGCAGTACCCTCAGTTTCTTTGCTGCTACTTGATTTCTCCAGGCTGCCTCCTCCATGTGGGTTTTCCCGGCCTGGCCTTTGCTTGGTTTTCTCAAGACTGCATTTGTTATTCTGTCTCCTCTCTAAGTGAGCTTTTGGGGTTTTGTTGTTGTTATTTGTTTGTTTTGTTTTTTGTTTTGCTTTGTTTTTGAGGCAGGGTTTCTCTGTGTAGCCCTGGCTGTCCTGGAACTCACTCTGTAGATCAGGTTGGCCTTGAACTCACAGAGATCTGACTGCCTCTCCCTCTCATGTACTGGGATTAAATGCATGCACTACCATGCCTGACTAGTCATTCTCTCCCTCTTCTCTCTCTCTCTCTCTCTCTCTCTCTCTCTCTCTCTCTCTCTCTCTCTCTCTCCACACACACACACACACACACACACACACACACACACACACACACCCGGTACTCACCCTGATGCCTCTGCTGTAGGAGATAAGCTTGAGAATTCGCAGAGACTGGATACCATCAGCAATGTGGAGGTATCTGTAACGCCTTCCCTTGATCTTTCGGAGGGTATAGGGTATCAAGATAATAAGGATAATGACCACATCCAGTAGGTTATAGCCATCCCTCCAGTATTTAATGGGGTCCACATAGACCTTCATGAAGAATTCACAGGTATAAATGGAGACGAAGAGAATCTCTGAGACCTGCAGGAGTCACAGGGGTTAAGAGATAAAACAAGTGCAGAGCCCCATAGTCCTGGCCCCTCCTGCTGAGACCACCCAAGCAAATGTGGGGCCCAGACAGACCCTACCCAGTAAGGTGCGAGGCCCAGACAGACCCCCAGCTCTCTTACCAAGCCTGGGTCCCATCCCCTTCTGAGGCTTCCTTGCCTGTGGTGCTAAGGCTAGGTTTCCCCTAGATGCAAGGCATGACCGTGCGACCGACCGACAGCACTGGAGCTGGCAGCTGGCTATCAATGGCTATATTTACAAGTCCTGGTCAATATTAAACATAGCAGGCTACCTGACAACTATTCCCCAAGAGAAAGTCACAAGTTTTGTGGCCATAATGAATATATATACTTTTAAAGAAAAAATACAAATATATGGTTATAATTAATCCATTACCTTCATCATACATAAAGATCAGTCAACTAAAGTCAACTGTTTTTGAAGGACATTCTGCTTTTTCCCCACTTTTATACCATTTGAACGGACCTCCTCCAAACACTTCTCCCATGCCCACAACTCCGATGGCTCTACGATTGCCAGGGGGTCCTCTTAGAGACATCTAAGGCTTTCCTCTTCATCAAAGTCCATTTGTCATCTAACACTCATTCACTCACGACTGAAAAGCCCTGTTTTAGGCAGTGGGCTATGAATGATCAAGACAGATGCCAGTGTTGGGGAACTTTGAGCTGGGGAGTGATAGGATCTCCGCCCCCGTACAGAAGAGACGTCAGGAGAGCTGGCAGGAGCAACGTAGGGGGCAGGGAGGTGACAGTCACCCAGGCAAAAAGTGTGAAAGAGTTCTGCATAGCAGGTGGGTTTGCCATTGACCCAGGACTGCGCGGGGAGAGATATCCAAGCAGCCCCTGGTTTCAAACACTGCACCTGGCTAGACGCAGGTCTTTGGATGAGCTTGCAGTGAGGTAAAGGAGTGGGGTTTTGGAAAAGTGCAGCTTGGAAATGGTTACTCTCTTTTGGGGGTGTTTGCATCGTTTCCTGGCACTCTGAGAGTCTGTAACAGATCTCATGACCCTGTATGTTGTCTTCCTCCTTCGCACAGCCCTTGTCTACCATCGGGCATGAAGGCTGAGTTAGCTCCATGAGGTCGTGGGTAGGGCTGGGGTGCCCATGTATGGAGTAATTGGAGGAGTTTATATGTCTAGAGTTAGACAACCCTCCCAAGTGTGTGCAAAACCTTCAGTCCACGTTAGCCTGGTTTTGGGGGGGTGGGGGCATCGAATTTCAATGTAAGACTTTCTAGTTGGTAAGGTCACGGGATGGACGTTCAAAGTTTGGAGGTTTTCACTTTCTTACAGAGAGCAGGTTTGTAAATTCTTTTCTAGAAAATTGTTCCAGCTGGGTTTTCAAATGTACTGGCATTAGTTATTAGATTTTCTTTTAAAGTTACAATTTCTTTTATCCCATGCACAAGTGCGTACAAGGACACTGACAGGTGTCACAGTGTTGTGTGTAGAGGTCAAAGGACAACTTGCAAAAGTCAGTTCTCTCTCTGGGCCACGTGGGTTCTGGGGATCAAATTCAGGTCGCCAGGCTGGGCAGCAGGCGCCTGCACCCACTGAGCCATCCTGTGCCAAGTTAGCAGATTTTGAAAGTGTCTTCTTCGTCTTCTTTTTTATTGTCACATGAAGAAAGTTACTTTAACTGCTTTAAGAGTCCCACACTGGGCTTTGTGGTTGCTTTCCCGGTGCCTATGATTGAATCTGTTTTCTATTTCATTAATTTCTGCTTTAGTTTTACTGTTTCCTTCTGGTTTTGGTTCCATTTATCCTGTTGTCCCTTCCTCCTACACTGTAGCTCTTTACTTTCTTTTCTTCCTCCTGTCCCCTCCATCACTTTCCTGTCCTCTCCTGTCACCCTGCTGTCCCCTGCTGTCCCCTCCTGTCCTATTCCTTTTCTCCCTTTCCTTTCTAGATGTCGGGGATCAAGCCCGGAGCTTGTGCACACTAGGGTGACCTCTACTCTTGAGGTGCAATGCCAGTCCCCATTGGCTTATTATTGGACTGTGTTTGATGGTGTGTGTGTGTGTGTGTTTGTGTGTGTAAGTGTGTGTGAGTGTGTCTGTGTGTGTTAGTGTGTGTGTGTGTGTCTGTGTGTGTGAGTGTGTATGAGTGTGTGTGAGTGTCTGTGTTTGTGTGTTAGTGTAATGTGTGTGTGAGGGTGTGTGTCTGTGTGTGTGAGTGTGTATGAGTGTGAGTGTGTATGAGTGTGAGTGTGTATGAGTGTGAGTGTCTGTGTTTGTGTGTGTGTGTTAGTGTCTGTGTGTGTGAGGGTGTGTGTGTGTGTGTGTGTGTGTGTCTGTCTGTCTGTCTGTGTGTGTGTGTGTGTGTGTGTGTAGGCACAGTGAGCATGTGGTTGTCAGAGGACAACTTGTTGGATGGACCTGTCCTCTCTTCCACAAGGAAGGCTGAACTTGGGTCATGGAGCTTAGCAGTTGGAACCTTCATTCACCGACCTGCGGTGTTTTGGTGGGAGTAGAGTAGCTTGGTTTGGTTTGGCTTTGATGTAACTATGACCCACTCTAACGGCTCCTTTTTTCTCCACTTTTTACTATTTTGGGCCTCCTTTCTCTGCTTTGACCCTACAGGTTTTCTAATCTTGTCTGTCTTTCCAAGGAAGCAACTCTTTGATTCTTTATCTTGTTTTATTCATTTTTATTTCACTAATTTCTGTCATGATGGCAATTATTTCTCCCATTTGCTAATTTTAGGTTTTGTTCATGGTTTTTCCAGTGCCCTGAGTTGTGTCTACACATAATCTGGACCTAATTTCTCTTATCATTTTGAAAGGATTTGTGTTGGGGGGGGTCACAGCAACAGCATCCAGGGGAGTCAAGGCCCTGGTCCCCTCCATCTGCCTTTCTGTGGATTCCAGGGATCAAACTCAGGTCTCCAGGCTGGTGGGACAAGCACCTTTACCCAGTGGTCCATCTTACTAGCCCATCCAATTGTGCAACACAGGCACTTAGAGCTGTAACTTTCCCTCTTAGGATTCTTTCATTGACACCACGGGTTTGACATGTTGTGTTTTCATTTTCACTAGTACTCAGGGAATGCTCTTAAATCCACCTTGATTTCTTCAAGGACCCATTCCCTGTGCAACAGTGGGCTCTTTAGTCTCCACAAGCTTCTCTTACTGATGCTTTGTAGTTTTATTTCCCACTGCGATCAGATAAAATACATGCAATTATTTCAACTTTCTTATATTCATTAAGATTTAGTGCTTTATAATAGAAACCTATGGCGATACTCCCCAGATATTTAATGGTATTTACCATTAAATTTTTTATAAATTCCCCCTTTATCTTTTTTAACTCCTTGCAGACTATCTGGTAAGGGCGCCAAGTGCCGTGAGATGGATCAGTGGTTAAGAGCACGTGCACAGGATGGGAGTTCATTCCCCAGCGCCCTCATCAGGTGGCTCAGGACCACTCGTCACTCTGGATCCAGGGGATCTGACGCCTCCTTCTGGTCACCATGGGTATCAGTATTCACACACATACAGAGATACACATAAATAATATTTCAATCCAAGTACTGTGACTGAAGAACATTCCAGTCTCCTGGCAGTAGGCAGATGGCTCCAAAAGCTAGAACGCATGGCGGTCCATTCCACGCAAGGCTATAGAGCCTCCTTTCATAGCAGGCGCATAGCATCTGCTGGGTTCTTGTTGATGCTCAATGCCCAGGTCCATGGCTTCCCCACAGTCAAGGTGGGTGGCGTGCTGTCGTTTCTTTCTAATGTGTCAGCTGGAAACTTTATAGAAATTCCACGCACAGTGGTACACCTGTGTAGACCCAACACTTGGGAGGCTGAGGCAGAAGGATCATGAGTTTGGAGCCAACCTGGGCAGCAGAGCAAGAACTTGTCTCAAAACAGTTAGGAACTGCAGAAAGAGTAGTTGCACAGCAGAGGATTCGTTAAGGTTAGGGTTTATCAGAAATACCAGCAAAGCTGGGCTCTTTCCTGTGACTTCCGTTTCAAGAGGACAGCTTAGTCCCTTACCTCCTGGGCCTCGGTTCAATCTTTGAGGATTTTCCAACCATAGTACTTATTATCATCTCATCTTCAGCCAGCAGAAGTGACCCCAAAGTATCTCCTGCATCCTTTTGCTATGAGCACAACCAACTCTGACAGCTTCCTTACAGGGTAGATGACGAAATCCAGCATAGTTCCCAGGATCAGCTGCTTCTCTAAGCCTCAGTTTCAGGGTCACATCGTAGACAACAAGAATGTGTCACCGCTGAATGGGTCGGTGTTCTAGTCACTGGTGGAGAAGATCGCAAAACACCCCTGCTGTTTATGTCGGCATTTCCAAAGCAAACACAGAGCCACGGACTTTGAATTCAATGGCATCTGCTTATCTCCATCTCCCTTCCACCAGCATCTTCGTTTTCAGCAGCACAGGATGGTCCCAGCACTCAGGGTGCTAAAGCAAAAGGGACACAAGCTCGGGTGTGCTACACACAAGAGCTTGCCACAAACAGACAACACAGAAGATGGAAGAAAGCAAACAAAACGTATGCTATCCTGGGTGAAAGACGTAAGCTGGTGGTCCAGGGCTTGCCTATACTATGTGTGAGCACACCCTCCACCCTGGAGAAATCAGTAGAAGAGAAAAATTCCACAATCACCCTTGTGATTTATCACACATTTCAGTGTCTCGGGATAACACTAGTGTGTGCATCACCACTGAGGCAATTGTTAACAGGGGTCCATATGGTAGAACGCTATTGCTGAAGCCAACACGAGAAGGCTGCGGAGAAGGCACAGGACGTTGAGAAATCATCTCAAACCAACCAGGAAGCACCCTGTCTGCTGGCCATCTCTCCAAGTCCAGCACGCGCTGCAGGCACTTATGGGTAATTGCACACTAATCCGACTTAGTGGGTCATCAAAAAATTTTCAAAAGTTATAAATTTTTGGTTGAGGCATGTTGGGAGGGATATGGAGGGAAGTAGAGGGGAAAGGGAAGAAGTATATGATCATATTTTATTGTATATAGGTATGAAATTATCAAAGATTAAAGAAAATGTTAAAATAAAAAGCACAGTTTTGCCAGGCAGTGGTGGTGCATACCTTTAATACCAGCACTCAGAAAGCAAAGTCAGGAGGATCTCTGAGTTTGAGGCCAGCCTGGTCTACAGAGCAAGTTTCAGGACAATCAGGGTTACACAGAGAAACCCTGTCTCAAAAAAAAAAAAAAAAGTTTAAAAAAACTTTTGTAGTGACATTTTGTTTGTAATCTGACAAATAAAGCTTCCCTGAAGATCAGAGGGCAGAGCTAAGCCACTCGTTAGCCGTAGAAGCCAGACAATGGTGACCACACCTTTCATCCCAGCACTCAGGAGACAGGGGCAGATGAATCTCTGTGAGTTTAAGGCCGCCCTGGGCTACAGGAGACTGAATCTGTCTAAAGAGAAACACAGCTCACACAAAGGTGGTCCCAGCCCTTGGGATCCCACGCCTTTAGTCCCAGCACTAGGGAGGTGGAGACAGGAGCGATGTGGCTGAGTGGAGAGAGGAATATAAGGCGGTGGGAGGGGGGGGACAGGAGCTCAGGGATTATAAAGCTGAAGGTTCATAGAGACAGATGCAGTCTGAGCAGCAGTCAGTCTGAGGGGGCAGACTGAGGACAGGATCACCCTTTGGTCTGAGCATTGGCAGAGGTCAGGACTCTGCCTCTCTACCCCTTCAGCTTTCACCCACTGCTGGCTGACTGCGTTTTTATTATTAAGACCTAAGAGAACTCGTGCTCCCACTTTCTGAAATGGCTCTACCAGGTGGCCCTCATCTTCCGGTCATGCTACAGCCTTAGGATCAAAAACATTCACTACGTGCTATGTTTTTCCTGTGAAATGACAATCCGTTTAATTCTACAAACAACTGCACCCACCATGTTCACCACGGAAAGCACTAAAGTGATGCTTCCTCTGCCGCCCGGGCTGCGCTGCGCTGTTTCTTAAGGGAACGCCTGAGGAAGAGCAGGGAAGGACATGCCATGTTTCTGACATCCGTGAGTCTGCCTTTCACCAAGCCCGCGTCCCTTCCTTCACCTGACGTTCTTGGTTCACACGTTCTTTCCAGAGGAAGCAAGCGTGCCGCTCCTCTGTCCTTGGGCAGAGAGCACAGCCATGGAGCAGCTCCAGGGCGACTTCACTGCTGGCCTCCTGCCCCAATGAAGCCCAGCCATTCCGTCCAGCGCCCTGGTGTTGGCTGGGTTGAGTTTGTATTCTCGGTGGCACTGTGGACTCTTTCAATACAGACTGGGGAGGCTTCCTTGGGTTTAGACATGCAGCGTGGTGATCCCTGGATATTTGAAACACCGGAGTTCCTACCATCCTTATCCGGGGTCTTTTCCTCAACACCAGTCCTCAGCATTTCCATCACTTTCATTCTTAATGAATTCAATTCAGGCTACTGCCTATTGCACATAGCTGTTTGCTCTACTTTAGTCTTTGCTTTGGAATGGTTTTATTTGATTTCCAGTTGTTTAGTCTTTGCTTTGGAATGATTTTATTTGATTTCCAGTTGTTTCCTGAGTTTCCCCACTTTGTTTCCATCCCTCCTACACCTACACTTCTCAGTGAACACTGCTTTGCTCCAGGGTTAGATGTTATCGTGTTTATCTGATTTTGTAGGCTTATCTTTACAGTGGCTTTAATTACCTCTAGATCACATCCTTGCTCTGTTTTCTTACACTAACGTGTGGTGTTTTACCTCGTCCTTTCCTAGTGTGCTTTTCATCCCAAATTCATCCACCGAGCTTCTGTCCTGAAACAGGGGACCTTCATTTAGGGGACTATTTGAATTCTATTTCCTCCTGATTTATGTCTCCAGCTTGTTAAGTCTTACTCCCATTCTCCTACGTGCCGGACCTCCTTTGGAGGGAGCCCTGCTGGGTCAGTTCTCCTCAGTCCTCGATTGTCCCAGCCCCTGGGAGGTGACTGGTGTGAGCAGCACAGTTCTTGCTCCTGACAGCTGGACCTCCCCTCAGCGCTGGCCTCCCCTCAGCGCCGGCCTCCCCTCTCCTCAGTGCCAGGCTCCCCTCCCCTCAGCGCCGGCCTCCCCTCAGCGCCGGCCTCCCCTCAGCGCCGGCCTCCCCTCAGCGCTGGCCTCCCCTCAGCGCTGGCCTCCCCTCTCCTCAGCGCCGGCCTCCCCTCCCTTCCCCTCCCCTCAGTGCCGGCCTCGCCTGGGCCCAGCGCCTTTCCCCTGGTGCCCTCTGAGTCCACACGGGGACTGACATTAGTTGCCCTGGAGATGCTGCCCATGAGTCTTGCATATGATACCTAGTTTCTCTGTGCATAAAGAGAGGGTTCACTAGTCACATCACACCCTGCCCCTGCCACTACCTGATGCTTCCGTGGAGGTCAAAGTCTTTTAAATTGTTCCTACAGAAAATTTCTTGCAGCAAAATGCCTGTGGAATGTTTTTAACATTTTCATAAACAAAACAGGCAAAGTCGAAGAGAAGCGTCCATGTGCTCACCTCAAAGACTCGGAACAGTTTGTACCTTATGTTGTAATCAGTCCCCAAGACCATGAAAAAGGCGTTGGAGGTGATGGTGCTGATCATGAGGAGCTGGAACAGAGGGCTCTTTAAGACCTTCCTGAAGAACTCCTGGCATTCAACATCCTTCCTCCTGTCAAAAGAGGCGCGGTTACCACAGAGCAGCTCCGTTCCCTCTCAGCTGCACCCCCATGATAAGCGCCCGAGACAGGGTGGTGGTCAGAGCAGCCTGCCTCAACCCCCTCCCTGGACCCCTGAAGAAGAGTGGCCACCACGTCTCAGACCAAGGAAACACCACCTCCACTGCCTTCTTTAACAAATTGTCCCCAAGTGACTACTGTCAGGAAATACCAGGGACACAGGGGGACAGATGTCATAGGAAAAACTGGTGTACACACACACACACACACACACACACACACACACACACACACAAAATGATATGCATCATTGGCCTGTAAGCACACATACACACACATTAAACGATGCATATCATTGGCTTGTAAACACACACATGCACATCTATGACCTGAAGAGAAAAGGGACACACATCCAATCATGACAGTACAAATGGTGTCAGGGAGATAAAAAGTAATACCTTTATGTCTTTTGCTTATAAAAATCAGTCAAAACTTCCATGTGATAATATTTCATGACTGCAAAAGCAGAATGTGATGGGATATTCTTCTTAAGGAACAGGAACACTTACACTGATCAGCTTTTATTTAAAAACAAGCAAACAGAACAGAACTGTTCATGTCCTCTTCCCCAGACTCTAGCCCAAGACAACACAAGCTAACATGGCCACAGTCAGTTAGTTCAAACATGCATCGCAGGGTTCTTCACAGTGATGAGAACGTGAAAACAATGTTGAGAGCTTACAGAACTGGTTACAGGCGGAAATGGTTCGGGAGACACACACACTCACTGCCACAGTGTGTGCATCAGCGGCCTTGAGCTGGGGTGGTTGAACGGAGCTCCCAGTTAAAGCAGCTCCCAGTTAAACACAGCTCTCAGCCAGGCTCGCAGGGCATAAAACTTGGCTCTTGTGAACCTGAGTGGAGCAGAGCCAGCTGCCAGCCCAATGCCTCCTCAAGTTTAAGGTTTGGCTCATGTGGTAGACACACAATAAAGACAGGTCTAGTTGATGTGTATTGTTTAAATCTGGTTTTGTCTCCAACCCCACATCTGACAGAGGGCTGATTTCCAAAATACACAAAGAACTCAAGAAGCTAGTCACCAAAACACCAAATAATCCAATTAAAAAGTAGGGTACAGAACTAAATAGAGAATTCTCAATGGAGGAATCTAAAATTGCTGAAAGACACTTAACAAAGTGCTCAACATCCTTAGCCATCAGGGAAATGCAAGTCAAAACAACTCTGAGATACCATCTTACTCCTGTCAGAATGGCTAAAATCAAAAACACCAAAGACAGTTTATGCTGGAGAGGATGTGGAGAAAGGGAAACACTTCTCCACTGCTGGTGGGAATGTAAACTTGTACAGCCCTTTTGGAGATCAGTATGGCGGTTCCTCAGGAAAATGGGAATTGGTCTACCACAGGGCCCTGCAATCCCCCTCTTAGGCATATAACCAAATGATCCACATCCATGCAACAAAGACATGTGTTCAAATATGTTTGTAGCAGCATTATTTGTAATAGCAAGAACCTGGAAGCAACCTAGATGCCCCTCGATTGAAGAATGGATAAAGATGTGGCATCTACACAATGGAATACTACACTGCGGGAAAAATCAATGGAATCTGAAGTTTGCAGAGAAATGGATGGAACTAGAAGAAACCGTCCTGAGTGAGGTGACCCAGTCACAAAAACAAAGTATGTACTCACTCATATATGGAATTTAGACATAGAGCAAAGGACTACCTGCCTACAATTCACACAACCAGAAAAGCTAGAAAACAAGGAGGACCCTAAGAGAGACATGCATGGTTCCCGGAGAAGGGGAAAGGGACAAGATCTCCCAAAGAAATTAGGAGCATGGAGGAAGGGGAGAGGGAGTTAGGAGAAAGAGAAGGGGAGAGGAGGGCATGAGGGAACAGGAAGATTTGAGACAGGGAAAGAATAGAGGAGAGCAAGAAAAGAGATACCATAATAGAGGGAGCCATTATAGATTTAAAGAGAAATCTGGCACTAGGGAAATGTCCAGAGATCTACAAGGATGAACCCAACTAACAATAGAGGTACCTTTAATGCCCTTCCACGATAATGACATTGATGACTACCTTATATGCCATCCTAGAGCCTTCATCTAGTAGCTGATGGAAGGAGAAACAGACACACAGCTAGACACTAGCTGAACTCGAAGAATCCAGCTACAGAGAGGGAGGAGTGATGAGCAAAGGGGTGAAGACCAGGCTGGGGAAACCCGCAGAATCAGTTGACCTGAACAAGGCTAGCTTATGCACCCCAGACTGATAGCTGGGAAACCAACATAAGACAGACCCAGCTCCCCTGAACATGGGTTAGTTAGGAGGACTGGGCAGTCTATGAAGTAATGGATCAGTATTTATCTCTAGTATACGCATGGACATTGGGAGCTCATCCCACACAGGGATACTTTCTCAGCCTAGACACATGGGGGGGGCGTGGAGGAGGGATGACTAGGCCCTGCTCCTAATGATAGGACAGACTTTGAAGACGCCCACACCCTCCCCAGGGAGCAGAAAGGAGATGGGCTGGGGTTTGGTGGGGGTGATATGGGAGAATGGGTGGATGAGGGAACTGGGATTGACGTGTAAAACAACCTTGTTTCAAATTTAAATAAAAGGGGGGAGGGAGACAGGTCTAGATGAAAAGAAAAAAAAAAACCTCTAAATAGGGTACAATGTGTTTTAAAATGTGCATAGGCTTACGAAAGAAAATGGGTATAGACAGCTATGGAAAAAAATAGTTTAAAAATATTAAAGTCTTTAAAAAGAGTACAATAATATAAAGGGGAAAGCCACATAAAGATGGGAAATGCACAGTTGACTAGGAATGTTTTGAATGCTGGTGAGAGAATGACAGCTGTTGAGACACATGGGGTTGTAACAGGGACTGCGAGTTAAACCAGCCTGGATACTTTAGGGATGCCTTAACTTTAAAATAGAATTCAGAAAATGTATTGCACTGGGGAAGAGGTTATATTTTTGTTACCATGGTAAATAAAGGCTGTGGGTTCCTTCCAGATTAATAGAGATCAGATTTGATCAGGGGAGACCTCCTAAAAATCTTGGCTACAGACAAAGAAATGAATAACTTCAAGAAAGGTGACATACATACTGACAAGTGACATATACACTGATCCCTCCGCATGGGAATAGTTCTGAGATGGACAACAAATGTTACAGCTATTTTTCCCAGGACTTGACCACTATCTCAAATTTCTCAGGATTCCCTATAGGCACTGTTACCCTAGACAACAGGAAGCAGTCTAGAGAACACATTCCCAAGAGGAGGGGTGAGTGGTTTGGGGGCATTCGGTGTGTTGTGGATGCTTGTCATTGTTTGTGGGGTGGAATATAGGAATATGGGATAAAGAGACAACTATTAACCTCAAATGTTTTACATTGGTATGGATTCACTATATTGATAAAAATTAAAAGTTATTTTTGATATACTGTATGTATACTTCTACTCTTGCTTGGGATATTGTGTTTATGGAGCTCATTTAAAATGTAATATATAATTAAGAAATGCAGGCTCTACAATAATCAAACTTCTAGTCATGTTATATTTGTTTTCAAGGTTAAACAGATGTTTTAGAGATGATGCTCTTCAAATGCCTCAGAGACCTACAGAAAATGGCATTTTCATGACAGTGAGACATGTCTGCTCCTGGCAGCACAAATCTACTTTATTTGTTTTGTTTTGCTTTACTGGACAAACCATTCCCAACTTAAACATGACCAAATCTGCAGGTTAAAAATCTTGCTCTCCATCCATCTGGCAGATAGATCGTGTTGACCATGATTCAGTACAAACTCAGTCTTGCCATTGTGTGACTCCTTCCTTACAGCCCAGCTTGGTTCTCCCCCAGTGTCTTCTCTTGAAGTTGTGTCTGATTCTGTTACCGGTTTTCATCCCAATCCACTGAGGAATACGACGATTTTGCTTTTATTTCTTGGCCAGGAATCACTTGATTCTGAAAGTCTTGTGAGAAGACACAGCGAGACTCTGAGTTAGCCCTGTGCCGCACGGTGAGGGAGGAAAGGCGAAGAGGAGCTGTTTTGTTTTTTGAGACAGGGTTTCTCTGTATTGCTTTGGAGCCATCCTGGAACTAGCTCTGTAAACCAGGCTGGTCTCAACCTCACAGAGAGCCACCTGCCTCTGCCTCCCGAGTGCTGGGATTAAAGGTGTGCACCACCAACACCCAGCTAACCAATCTACTTCTTAAAAGGATGACAGGTATCGAGGAACCTTCATAAGGAGTTTGCTTCCGTTATGGCAAAGCTAGCCATTTGGGCAAGAAATTGTCCTTGCCTTGACTGATGACAGTATTCCGTCCAAACTGGACAAGCAAGGCACAAAGGAAAAAGACTGCCAAACTTTGCCAAATCAAGATAGGACAGTCCTCCAAAATTCCTGCTTCATAGAAAAGTATGCCAGATATTCTAGGCTTGGAGCTTGAAGATGGTTGCCCCAATGTAGCAAAGGAACCATGAGTGACTGTCCAGGAAGCCAGGTGTCTCTGTCATTTTTATAGTTTTGGAAGTGGTCTGCACTGCACTTCCTATTTACTCAGGTAACATTGTATCTTTCTGGGAAAGGATATAATGTTTCTAGGAAGACTAGATAGTTGCAGTATTCCTTAGTTATGATAGAAAGTGAACTATGCACAAAACTTTGGGCACATCAAGATAGGATAAATAATGACGTATTTTCTCTGAGTTTGCCAAATACAAATGGACTGGATATTGTAAATGTAATTTTTGCTTGACAATTGTTTTTACTGTATATAATCTTACTATGTTAAAGCTAAAACCTCCTTTTTATTTAGACAAAAAGGGGGAAATGTTGTGGAATACTGTTTGTTTGTTTGTTTTTCCAGACAAGGTTTCTCTGTGTAGTTCTGGAGCCTGTCCTGAAACTAGCTCTGTAGACCAGGCTGGCCTCAAACTCACAGAGATCCTTCTGCCTCTTCTTCCTGAGTGCTGGGATTAGAGGCGTGTACCACCACCGCCTGGTCGGAATACTACTTTAATGATGTAAAGATGTGTCACCTTTGTTGATCTTGCATTTGTTTAACAATGTAAAGATAAATTGCTTTATCTGCCTAAGGCACCTGGTTGGTCTTCAGCTAACAGCTCAGCAGTAGAAGGGTAGGCAGGGCTACCAGATTGAGAGAATAAGTAGGGGGAGGAATCTAGGCTCCAGGGGAAAAGGAGACAAGGAAGAAAGAGAAAGGCCTGGGGCCGGCCAGCCACCAGCCAGCCAGACACAGAGTTGGGCATACAGAATGAAAGACAGGTAAAAATCCCTGAGGCAAAACATAGGTGAATAGAAACAGGTTAATATGAGTTATAAGAGCTGGCAGGACAAGCATAAGCTAAGGCTGAGCAGTCTAAGAAAGCCTGCTACAGACCATATATATATACCTTATGATATATAACAAAAAATGTAATTGTTCATTATATGATTTGAAGTAAGTCCTGTAGTAAAAGAAAGGGGGACGCCTTCAAACTATCGAATGCTTTAAGAGATGAACATGAGTCCAGGTGAACAGCAAATGTGCCAGCCTCCCGCGCCAGGGAACCAGCATGTCTGAGGCATGTTCTTCTCTCTCAAGACACAGACAAGCACCTGTAGAAATGGCGGGGGAGTTCGGGTGCCTTGTCCCCAGGCTACTCTTCACACCTTTTCTAACCATGCAGGGAAAGGGTACTTACTTAATTTTCTTGAACCTTGCATACAGTGCCTCTGACGCCGTGCCAAACAGCGAGCTGGACACAACTTTGGTGGGGTTGTGGTGAAAGTATTGGGCCATTTCCCAAATTTTCTGTTTTTATCCCGCTTTTAATCACACTACCAAAAACCTCTGCCTAAGGATTCCCTTGGCACCTGGATTCTAAGCATCAGCAGAGGGTCGCTGGGAAGGATTCTCCGCTTTATGAGGTCGCTCTTCTGCATTCCAGCAGTTACGGCCTGAGACGGAGGCCTGACTCTGGGCTCATCCACTTGCAAGTCCCTCTTCTTGAGGTGGGGATGCCTCAAGGAAGATGAGTCCCTAGTGGCAGAGGTAAAGCAGAGTGACATTAGAGATGTAGACTTCCCTTAGGATTTGCCCACTCTGGCAAAGGCCTTTTATAAAATGGCAAGACAAGTTGCGGGACATGTAGAAGGAAAAATTAAGTCTTCTGAGTTTCTAAGGGACAGAACATCCCAGAGTCAGCGCCAGAGGTGCCTAAACGGAAAGGAAGATTGCAATGGGTGAGGCAGTGAACTCACAAACCCAGGGAAAGCAGAGAAGGCACCCCAGGTCTTGCTATTTGGAGGTTTGGGATTCGGCTACCAAAACTCCTTTCCTAAGGAAAATGTAAACAATGGCTAAGGCCCCAAAGTTCACTCCCGGGAACCAATGAGTTTATTGGGCTTACTTACAAAGCACAAATAAGGGTTACACGCAGGAGCATGGACACTCCCTCCCAAGGCCACACTGTGTGTCTACCCAGCAGGACTCATTGCTTTCCCATAGATACACAAGTGGAGGCGCCCTCCCCTACCCCTCACCAGCTGTGCTCTGAGGCCACAAGCAAGCAGGGCAGAATGTGGTAAGGAATGGCTGGGTACCCAGGTTGGGGTCCTGCGAGCCTCCCATCCTGCCTTCTGTCAGGACATCAGCAGTCAGCCAGGCCAGCTGGGAGGCTTGCAAGCCAGCACAGCTGAACTCCCAACCATGCTGCTTGCTGGGCTCAGAGGATAGTCATGAACAACGTGGAAACTTAGGGTGTGAGGAGCGATGTTTTTAAGTAGAAGAGCTACAGGGATTCAGTTCTGTTCAACCCTCAAACATCATCTTCCTCCTTGACTCCCACCCCCGGCTCCCCTTTGGCTTGATTCTCACAAGGCAAGACACAGAGATCTGGGTTGCTGTGCAATATTAAATGTTTAGTCACTGAGTCAGACAATTCCCTGAAAACACGAGTCCCTGAGCTTTACGGAAATGGGGTCGCCACCCCAGCGTCTCTACTGCCCCCAATACTCTTCTATAGCTTGCAACGCTAGGTGAAGCAAGAACCCACAAGACTATGATGACCAATTTATTAAGGGGTGCGATGAAAAGACAAACTCACAGACACAGAGCAAAGCAGATGCTGCCACTGATCCTGAACCACCTCTGCAAGCACGCTAAGCGCCAGAGCAAGTCAGCCAGAGCGCGCTTCCCTCCAGCTTATCAGTTGTCAAGTAGCAGACAAGACCAGGCCCCAGAGCCTGCTGCCCTGAGGCTATTGGTGCAATGCGTTTCCACAATACTTTCCTCTTTTTTCTAAGTAGAAGGTCTTAAACCTAATACAAAGCTGAATCCGATAAGAACAATTATCAAGTTTTGTCCAGCAGAGAGACAATCCCAACAGTTATGGAGAGAAAGAAGGTGTAATCAGGGTGACACCATGTAGCTGCCAAAGAACCCAGGACATTACCAGGAAACCATGGCCATATGGTGATACACAGATTATTAAACATCGGTTAATTTATAAGAGAGAGCTAGTCAGTAATAAGCCCAAGCCATTGGCCAAACAATTATATTTAATATTAGTCTCTGAGTGATTATTTCATAAGCAGCTACAGGAACCCATGAGTGGGAGAGAAACCAGTCCAGGGGGACCATTGAGACAGAGAAAAACATTCAACCACAGTTATGGGTGGAGCCCACGACCTCTTGTATTGGGCAAGCACTCTACCCGAGTTAGTCCTTAGTATTCTAAAATATGTCTGTGTCCATTTCTGGTAGGAAAGTACTGACATAAGCGACTAAGACACTGAATTGAGAAACAATAGCATCTATACCCTGCCCAATAGGAGAAATAAGTCCTGGTGATTATAATCAACAATATTATGTCATATAATAGAAATAGAGGAGAGGCCTTCACATCTTCTGATCCCAAATGATAGATGTTCGGGATGGAGATAAGTGTCCTCAGTTTGTCAGTGTGAAATATATGCATGCACTATAATATCACACCATGCCTCATAAAGACACACAGTTTTTTAAAGTTGGTTTTCTGACACAGTCCGAGACTGCCCAGGCTGGTCCCAAACTTCACATGTAGCAGAGAATGGCACTGACCTTCTATCCCCACAGCCCTTTCCTCCTCGGTGTGGAATCTGGGATTATCAGTGTGTACCACCATGCCTCCAACCTCCCTGCACCACACACCACCAACCCAGGAACGCTAAAGCTTTGGTGAGACTGTGGCTCCCACTCTCCCTCTGCCCACACAGCGTTACGTGGAACCGTCTGGAACAGTGGTTCTCAACCTGTGGGTAGAGACCCCTTTGGGGTCACCAAACACTGCACATTAGATAGTTATGGTTCATAACAGCAGCAAAGCTACAGTTAGGAAGTAGCAACAAGAATAACTGCTTGGCTGGGTCACAGGAGGAACGGCGGTAAAGGACCACAGCGTTGAGAAGGTTCAGAAGCGCTGAGACACGGGATCTGAGAGCTTCGCCTTTAGCGCCTCACAGCTCTGTCAGCCCGTTGGTATTCGTTTTCTCCTGAGATATTAAATTTCTGGTTTTGCACGTATGTCCCAAGATGGTCTGTGTGCGCTCCGGGTCAGGCTTTAGGACCCTGTTTGTTTCTCCCGCACAGCCTGCTATCAGGCCCTACTTGCCTACACCCTCCAGCCGCGAGTCCCACAGGCTTCTCCTCTTAGTCCGTCCTCCATCTGCTTCCTCCAGTCCTTCTCTTCTTTTTACTTCTTAATTATAACCTTTGTCAATGCAAAAACAAGCAAACATGGATCTCACCTTAAAAAGGAAAGAAGAGGTAGCTTATTACAGGGCCATTCTGCATGACCATGGCCCAGGAACACAGACTTAAGTTACCCTAAACCCCATGTTCCCATCAAGTGTAATATGTGTGAAGATGCCATGAGAAAACCATCCCTTTGGGGACTGGAGAGGTGGCTCAGGGTTTAAGAGGACTTACCATTCTTGCACAACACCCACAATCCATGTTTGGTGGCAGCTCCAGCTTCAGAGGATCCAATGCCCTCTGGCCTCTTTGGGTACCTGCATGCATGTGGCACACATAAACTCATACAGGCACACACACACACACAAATTTAAAATAAGTTTTTAAAGAGAGAGGGAGGTGAGCCTGAGATACAGAATATCCTGTCTGGAAAATACAAACAAAAACGAAATACAAACAAAAACTACATTGTATACAAATCTAAAATTAATTTAAAATAAAATGAGGAGTGGGACACTTGGTGTCAGGTTGCCAGAAGTCACACCCAGAGGTCAACTGAGAGGAGGGGGCCCACCTAGCCCGTCCCATAGGCTCCTGACTATAGAGAGCCGCGAAGTGCCACGCCTTAAAGTGGCGCTGGCTTCCACCATACACCTTCTCGCTGGTGAAGGCTCTCTGGCCTAAACAAGCCCTTAATTGGTTAAGTCTGTTCAGCCTGTCTGCTTCCGCATTAGAGTAGCCTATCTGCAGGGTCCACGTGGCTCCCTGGGGTTGGTTAGCTCAAGGGGATTTAAGCCTGTGCAGGGTCCCCCGGCTCTCTCACGGGTCAGAGGAAACATGTTTCAAGGACCCTGATTAAAACTGCATGAAGATCTTCCCGGAGTTGCGTCTTCCTTGCTGGCGAGGGTCAGGCGCCGTACACCTGACTACAGATGCAACGTGACCAGGCGACACCTGCGGCCACCTGTCCCTGCCTTGACGGACCGTCTCCTCTAAGCAGACGCGTTGAGCATGAGAAAGTGACTGAGGCACTGGATAACTGAACCAGCCGGGAATCAGCTTTGGGGAGCTTGGCCCCTCATCACACAACCACGTTGCAGGCAGCAGTGGCATGGGTGGGCGGTGAGGGCTTTGGTCCTAACAGGATTGCTCTTCAGGCCTTGGAGAGAGGTCTTTGCAGAGATGACCTTCACTGGAGACTAAGTCTGTGCACTCAGTTCACTGGCCACGACACGCAAACCAGGAAAACAAATGCCTCTTGGCTGTGACTCAACTCACTAAAGCCCAAGGGCACACAGGCGGCCCATCTCGATGGCAGGGAGTCCATGGATCGCAGCATCTCACAGGAGCCCTGGACAAGACACCTGTCTTTTCCTTCAACCCCTTGCCCAAAAAGTAAAGCATAACCAAGATAGGTCCTCCAATGTATGTGACTTCTGTAATAAAATTAACTGTCCAAGTAGTAAAGCAGTAAAACCAAAACATCTGGCTTTTTGAGAATTACATCTCCAGAATGGGGAATCCCTTCCGACCATTCTCTGACACTGTATTACAAAGTCCTGCTCTGCAGTTTCTGGGTGACAAAACGTTAATATTCTCCTATCCTGATTCTGGCCTATAAGAATGCCGTTTGGGGCTGCAGGGCAATAGCACTGCTCTTCTTACAGAAGACCCCGGTTCAATTCCCAGCACCCACATGACAGCTCACAGATGTCCATAACTTCAGTTACAGGGGATTAGAAGCCCTCTCCCGACCTCCACAGGCACCAGGAACGCATATGGCGCACAGACATACATGCAAGAAAAACATCACATAGAGCCAGGCAGTGGTACCACACAACTTTAATCCCAGCACTGAGGAGGCAGAGGCAGGCGGATCTCTGAGTTCAAGGCCAGCCTGTTCCAGGACAGCCAAGGATACAGAGAAACCCTGTCTCAAAAAGAAAAAAAATTATATGTATGTATGTATGTATATGTATGTATGTATGTATGTATGTATGTATGTATGTATGTAAAATCTGAAAACAAAATTCCAGTTGTTTTCTAGGCCAGTCTGGACTATATAGAAAATCCAAATTCATCCTGGCTACACAGTGAAACCCTGTTTAGAAAAAAAATTTTAACTTGTATTTCTTTGAAAATACTATTCCTATAACAAGGCAGGTGGGGGGGGGAGGGGGATGGTTCAGTAGTCAAGAGCTTCCCCTGCTTTTCCAGAGGCCCTGAGGGGCTCCAGCACCAGGGCAGACAGCTACAACTACCTGTGAGTCTGGCTCCAAGGGCCCTGCACCACTGACCTTCATAGGCAGCTGCATACACACACACACACACACACACACACACACACATTCACACACACACACACACATTCACACACACACACACACACACATTCACACACACACACATTCACACACTCACACACATTCACACACACACATTCATTTACACACATTCACACACACACACACACATTCACACACACACACATTCACACACACACACACACACACATTCACACACTCACACACACACACATTCACACACTCACACACACACTCACACACACACATTCACACACACATTCACACACACACACATTCACACACTCACACACATTCACACACACACATTCATTTACACACATTCACACACACACACACATTCACACACTCACACACACACTCACACACACATTCACACACACACATTCACACACACACATTCACACACACATTCACACACACATTCACACACTCACACACATTCACACACACATTCACACACACACATTCATTTACACACATTCACACACACATTCACACACACACTCACACACACATACATTCACACACAGAGATACACACACACACACACACACACACACTTTTGATTTTTAAGTAATAACTCAGCTCCTTTATTGTATGTCTGACTCACTCAGGCTCCAGGTTCAAATCACTCTGTATCTAAGCATCAACTATACAAAAATGTAGATATGTGAAAGCAAACTGATTTATGACTTCATTTATTCACATAAATGGCTTCAGGAACATTGCAGGCGTGCGTTTGAAAGGTCACAGAGAAGCAGCAGCCTTTTCAATGAACTGTGCCAGCTTCACATCCCGCTTGGTCACACCTCCACAGTCATGCGAGGTCAGAGTTATCTGGACCTACGAAGGGAAAAGCAGCTGTTCAGACCTGAGCAGAGACCTGCGTGTGGGACTTCTCCCCGGGCGGCTCAGGATCCATCTACTTCTCAGCATTCATATTTGAGAATAGATGATTTAGGAAATGCTACATTATGAAGATACACTGCATTTTCCAAACCCAGTGAGGCTGGGGTGCTGCTGCCCGGTGTGACAGCCACACTGGAGGGGAGGCTCCCAGGGGATGGGGGGAGTCTGCGGCCACCATGGAAAATCTTTGCTTCCTGGGAAACATGCTCAGAAACAGAAATTCCATTTTAACGTCACACCAGCTCTGCTGAGACCACCAAGGAAGGACAAGCCACGCTATCAGGCAGCACCGGAGTGTGGTGGAAAGGCAGGCTAGCAAACGGGGGAAGATGAGTGGGACATCACTCAACAAGATTAAAATCAAGACTCCAGGGAGGAGAAGTTCATTCTGGAACTGACAATTAGGGGTGGCTTCTTTTTAAGTAACAACAGTGAAATTTTCTTTGTCTCAAAGAGGATTTACAAATCCTCAAAGAAATCTAGATAGACACTCCGAGTGGTGAGACACTCTTGGAAGTATGGCTTACTCGATGCGCTCCTTAAAACGTTTTAGTGGGAGCTCTGGAGATCGTCTTTAATAAGCACTTACTACAAAGACAGTAGTGCTATCGGATTTGCTACCGTTCCTTCTAATAAATTATTTCCAAATTAAAACTCTGAGGTCTCAGGTAACTGAGTTGGCCATGGTGGCACATGCCTACCATCCCACAACATGGGAGGCAGAGGCGGGAGGCTCCCCACCAGCCTGCTGTTCCTCGTGAGCGCCAGGACAAATGGGTACATGCGGAGACCCTGACTTAAATGATATAACCCTCCACAAAAATACACGTAAAACTTTCTCTTCATGGCCTGGATCTGAGGTTGTTAACTCAGGATAGTCCAAACTTCTGGAATAAATGCTGGGAGACAAAGCCAAGGATAGAGAGCCCTAGTCCTGCTCTCGGGGCTGTGCCCATTAAGAACGGGGAGCTTCTGGGAGAGAATTAGAGGGTTCTCAGCACAACCAAGTTCATGAGTGCATAAGCTTCTTGGGTCCCCAGACTAACCTGAGCCCGGGAGAGAGAGGGGCGGTTACCTTGTTGTACACGTTCAGCCACTCTGGGTGATGATTCATCTTTTCTGCTTGTAGAGCAACCCTGGACATAAAGCCAAAAGCCTGCAAGACACCAAGTCCAGAGTCACCGGCCCCACCCTGCACTCTGTAGCTGGAAGACCCCAGAGCCACCACCCAACCAGATGAAGGCTCATGGGGACTCGGGGAAGTCTCAGAAATCACCAGGGAAGGGCTGCTCTCTGCAGGCCAGGGCACCAGGGCAGCAGACTGCTAGGTGGGAAACAATCTGGCTCAAATAAACAAACCAGGAAATGAGTGTCACCTAGTGACCTGTCTGGCCTGCTTAATTGTCCTAGGACTCCCGACTGCACAGGAATAATTTCCCTTCAGCACAGAGCCCTGGGTCTCCTGCCCCAGATCCACCGAGCCAATCTGCTCCTTAGTCACTCCCTTTGTTCTTAGTGAAGGAACGGCTTGGGCCACCAGCTGCAAGACAGCGGAGAAAGGCCCACAGCTTCAAGGACAGCGGTGAGGGCCTCGCTTCACCTCCGTGCAGCCTGAAAGAGAGGCTGGCTGCCCGCTGGGGAGCCTCTGGCTCCAGCCCCACCAAACTGAGGTGCCAACGAGCTTGGGCAGAAATCTAGCCTGGAAACAAGCCAAGGACCCCACCCAACAATATGGCCAGCTGGGCTCACACCACAGGGAAAGCAGAGCCATCGAGCAGAAGGCCTTTGTTCCGATGAAAACAGTTTTCTTTTTTGCTTCCTTTCACGTTTTTAGGATGGCAATTGCAAGCAATAGTCCTACTTTCCACAACATCTCTGAGGCCCGAGAACACTGTGGAGGGAGGGAACCACAAAGTACACAAGAGGCCGAAGAGAGGCCGGAGGGCTGTGGACAGTCGTCAGCCAGTGCAATCATGAGCACATGACCATGCTAAGTGCCTGCACCAGGCACACACAAGACTGGGCCTGTGAACTGTCAATCACAGATAATACATTTTCAAAAGGAATGGGAGGGAAGAATCATCTAGCTATATACAGATTTATCCAGAGCAAAACAAATACCCTCTCCCGCCCCTGCTGAGTCCCAATCTGATTCCCTGGGTCCCATGGAGGATACAAGAGGCACAGGGAAGTCTGGTTTAATTAACCAAACATGGAGTTAACAACACTGTACGGGAATTTCTACTGTCAACACGACCTGTCTTTATCCAGCATTGGCTGAAGGAGAAGGCGGGCTGTCCTTAGTGACAGATGGTGATACAGCTAAGGGCCTCCTGGCCTTTTGAACCTGGGAACTCTGGATGCAAATCCTGACGCTACCACTTAACTGTCATATGATCCATTTTCCTTTCTCTTTCTCTCCCCAGCTGGCCCCTGGGTTTTGAGACAGGATCTGGTGTAGCCCAGGCTGACCTCAAATTTACTGCTAAGTGCTCGACGTACAGATATGTGCTCCCATAAATGGTTTCCAGGCTCAGCTCGCTCTCTCGCGCACGCGCGCGCTCTGGATCTTTCCTCCCTCAGTTACTTTTCAAATGTGTATAGGTGTGTGCTTTCAGGTGTGGGTGCACACCCTGGAGGGGAGCACACTGCCCACAGGGGGACAGAAGTCTGGCACTGCCCACAGGGGGACAGAAGTCTGGTCCTAGAAGGCAGTGCAACCTGTCCATGCTGCTGTCCAGCTAGCCCTTCCTTAGTTTTCTTTGCTTTAATTAATTTAATTTTTCTCTTAGACATTCTCACATGTGCACATAATGCGTACTGAATAGTTTCCACCCCACCTGCCTATTACATCTGTGCCACACCCTTCACGAATCTCTCACACATTCATGTCTATTCCCTTTGTTTTGTGACCCACTGAGATAGCCAGGGCCATCTGTGTGACCATGGGTTTGGTGCTGTCCCTTGAGCTTACTGGGCTCAGTAGTGGGAACATAGCTAAAGACAGCGATTCCCTCCATCTCCCAGAGTCCAGCAAGGATCAGAACTTTAGAGGTAAGGGGGTAGGGCCTTATGAGCCCTCCCCTCTCCTTGATGCGCTGTTAATAGGTCCAGTGTCACACGGGCCTGCTGCAGGTAACTACTGTTGTGAGAGCAGCCCTTCAGATGGCTTTTGGTCCTTACAACCTCCCTGCTCCTCCACAATGTTTCATCTTGGGCTCAGTTTTCTTATCAGTTAAATAGAAATAATAAAAAGCTCTTATGAATCTAATGCAATCCAGTGAAAATGCAGGTGAGGTGTCTAAATGCACTCAGCATGCAGCCCCAGCCCAGACGGACATCAGCAACAGCATAGCCACCGCCACTACTGCCGTGGCCGCCACCACTGCTCAAGGGGAGCAGACAAAGGCCGAGAAGTTAGGTTTAGGGTTTAAGATTTAGTTGCTGTCTCTCAGAAAAATGTCCCTTTCCCTCTCCCATATGTCAGGCCAAGATACTCAGACATATACTAAACGAACAGACACAACACCAGGCATGACACTGAATAGGGAGACAATTAAATGACAATAGGTCAGGCACACACTGCCAGTCACTGCCTAATTCATCAGCCTTACAGCTAAGACTTCTGCAAACTACATCTTCCTAAAAGGTCCAAAGTGCTATCCAGCATCCCTTGCCTTTTAGAAAAAACAAACTGACCAAGTGAATTCCCCACACCCTAGCCCACAGCACTGCACCAGCACGCCAGTAAAACCTTCTACCATGGGCATGCAGACTTTACAGGAACCTGCACAGCTAAGGGTATACTAACCAAATGAATAGTCCCTGCCAGATCATATCAGTTTTTAAAAGCACACACCCAAAACCCATCCAGTTTGTATATGCCTCAACTTCACCTATTTCTCTCAGCTGTCACATAATATTCACACTGGTTTGCTATTTAATACTTGCTCACGGTTATTTAGTGTGTGCGCACATGTGTGAGTGCTACAGACTGTCTGTAGACGCCAGAGGACAACTTGTAGAAGTCATTTCCTCCTCCCATCACGTGCTTTCCAAGGACTGAACTCAGGTCACCAGTCTTGGTGACCTGCACCTTTACTCACTGAGTCATCTTGCCAGGCAATAATATTCAGGCTCAATAATTAAGAAAATGTTACAGGAGGCAGAGGCAGGCAGATTTCTGTAAGTTTGGGGCCACCCTGGTCTATGCAAGAGTTCCAGGGCTATAGATGAGACCCTGTCCCCCCCCCCAAAAAAAAAAGAAAGAAAGAAAAGGAAAAGGAAAAGAAAAAAAAAAAGAATGAACAAGAAAAGAAGGAAGGAAGAAAGAAAGAAAAGATTACAGGGCAGGGAGGTAGCACAGGAGATAAAAGCACTCGCCACACAAGCCTGACACCTGAGCTTGACCCTCAGAACCCACTGTAGGAAGAGCCAACTCCCAAAAGTTGTCCTTTGACCTCCACAAGGGCCATGGTATACACACCTGCAACACAATACAATAATATAATAACAATAATTAATTTAGAAAAGAAAACATCACAAAATCTAACAAACCGTACCAGATTTACTTATAATTTCTCCCTAGAAAAAAGTACGCCCACAATTGACTCAGCAGGCCGAGAAACGATCTCCTCCTTCCACTTAGCAGACTCAAATCTATTACCAACCAGGGTCAAAGCTGACACGTTTAAACATCCGTAACAACACATCCACGGTACCAGACTGACGATACAGGGGCCTGATGAGTGGGCAGCAGGGGAAGGAGGAGCTGCAAGGAGGCCCTGTAGTTAAGCGGAGTGTGGTGGGGGGACTCGCCCAGAGGGCCACATCTGAGGCCAGCGAGGGCAATGGCCCTTCACTCGGTGGCTCCTTCACGGCCCTAGCTGTTGCTTACCAAGGCTCCAGCTGGAACCGAGTGACCCAGAGGTACTAAGAGTGTAGGCCTTCTCAAATCATCCCATCCAATAATGCTGGAAGCTCACAGCACAACAGACGCACAACCCAGTATGTATGACTAAGGAAATAAAAACAAGCTGGAGGGAAGGCTCAGTGATTAGAGCACTGCTGCTCTTGCAGAGGACCTGGGTTCAAGTCCCAGCACTCACATGGCAGCTCCAGCTCCAGGGGACCCAGCACCCTCCTGTGAGCCTGACCCATGGGTACCAGGCATGTCCATGATACACAGACACATGTGCAGGCAAAAGCACCGTAAACACAAAATAAATAAAATTAAAGACACCACATGAGCTCAAAGGAATTAGAAAACAAATATATGAGACAAATAAAGGAGACTAACATAAACTTAATTGTCACAGTCAAAAAAAAAAAAGTTGTAAACAGGGCCAGGGGCCAGTGCGGTGGGGATAGAACACCTGTCCTTGGTGTGTATTGACACCTGGGTTTGACCTCTAAACTGAAAAGGAAAATATTAAAAGAAACATTTTAGAGGGAGGCTGGTGAGATGGCTGAATCCCCAGATTCCATGCAGAGGTGGAAAGGGAAAATCCATCTCACAAAGTTACTCTCTATTCTACACACACACACACACACACACACACACACACACACACACACACACACGCAGGCACTAATATAAGCATGCAACAATGTCACCTGGGCAGTGGTGGCACACACCTTTAATCTCAGCACTCAGAAGGCAAAAGCAGATAATCTCTGAATTCAAGGCCAGCCTGGTTTACAAATCACATTACAGGACAACCAGGGCTACACAGAGAAACCTGTCTAGAAAAAAAGAATGCAACCATATCTCCACATTAGCAAAGTTAATAAACTTAGATTTTAAAAAATCCTTTTACCATTTAGTAAGAAAATTCCATGTATAAGGATTAAAAAATCTGCTTACTTCAAATTTCCATATATTGGTTTCAACATTGGAAGCCAGAGGGACAATACCTACAAAGACCTTAGGACTGAAGTGGAAACAAAGATCGAAAAATACAGAAACACAGGGTGTTGTTGCTGTTGTTGTTTTTCCAGACAGGGTTTCTCTGTGCAGCCCTGGCTGTCCTGGAACTGGCTCTGCAGACAGGCTGGCCTCCAACTCAGAGATCTTCCTGCCTCTGCCTCCCGAGTGCTGGGATTAAAGGCGTGTGCCACCATGTCCAGTAAGATTGTTATTACACCCAGCTAAACTATTTTTTGAAAAAATAAAAGCAATAGCTTAATGTTGTGGCTCATGCCTTTAATCCCAGTGCTCAGGAAACAGAGGCAAGCATGTGTCCATGAGTTCCAGCACAGCTAGGGACAGCACAGAGAGACCCAGTCTCAAAATAAACAAACAAACAAGTAAATAAATAAATAAAGAAGTGGAAGCTGGTGTTTTAGAGACACAATAACGCAGGTCAGTGAGGTGGTTCCGGGTTAAAGGTCCCTCTCGTGCAAGCCTGGCAACCTGAGTCGGATCCCCAGACACAAACAGGAGGAGAGAATGGACTCCTGAAAGTTGTCCTCTGAAGTTCACATTCATGCTGTGTCACGCATGCACACAGGCAAATACGTTGTGTCACGCATGCACACAGGCAAATACGTTGTGTCACGCATACACACAGGCAAATACGCGCGCACACACACACACACACACACATGCATTCATGCACATCTATATTGGTTTAGGTAATCAGAAATGCACAGAACAACTTGCATTCACCCCTCTGAGAAAGTACTAAAGAAGGAGTTATAACTGAAAGCCTCGTGGAAGCCCATGTCAAGAGCGCTGGGGATGGGAACAAGTTGAGTTCTAGGACTCCACTTAGCACAACTACAGCAACTAAGGAACCAAACCAAACGCTACCAATTATGAAATTATCAGCCAGAAGAGGGGAGAGACCCACAGGCAGGTTGAAAGCTGAAAGACGAGGTAGAAAAGAGGACACGGGAACCAGGGAACAGTACCAAGCGGGACCAAACGCAGAAGAGCGTAGATAGTAGATGATGGGCTCTGACGCTGTTTAGTGGGACCACCCTAAGGAGAGAGGGACCACGTTTGTCATGAAATTCGTATGTTTAATACTACCCTCAAAATTAAAGAGAAGACGTAAACATTCCCAACTAAGGAAAACACAACTAAAATAAAACTTGAAAACACACCAAAATACCATATTTAAACAGCATCACTCATACGTACTTTAAGCTAAACAGACACTGCTTTTGTCATGTTTTACAAAACCAAACAATCAATAAATGTGCACAGCCTAAATCCAAGCAATTAAAATCAAAATAAGCTCATCAACAATGAAGACTGACTGAGTTATTGGAACTCAAAATCAGTGAGGCAGAAAGTACAGAAAATATAAGGCAAATAAAACATTTATGTTCGAGTTGGTGGTTATCTTACCATAAATGTGCCCTTTTTCCTTTCTTTCTTTCTTTCTTTCTTTCTTTCTTTCTTTCTTTTTTTTTTTGTGCCAGGGTTCCTTTGTGTGGCCCTGGCTGTCCAGGAACTCACTCTGTAGACCAGGCTGGCCTTGATACCCGCCTGCCTCTGCCTCCCGTGTGCGGGTTTAAGGCGCACAGCACTGCCACCCGGCTCTCGCTGAAAGGTTGGGGAGGTGATACAAAGACGGCTCAGCAGTTAAGAGCACCTGCTGCTCTTGCAGAGCACCTGGGTTGGGTCCCCACACGGGTGTCTACAACTGTTCATAACTCCCACTTCTGACCTGCACAGGCCCTGCATGTCAAGGATACCCATACATACATAAGAGATAAACATGAATAAATCTTTTTTTATTATTATTTTGGTTTTTTGAGACAGGGTTTCTCTGTGTAACTGCCATGGCTATCCTGGGACTCTCAAAGAGATCTGCCTGCCTCAGCCTCCCCCCACCCCACCCCCCAGTGCTAGGATTAAAGGTGTGTCCCACCACCACCCAGCCATGAACAAATCTTTAATATGTTGTGGGAGTTAGTTCTGATGTTGTTTACAATAAATAATTCTCCTTAAAAAAATAAAAACCTTTATGGCTAGATGGAACTGGAGAGAGGTTGCTTGGAGGTTAAGAGCACAGGCTGCTCTTCCAGAGCACACATGTTTAATTCCTAACACCGTATCATGCCCACAATCATCTGTAACACCAAATCCTGGGGATGCGATGTCCTCTTCTGGTACCTCCTCAGGCACCAGGCACACACTTTGTGCATAGACATACCTGCAGACAAAACACCCATACATGAGAGATGATAGATTATAGATTATAAGATTATAAATACATATGAAGGGAGAGGACAGAGTGGGGTGATACAGATGAAATGCTAATGCCAGGCATGGTAGCACACACCTACAATCAGACACTGAGGAAGCTGACCCAGGAGGCTCCCAAGCCAGCCTGTGACACACACGGCAGCTTGTCTCAGAAAGGAAGCCCGGGGCTGGAAAGAAGGCTCAGCAGTTGAGAGGCCTGCTGTTCTCCCAGTAGACCTCAATTTCTAGAACTGTGTCGGGCATCTCACAACCACCTGTAACTCCAGCTTCAGGGGTCACCTACACAGACATGCACATATACACAAAATTAAAGATAAAGTTATTTGAAACACACACACACACACACACACACACACACACACACACACACGCACACACACGCACACACGCTAGGCTTGGTGGCATCTGCCTTTAATCCCAGATCTTGGGAACAGAGGCAGGTGGGTCTCTGTGAGTTTGAGTTCCAAGTCAGCCAGGGCTACCTAGTGAGAGCCTGTCTTTAAAAGGAGGGTGGGACCAGGGATAACAAGATGGGTCTTACGTAAAAATGTTGCCTACAAAGGCTAACTACCAAGTTCAAGGCCTGGCACCCACAGTGAGAACCAGCACAGACTCCTTAAAGTCATCCTCTGACCTCTACACATGCAACTGTAGCACACATGTGCCCATGCTCTCACAGACACACATGTACACATGCACAAATGTACACATGTGCACACACACACATGTACTCGAATCGTTGACTTTAGAATAAACAGTTCCACTGGTCGGCACTTGTGCCTGCAGACCCTCAAACAGCAGGTCCAGCAATGGTCTGCATACGCTCCTGCCTTGTTGCAGCACCAACTAGAAGAGAGAGTGTGTTGATTACAATGCATGCACACACAGAGCGTGTAGATTACGATGCATGTACACACAGGAACATGATGCAGTCATCAAAAGGATGAGCAAACCATCCCCTGAAATGGCAGCACTGCCAAGATCTATTGCACAAGAGTCCATGAGCCGATGCACGATGCCCCAGCTCGTCTGAACACTCACATCTTAGCGCAAGGGACTACAGGAGCAATGTGAGTGGCGGGAGGCAGCGGCTGGGAGTCAGGTGACCAGGACCAGAGACAGGAAGAACTCACTGCGTTCTTAGTTCCTTTTGAATTTGCACAGCGAATATACCTGATCTAGTTTTAAAAATTAGTTTGGGGGAAATGGAGTCATGCAAATGAAGTTCTCACTGCAAAGGGGACCAGGGCCCTGCAATGTATGTAATATGGTTCATATTAAATACTCTGGCTCATGTTAACTTCTTAACATATGCCTACCTGTTGAGGTGGGTTTTTAGGGCCAATTTACAGCATAGTTTGTCTATGAGCCGTGTTCTGTTGAGCTACGGCCATTTCAAACAAACATATGGTCAACAAATAACATATAATGGCTGATAATAGTTTCAGTCTTTCCTGTATTGCAAATTACAAACATTTCATGAACAAGCCATGAGTGCATGATGAAGTATGACTCCTTAAGTCACTCTGCCATTTCAAGGGATGTGAGCATTACAATCACGGCAAATTGGGCCGATGAAGTTTGTCATTTGGAAATCTCCAAATCATCGGCAACTAAAGTTTTTCCATGAACCCCGAATCAAGTCCTCTTTGGAAACTTGAATTTACCTCAAAGTTACTTTTGTTTCATTTCACTCTGTGGAACCATGAACACTATCAGATGCACAAAACCAAAACAGGAATCCCATATCAATCTGTGAAACACGTAACAGCACCCTGAACTTCAAGCACGGCCTCGGCCCTAATAACATGTATGACTTACTGAAGCTCACAGGCTTAGCTCTGGGCGCGTTTACAATCTGAACCCTCCAGTCCTCAGCACAACTCCCTTTGATATATGTCCTTCAAATCAGCTGCCTTCATATTTTGATTATAGACTATTTTAATTACGTACTAAAAGAGAACATATCTCCCACTAGGAAAATGAGCGCCAGGTACGCCCAAGTCGTTCCTCTGGCACAATCTCCATTAAGCCGTTAAATACTTCCCTCACTAATTCAATGAATTAGAATTCTCAATTGTTTACCAATCGCCTTCATGTTTGTAGGCCTATAACCCTTCTTTTAAAAAACACAATTGCTGTGGAAGGAAATGATATTTATGTCTGATTAGAAATGAAAACACTATTACATAAATCAGTTTGGGCATTTCTTCACGTCTTGAAACTTGATCGGCAATTTCCTCTAATTGGTGATCAAGGAAACTATCTTGTGATCAATTAAAGTAATTACCAGATTCCGGCAACACAGCCTACCTTAATTTCAGCTAGAGTCTGCACTTCTTCAACTTTAATTAAAAATAATGAAAATTATTAAGCAAAATACAAGGCAAGATCATTGCCAAGCATGCACATGTCACAGGACAGGACCTTCCCTCAGTGCTAGTGACATCAATCACATAAACATTGTTTGGTGCACGGAGGAAGACATTCTCTGCCCCCAAGTATGATTACACATCTCCCTGTAACTTTCACATTGCAACACTGTTCACTATTCCAGTCAGTGCAAAGAAACATCAGATCTTAATTTGAGGGTCAACACAATAATCTTGTCCAGAATTGTGAGGGACAGGCCCAGCCAAAGACGTATTTCACTCATGCTTTTTCCCTCTGTACATGAGCCCAGGGGTCAACTACGCAGTCAGGGATCAGGGACCTGGGTTCAATTCCACACTGCAGTAGTCACTGGCTACATGGCATCAGCAAACTCCTCAGCCTTAGCAGGCTCCCTCCTGTGCAGACCGAGGCCCCCTGGGCCACCCTCCCCATGCCTGCTGGCTCTCTGCTGAGCACTCATTGCTTCTGGGAATTGGCATCCATGCTCTACCACTACAGCACCTATGGCTGCAAAGGAAAAGTTCTTCTCCAAACTAAGACCAACCTGGAGACCAAAGGAATTTACCTCTGCAATGCTGAGAAACCCTGTAACATCTTGAAAACTGTTTCTTTAAGTTAGTGTTGCCAGGGGAAGACTTCCTCAGGGTCTGTGAGCTGACAAGCACAGGGTGTGTGTGTGTGTGTGTGTGTGTGTGTGTGTGTGTGTGTGTGTGTGTGTGAGTGTGTATGTGTGTGTGTGAGAGTGTGTATGTGTGTGTCTGTGTGTGTGTGAGTGTGTGTGTGTCTGTGTGTGTGAGTGTGTATGTGTGTGTCTGTGTGTGTGTGAGTGTGTATGTGTGTGTCTGTGTGTGTGAGTGTGTGTCTGTGTGTGTATGTCTGTGTGTGTATGAGTGTGTCTGTGTGTGTGTGAGTGTATGTGTCTGTGTGTGTGTCTGTGTGTATGTGTGTCTGTGTGTATGTGTGTCTGTGTGTGAGTGTATGTGTGTGTCTGTGTGTGTGTATATGTCTGTCTGTGTGTATGTGTGCGTGTGAGTGAGTGTGTGTGTGTGCCTGTGTGTGTGTGTGTGTGTGTGTGTGTGTGCCTGTGTGTGTGTGTGTGTCCTGAGGACTATTCCTTGGGCTCCCATCTGTCTGGAGGCAGATACAGCCCCACCAGTCCTGGGCAGCCATCTACATGCCCTCTGATCTGCTATAGGACTTACCATTTCCAGTAACTCGGGACAAGAAAACCCAACTCTAAAAGTGAACCAGCTTTCCCAAGCCAATTTTCTCATGCTCTCAGGTAGAGCCAGCCACTCTACCCTGCCCCAGGCTGAATTATCATCCTCTTAGGAATGAAATAAACATGCCACCTGGGAAGCAGCAAACTCACTTCTAAACACACACACACACACACACACACACACACACCAAATGTAATAATGAGAATTTTATTTTTTCATTCCAACATCACCACTTCTGGTAACCCTCACAGTACCCTAGACAACCCACTGGAGAAGAAAACAGCACTTTGGCTAAGGCATGGCACCACCTTCAAAACACACCGACGGAAAACGCAAGGCTGCAGAATCGGGACCTGTAATGTTGAGCGCATGCCCCCCGGGCCCCTACACCGGTGAAGCCTCCCCCTGCAGGGATCTACCCAACCGAGAGGCCCTTGTTTCTCAAGGCAGCACATGTGATCTACGTAAGTAAGGCACTTCCCTCCTATTCTACTCCTAGTGACAGGTCTTCAAACAGATCTCAGAAACTGGCACCAAAAAAAGACATTCTAGTCACATTGCTCTTTCCCCAAAAGAGACCCAACCTTTCTGACTCCCTGCACCCTCCTAACGTCCCTGCGTCTTCCATGGTTGCCCTGGAGCGGACCAACTGCCCAGTCTAATTTTCTACTTCTCAGGTCTCTCACAACCCTAAATTCACAACCCTTCACATCAGCTTGTGCCTCCTGACTGTTCTCTTCCGTGAATGCAGACCAAAACACTGGCTTCAATACCAGCCCAAGAGAAAGCCACCAGAGAAGCACTTCCTGGAGATGTCTAGGGTCCCAGCACCGCCTGGCACCTACTGCTCTCTCTCACCATGCAGCTGTCTGTAGAGCTTTCCTTACCTGACCCTGATGTTAGCTAATTCCCGAGAGCTCGTGAACTGAGAAGCATTACAAAAATTACCAAAGATCTTTGTTTTCTTTTTGCAGTCTCTGTAGGAACTGAACTTTAAAACCCTTGATACTTTCATCATTATACAATTCATAAAAACTCAGTTTTATATAGAAAAAGGGTCTGTTTTCAATGTCGTGCATCCAAACCATGTGAATTCAGATTATCAGGTCAATTGCATTTTTAAAGCACACACACATACACACACACACACACACACACACACACACACACACACCTGAATAATATGCAAAATAGCAGCCTGTTCCTGACTCACAGAACCCTTCCTGCTGCTCCAGCCTCCCAAATGCTAAGGTTACATGTCTGTTTTTTTTGGGGGGGGCAGGTCACAGTATCCCGAGCCAGCCTTGAGACCCTGAGGCTGAGGATGACCCTGATCTTCTGACCCCCTGCTCCCCCTCCATCCCCTAGTGCTGGGATTACAAGTGTGCACCACCATGCCCAGTTTACTCAATACTGGGGACCAAACCTAGGCCCTTGCTCACGCAAGGCAAGCACTCGACCAACTGTGCCCATGTCCAGGCCTGTGTCACGTCTTCACAACCCACCGGCTGCCACTAATGCTACCAAGTTCAGGGTTACATCTGAAGTGAAGCCACGGGGATCTCTGCACCCCTTTCCAGGGACAGAGACTAACCCGTGTGAAACTGAAGGTCACGATCCTATAACTGAGGGTGGAGGGTGAGAACAAGGTCTCAGGCAGACAAAATGCCCACTCCCCATTACCATCTACGGTAAGGTGAGTCACAAAACTTGAAAGGAAAGCAGCGCCTTGGTGTCAGTCCAGTACATGTATGCTACGGTGTGCACACATTAGCCATGGCATTCCCGTTTGTACCCTCCCGTTTCACATCACCAACATCTCAGGCGCAAGCAGCCACAAGGTCATGCTTCCTTTTGCTTTGTTTTAAACCAGAAGTCCATTTCCTTTCAGGTTTTAAAAAGCGCTTTCTACCACAGTTGCCAGTTATTTTCTGTAAGAACACAGAACCCAATAAGGGCCCTCTGATAACTCCACAGAGGGCCTCGAGTGACAACACCGCACTGGAAGAAACACAGCTACCAGAACCAAGTTCCAGGGTGCTGTGCCAAGCATGCAGCAAGCAGGAGAGAGGCTGTCTCGGGTGTTGGGGAGCCAGGGGGGTTGAGTTGTGAGTGTGTGTGTGAGTGTGTGTATGTGTGTATGTGTGTGTGAGTGTGTGTGTGAGTGTGTGTGTGTGAGTGTGTGTATGAGTGTGTGTGAGTGTGTGAGTGTGTGTATGAGTGTGTGTGTGAGTGTGTGTGTGTATGTTGTGAGTGTGTGTGAGTGTGTGTGAGTGTGAGTGAGTGTGTGTGTGAGTGAGTGTGAATGTGTGTGAGTGTGAGTGTGTGAGTGTGTGAGTGAGTGTGTGTGTGAGTGAGAGTGAGTGTGAGTGTGTGTGAGTGAGTGTGTGAGTGTGTGTGTGAGTGTGTGTGTGAGTGTGTGTGTGTGTGTGTGTGTGTGTGTGTGTGTGTGTGTGAACACTCCACAGTGTTGAGCATGGAATGTTTCTTACACCTGTCTCCATTTGCCCAGCTGAAGCAAACCACAGTATGTTGGGGATTTGTCACCACCTGTTGTGATGAAGCTTAAGGTGAGCTTAAGTCTCACCCTTGCAGATTGATGCTGTGTTTTAAGCAGCATTAGCAAACAACCAAAGGAAAACCCCTGGGCCACAGACAGGGTGAGCGCTCACTTTACCTTTGGTATCAAAGACTCGGTGCTCAGGTGGGTAGTGCCATCGCGTCCTGAAAACTTTGAATTCTGGTATGCCTCCTTCTGGGTACTGAGCATACTGCAAACCTCTCCTGATCACCGTACGCCCAGGCTGCCCCGTCTCTTAACGTCACTGTGGGATGTGAGGGTCCTCACACAGTCAGGACTGCCGTGCACAGACAGCATGTCACCATGGGGCATCGTACATGGAGCCCGGTCACAAGCTTCGGAAAGCGTGCCTGCAGCAAAGAGTGCACATCAAAGTCCCCGGCTCAGGGCCGTGGATGGGGCAGGCACTCAGGACACACTTTCCAGTCTGCGTCCTTCACCAGTCACACATAAAACCAGCATGGGTTTTATTTTCCATTCACAATATATTTGAGGAAAGTGTTTTCCTGACTGTTGGAACAAGAATGCTCTCCCTTCGGATCTGTCATGTCCCCGGGCAGGTGAGGCCACAGGCAGCAGACACAGCCCAGCCCAGCAAGAGACGAGCAGGCACAAGTGCAAGGGTGGGGGGAGGAGAGAAGGGAGAGGGACAAAGGGAGAGAGAGGAAGAGGGGAAGAAGGAGAGAGGGAGGGGGAGAGGGAGAGAAGGAGAGAAGGAAAAAGGGAGGGAGAGAGGGCACTGCCCTTTGATGCAAGTACTACAGGGGGAAATTCCTCCCTTTTGTTTTGAAAAGTTTATTATTTCATATCTTATGCAAATCATACTTTATATATTAGGCAATAATATTTGAGAAATACCGGAGTCAAATTAAAGGCTTCAATAGTCCTGGCTGAAAGCACTGTGATTTTCCTATAAAAAAATTATTCCAATTTGTTGATCTTACATAGGATGAAACATACTGTAACAATCTTCATAATTTATGTCCTGTTGGGACACAATGATTTAAAGTAACATAATACAGAGCCGCATCACAGTTAATCTAAACCACCTGACCAGATAAACACCAGCTTTCCTTCCCTCCTCGGCAAAGGCATTTCTGTTTATTGTCATACCGTTTCCTCATTCTCCAACACGCAGAATGAACGCAGCCAATCTGCCCTTCAGTGGGAGGCTGCGTGGCCTTTCCCATGTCCGGGGTTTGGTTTGTGAGCACACAGGTACCGTACAATGTCAAGGGCTTACAAGACAGAAAGCAACCCAAGAATCCCACCCTCAAACGCATTCACAGTGAAGCAAATCTGGATTCTTCTAGCACAGTGTGGACCAGCTACGGTGTGCACCCACGGCATCTCAGCTGGCTTTTGTTTGTAATGCCAGTGAAAAAGTAATCCCTTTTTAAAATTTGTGAGGCTTACTATGAGCCAAATTTTTACAAATGCTTCAATCATGCCACTTGTCATGCTTACGGGGACACATGATTTGAGTCACCGGATGCCCAAGGTGAGCGAGTCTTCCGCAGTGGTGAGTGCCGGCAGGGGAAAAAGACAAACAGCTCGGCACTGCCGGGCCGTGTTCACTTCCAGTCCACAAATGCAGCCGTGCACTTCAAATGTCAAGGCTTCCCTAAGGTCTGCAACCCCTCACACCCACCCACCCACCTCCCCTCACTAGGCACAGGGAGGCTTCTGGGAGAACTGGAGGAAAGGGTTTAGGGTTTCAAGAGTGGAAGAAAGTACAGGGCTGCACATGACTGGACAGATAACACGTCGCTGAGAGCATTTTCAATCAAAACGAAATGCCTGTCTGACCAAATTTCTATAAACGCGGCTGGAGAAGAGGAAAACAAACAATTGTTCAAGGGTGGTTTCAGATATTGCTTTCTGCTGCTCTGAGGTTTTTCAAAGCTTCTCATGCTCCATTGGAAACAGCTCTGCCTCATGGGCTGCTCTGGTCGGCCCTGCCAAGGAAACGGTCTGATACACTTTATTACAAGTGTATCAATGTGCTTACCCAGGCAAGAATACATAATAATCACTGCCCAAAAGACCAGTGTGAAACAGGACTCCGGCACTGAGCACGAGCCAGAGGGCGTGGCACAGGATGGTGGTGCCCGCCCGGCCTCCCCATCCCAGCTCCACTGTGGTCCACACTACCACACCCAACCCAGTTCAGCCTGTCAAACGCACAGAGCTCAACCATATAGTGGTACACACCTATAATCCTGACACTCAGGAAACTGAGGCAGAGCTGGGCGGTGGTGGCACATGCCTTTAACCCCAGCACTCAGGAGGCAAAGGCAGAAGGATCTCTGTGAGTTCAAGGCCAGCCTGGTCTACAGAGCGAGTTCCAGGACAGCCAGGGCTACACAGAGAAACCCTGTCTTGAAAAAGCAGGGAGGGAAGGGAAGGCAGGGGCGGGGAGAGGAGACCCTGTTTAAATACATTGCTGCTCTATGGAGCAGCCAGGTTCAGTGCTAGCACCTACATGCCAGCTCACACACTTCTAACCAGAAAGGAGGAGCAGCAGCTCGGTCAGGGGAAGGGCAGGAGGTAAATCTTGAGTTCAAAGCCAACCTGGGCTACACAGTTCCAGGCCACTTCCGCTACAATAGCAAAACGCTGTCTCCCAACAACAAATGCTATAACTCCCAAACATAAGCCTTCGGGGCAGAGGGGAGGGCTCAGTCAGGAAAGTGCTTGCCGCATAAGTGCGAGGGCCCAGGTTCAATCCCACCATGGGTAGTGTAGATGCCTGTGACCCCAGCCCTGGGGAGAAGGACAGAATGATCCCTGGTGCTTGCTGGCAGTCTACCCAAACAGGCAAGCTCCAGGCTAATCAGACACCTGTCTAGAAAAAGGAGGAAAGGAGCTGACGGACGTTGACCTCTGCCCTCCACGTGCACATATGTTCATACATACCATGCACACACATGTGTGTACATGCACACGGAGTGGGATGTGCTCATAATCTTGACTAAGATACCACATTTGTTAGTTGCTGCCACAATATTTTCCCTGCATCTGTACCTGCTTAGTACGAGTTCAAATCAGCTAACATTGTTCTGACGTGACAAGGGCTCAGGTCACCATGCGTTACTGTGGTCTCACCTATGGGTAAAGTCTCTGATGATGAACACACTATTCCTGGGTCGCAGTGTGACCAGCATCAAGCTCTGACCTCCCCAGAATCCTAAACTTCCATTTCTGTCAATCTGTGTTCCAGGAGGCTACCCCAACAAGTCTGGGGTTCCCACAGAAAGCCACGCCTGTGCGCAAGGAGACACAATGGCTCCTATCTTACGGCTACAGCAATGTCCTGGAAAGAAACTAAACACTCATCAACAGAATTCACATCATTTGTTAAATTGCCGTTAATTTCGCTAAAGGTCTAATGTGTGGCGATGAGGACTCGTTGTAAACACAGATAATATACAGAAGCACAGGGAATCGGATCGGAAGGTCATCAAACGTGCAACCCAAACCTGGTCCCAAAACCTCGATTGCAAGCAAGCTGCATGCCTCTGCCGGCTGCCGGCGTAGGAAAACTAAGAGCGTCAGCCAGTGTCCGTAGTCTGAGCTCTCAGAATTGGCCATAAACTACTATCGTCATATACCCAGGCGGACCCTTTTCTGGTCATGCAGCCCCTTCTTCCTCTGCACAGGCCTGCTTCTAGATGGTTGTGAGTTCTAACTAACGCACCCTAGACCATTGTTCCCCACAATTCCACTGCCCAGTTCTGGGAAAGAAGCAAAAGGAGAGACACTGCTCCAGGGCTGCGGGTACAGCTCAAGCACAATGGCTGGAGTTTGATGGGCATGTGTGCAGTGTGTGTGTGTGTGTGTGTGTGTGTGTGTGTGTGTGTGTGTGTGTGTGTACACAAGTCCCTAACAATGTCAGAGCACACTTTTCCCATTTTTCATATACCTAAAAGTACATTCTAGCATAAATTTTAAAAATTTAATGACAAGCTAGGAGTAGTGGCACACACCTTTAATCCCAGGACCTTAGAGGCAGAGGCAGGAGGATCTCTGTGAGTTCTTGAGCTCAAAGCCAGCCTGGTCTACATAGTGAGCTCCAGGACAGCCAGAGCCAGATAGTGAGAACCTGCCTGAAAAAAAGAAAAAAAAAAAAAAAAAAAAAAAAAGCAATAATAACAACCAACAACAACAGCACCATAGAAGATTTAGAAAAAGGGAAGGTGCCATTGTACATCTCTGCCTATGCCTTTCCCATAACTGGTATAGCTTCCATTTACCTGCGTTGCTTGAGCAAATCACTCCATAATGAAACCCTTTCTCATGGTCCATGAAAGAACATACTTTTCTTTCCTTACATTAGCTGCTGAATAATCTCATACCTGGTGGGAAACTGTTCCAGAAACTGAAGTAGAAAAATATACATATTTTATTTGTTTTTCCTTTTTAAATTTTTTATGTACATGGGTATTTTGCCTGCATGTTTGTCTATACACCATGTACATGCAATGCCTGCAGAAGCCAGAAGAGGGCATCAAACCCCTGGGACTCAAGTTGCAGGCAGTTTAAGTCACCACGTGGTAGCTGGGAATTGAACTCTGGTCCTCTGCAAGAGCAGCCAGTGCTCTTAACCACAGAGTCATCTCTCCAGCCTTAAGGCCAGGCTTTCTGAACATAAAGACTGAACTCTGCCAATGCATGCTGCAGTGTTTCAGGGACAGACTTAGAAGCATAATGGATCACTGGGGTTGTAAGGCATAAATGAGAAGCTATTATAAATCTACTTTTTTCAACTCCCTGTGAAAACAGATGAGAACAATCTCTATGGGAGCATTAAGAGCAACTAATCATTCCAGGTATTAATCGTCACCTGTGCTAAAATGACAACAATTATTTCTCGGCTTCTAATACTCTTTGAGCAAATAGCCCACCAATTTGAACTAGAAAAAGCACTATTGCCACACCCTCAGGGGACAGGAAGCACAGCTGTGGACAGAGTGCTGTCCTTCTTGGAGCAGATGTCTCAGGGGACCAAGTTCTTGTGCTCACAGTACTTCCAAATCCATGTGTGATTATGGACACTCTGCTCCTGCTCTGGCCTACAAGAAAGCTCAAAGGGCAGTGGCGCACGCCTTTAATCCCAGCACCTGAGGGGCAGAGGCAGGTGATCTCTGAGTCTGAGGCCAGCCTGGTCTACATGGTGAGTTCAGGACAGCCATAGAGAAACCCTGTCTGGAAAAAAACCAAAAAACAAAAACAAAAAGCAAACAAAAACAGCTCACAGAGGATGCTGTGAAATGTGACAGTCGAGATAGGGTACAAATACAAACGTGCTTTGTGTCTTCTGACCTGGTGCTCAGCTAACACAATGCTACCCTGACACGCCCATCTCTTTCAAGAGGCCAAAGCTGTTCTGCCACTAACAGCCTATGTTTGACCCTGAGATGAGCCCCTCTTGAAACCAGGGCCAAACCAGCTGCAAAGCTAGGATTAATTGAAGAAGGGATCCACTTTGCTGACTGTGGGGAGTAGGCTTGCGTCAGGAATGGCGGGCGGGGGTGAGGGGAGCTGACAGAAGTGCTGAGGACATACATGGCTCGGTTAGCAGAGGGCTTGTCTAGCAGGCGCTGGCCCTGAGTTCACTCTCCAGGACAATATAAAGCTGGGCATGGAGGCTCAAGCCTATAATTCTAGCACTGGGTAAGTGGAAGGATCGTAAGTTCAAGGTCATCCATAGCTACTAGGATACATGAGACCCTGTCAAAGAGGAGGGACAGGAAGAATGGACCAATGACAGGTGGCCTGTGACCAGCGGAAAGACGAGCCGTAAGGGCTGTGTTCCCCTGTGAGTTCTCAAGGGACAAGGAGGGGGGCCTCCTGAACTCAGCACACACTATGCAGGGAATAAAGGTTTGCTCCCTGGTAGCTGGGACTTACTGGGACCTCAGGAATGTTTTCACTAGTAAAAACACTAGGGAAACTTAAAGGTAGTCCAGTGTCCAAATTTTCTCAGCTTTCACGGTCTGTGAAGCAGACCCCAGCCACCGTCTCTCCAGAGAGAGCGCCTCTGAAGCCCTTCAGGTTTCTCGTGGGGCTGAGGGGGGGCTGAGCCTTCTGTGGCTGCACTCAGTGGGCAGGCCTGCAGACCGCTCACGCATGACAGTTGCCACCTTCCCTCCTGCTGGCGGTTTTTCTTCTGTTTTGCAGACCGGGTTATTCCGCACCATTCTTTCTCCTCACTGCCTCACAAAAAACAAACACACAAACAAAAAGAACCTCCCAAATGTCTTCCTAATGACCCTGCAGATACCCACACACCGTACCAACATGGGCACAGCCAGTGATGAACCTAAACTAAAACCTCACGATCTCAGAGTGAATTTAAAAATCGACAAAAGCCTGAAGTTAAGAAAAGGGCCATATGGATGCAGCGTCCTATGGAAGGCACTGACCCAGCCTGACAGTCCTAAGATAACAAGTTAAAAGAGACATGGGGATGGAGAGATGGCTCCGTGAGGTAAGGGGCTTGCCACCAACACTGACGACCCAAGGTGCAAAGGGGGGACTAGCCCCCACAAACTGTCCTCCCACCACAGGTATACCATGGCATGTGTGCAGGAGTGCAAAGACGCAGTTGCACACACCTCTGTACATACAAACAATAAATAAAACACAATAAAACGTTAGGTATGCTTGTTGATAACTAAGGTCTCAAGTTTGAGTTTTCTCTCAAAATGTAATACTGTTCAGCGTTCTTTAAACAATAAATATGGTCAAAAAATGTGGTATTTTTTCATTATACTAATGAGTTTAAGAAAAATCTGCTCAGAGATCTGTCGACAAGGAAACGAAAGGCTACAGTAATGCAGTCGGTGGTTGCATTATTTCACTCCAGTAAAGTCTTTGCATTTTAGATATGCAACTAGGCCTTACTTTATTAAAAAAGCTTTAAAAAATTAAAGTTAAATAGTTTTTTGGTGCAATGTCTTTCTTTTGCCACTTGTGATTTTATGAGTTAGTAATAAATGAGACCAACTATGTCAAAACAAATAGGAAATGGTTGAGGTTTTAATGCAGTATTTTAAAACCTGGCAATAAATTCCTTTAATGATATTTTAAATATATACATATATTTAAAGTAATTAAAATTTCTCAAGCTCTCAGAAACATTCAGACATTTCAAACTTCATCACTTTCCAGCTATATTCTGTCCCTTCTCCCGCCATCTCCTCAGTCCCTGCCTCTCGGTCTCCACTCCCACAAAACCCCTTCAAAAGCCAAACTCAGCTCCCAAGGGACCCCAGGCAGGACACAAAATTGCCAAGAAAAAGAGACCAAAACCAGGGGGGTGATGAGCAATCAGCTGGGAGATATGGACAGGTCCACTGTACCCACATCACCAGGCAGACAGGAAACAGTGAGTTAGCAGGAAAATCTTTTGTGTCTCTGCTGCCATTTTGTAGAAAGAAAAGAACTTTTTGAAAATAAAGAGCCAGGAGAGGTGAGTGAGCAAACTGATACTGCCCTCACTTCTGGCACCAAAGCCACGGCCCAGAGAGATCTGGAAACACACAGTCCACGGCCACAGAGAGACCTGGAAACACACAGCCCACGGCCACAGAGAGACAGGGAAACACAGCCCATGGCCACAGAGAGACCTGGAAACACACTCCCATACAGGCATGAAGAAGACAGGACTGCAGGCCAAGATCCAAACCCTCAAACCCCACACCCACAGAGCTAAAACATTTCCTCATGTAGAGACAGAATCACCACTGATAATTTTTGGAAACAGTAATTGAGTCCGGGGTCCCAGCTGGGTAATTTTGTTCTACACCAAAAATAAGTCCATTCACATTCCCCAAATCTTCAGACTGCTTCGTTCAACTGTCAGGACGCAGCTTCCCTCCAAACCCAATGAAACGAAAGGCAGAAAGCAGCAGAAGAAAAAAGATTAAATGACACACATACGATGGCTTGCCGTTTTATGAAAAACAAATGAATTACACTCACATCCCACTGATAAATAGGGAGGCTGCCAGTGGCTCTCAGGACAGATGTAACATCTTAACAAATGTGATTGTTTGTGAACGAAATAATTCTGATCAAAAACTTAATTGCAGTCAAAGTGAGCTCTGGGCTGTGTCACAGTAATCCATTCTGACAGGAGGCAATGAGTGGACATTCCTACTGTGAGCGGGGTACACGTGAAAGGTCAGCATTGGCCTGGAACTTCAAAACCGTTAGCGGGTAAAACCGTGTGCATTAGAGCCCAGAATGACTACCCACTGGATTAGCGGATGTCCGCGGTGTGGGTCTCATGCGCTCTTGGCAGGTAATAGTTAATTGGTAAGTAGGCGATGTATTGTAACTTCCTTCTTTCCCTTCCCCTTCATTTACAATAGAAATCATTGGTTACAGCTCTGAAATACTAAAGTACTCCATTTGCGATACGGTCTCAGGAGAACAAAGTAACGTTTCTCAAGTAAAACTCATCTGTAACGACTTACCAAACACTACTTATATTTAACAAATAAATGTCTGTGGGCAGAATGAATGAAAAAATTCTTAGGTAACATGGATATATAAATATGTATATATAAGTAGGTGTGTACATATATTTGTTCAGCCAAATACAAGAGCCAAATTTCTCTAAGTAAGGGTTTCATTAGAGAAAACATATACTTTGCTCCTACACAGTAATCTGAAAAGCCAGTTATATGACAGAATTTTGCATGGCTTAAAACAAAATTCTAAATAAAAATATAGTTAATACCACAGTTTTCATTTCCAACATGGAATGTTCTTTATGAAAGAACCAAGCTAAATATTACCTTATAAGTCAATGCATGCAAAAGTGTGTTATGCCTATTTAGCCACGCAATCTGGCTTATTTGGCTTTAAATTATAGTCATTTTCAACATCTAAACTACTTAAGGTAATAAATACAGCATTAATTTGTGGTAAAGGCAGGCACTGGGCATTGCAATGATTATTTTAAAATTTAACTAATTTCTGGGTTGTGTAGAAATATAGGTCCACTTTAAAAAGTAATCCATCCTTCTAATGTTTTGTTTCTGTTCTCAAAGCCAGCCTTCGAAAGGTGTATCTTAGCCACTGGACAGACACAGTTCCTGGGCACTTTGTGGACTACATCATGGGCTATGTGGCTGGAGAGGTGCATCTTCAGTAACTTTGTAGTTTCTGCCCTATGCAGAACATCAAATGACATCTTAGAGACACAATCACATATTTGCTACCAACTGCAATAGACAACTAAGGTGAAAATGAGAACTGGTCAGCGAGACAAGCCACAGGTCTCTGACGGTTCTGCTTTCAGGGTGAGCTGTGAAAACGTTAACGTATTTGAAAACGCCAGATTCTACCCCCACCCATCTGTCCCTGCAAGGCTGTGATGCCTGCTGCTCTGGCCTCTCAAGTGTATCCCCAGATTCCTAGACCTGGGAGCAAGAGGCTGCCCCACAAGAACTGTACGGTGCGAAGAGAGTGGGTAGACGGGCCAGTCATGAAGAGTGCACAAAGAAAAAGGGGGAACAGGCTGAAAGGACGGAACGAGCTGTCTCGTGTTAACCACTTTCCCCATTGATGCCCACATGGAAACAACAGCCTACACTACCCAAGGAAATCACCTTATCCTGGGCACACAAAGATGCCATAATTCCCTAAAATGTCTTCCAACATTCCAATCGACCATTAATGATATTTTCTGTTAAGTGACTATTTCTACCTGATAATACACTAAATTATCATTTTACCTTATTAATCATTTCTTCTGTAATAATTCAGCATAGTAATTTAATTATTATTATATTCACTTAGTGTAAATGCATTTGTGTGTGTGCATGCATGTGTGTGTGCTTGTGTGTCACCATTTGTGCATGTGTGTATGCATGCATTCGTGTGTATATGTGTGCATACATCCGTGCATGTGTGTGTGTGCATGCATTCATGTGTATATGTGTGCATGCATTAGTGTGTGTGCTAGCATGTATGTGTGTGTGCTTGTGTGTCACCATTTGTGCATGTGTGTATGCATGCATTCATGTGTATATGTGTGCATACACCCATGCATGTGTGTGTGCATGCATTCATGTGTATATGTGTGCATGCATTAGTGTGTGTGCTAGCATGTATGTGTGTGGGCTTGTGTGTCACCATTTGTGCATGTGTGTGTGCATGCATTCATGTGTATAAGTGTGCAGGCATTCGTGTGTGTACTAGCATGTATGTGTGTGTTCTTGTGTGTCATCATTCATGTATGTGTGTGTGCATGCATTCATGTGTATATGGGTGCATGCATTAGTGTGTGTACTAGCATGTGTGTGTGTGTACGCCTATAACGTGACTCATGTGGTGATCACAGGAAAAGTGGTGGGAGTTGCTTCTCGCCTTCTATCTTGTGGGTCACAGAGATCAAACTCCTCAGATCCTCAGGTTTGGCAGCAAGCACCTTTGCCCACTAAGCCATCTTGCCAGCCCTCAGCATAGTAATTTTGAATGCTGTTTCGCTTGTTTGGTAAAACTAAGATTCAAAAATTCTAGAACTTCCTTCTAGGGGTTAGGGATGTAGTTCAAAGGTAGAGCACACGCATATCATATGCAAAACCCTGAGCTCAGTGGCACAAAAAACAAACAAAAAAACCTGGGGTGCACTCCCTGCCCTCTCAGAAGACCTGAATTCAGTTCCCAGATACAGTGATTCGCCCACCCTAACTCCAGCTCCGGGGGGGTCCTCAGTGCCCTCCTGCGCACCCAAGGGACCCACACTCACATAGACACAGGCACATAAATACTTTTAAAATAACAAAGCAAAATTCTTTCCCTCTAGAGAACTTACTGACTGAGCTGAGTATGGTTGCACATACCTCTAACCCTGCATTTAGAAGGCTGAGGTAGGGTGATCATGAGTTCTAGGCCAACCTCTGGTACACAGTGAGTTTGAGGCTAGCTAGCATCTATAATGAGGCCCTGTCTCCTGGAGGGAAGGGGAAAGGGAGGGAAGGAGGGATTTGGAATGGACCAACAGATGGGCAGTGGTGGTGCACACGTGTAACCTCAGCACTTGGGAGGCAGACACAGTAGGTCCCAGGCCAGCCAGGAATGTAGAGTCATCACATTGCATCTGCCTACACCAGTGTGTGGTTTCGAGGACATCTCAGGAAACTGGGCGTCTGCCCTCTCTCCATTCCTTCATAAACTGCTAAGACACAGAAAAACCCCTGTCTCAAAACTAAGTGAAATAATGGGCTGGAACCCAGGTTTGACTCCCAGCACCCACGTGGAGCTGCATCTCCAGTCTCAGAGGATCCACTGCCCTCTTCTGGCCTCCTCGGGCACTAGGCAGAAACACTGCACAGACATACATGCAGACAAAACACCCATACACATAAACAAATTTCACAAGTAAGATAAACATAAATTAATAAACAAACATTTTTAAAGGGTCAGCTAGGCAGGAAGCGCCTCCATGCGTACTGCGAGTGTGTGCACTCAGGGCCATGGCTGTACTGAGGGACACCATGCACCCCAAACTCAGTGCCAACACCAACATTAATGCCGGCTCATTCGGAAGAGCAAGAAAAGCAATATTATTGCCAAGGAAACTGCAACTCCTAATCAAGATACAGACCTGTTAATTTCTTAATTGCTTTACGCTTTACTCACATATTTTAAACTATAAGACATTCAAAAGGCTGACTTCAATGTTTCGTTCAGATTTGGTTTGTACTATGAACTGACTTTTGCAGACACAAACATGTTACCAGTTTCATGTTAAGGGATCACTGGAAATGGGAAGAAAACAAAGGAATCCACCATTCAGTTCTAATTTGCAGGAACAGATTTTCTGTAACTTGTAAATTATTTTGATTTATGGAGGGTCATTGCTGTATTTATAAATGCTGGAAAGAGGAACATCCTGATTCAATAGCGCCCCAAGTAACTGTATAACTTCAGGTGTGTAAACGGGGACACGTGGAAGGTGACTCACAGGACAATGGGAAATAGAGCAGTTTAGGAAGGAACAATGTGAGGGCAGACACCAGTTTTCCGAGATGCTCTGAAACCATACACTGGTGTGGGCGGATGCAGTGGAGGGGTCCAGTTACATTTGAATAAGCCAACAGAACACTTCATGATTTACAACAACCCAATCACACTGCCCATTCTTTTGAGGTTAAACGCTACCGACATAAGCTACACCTGAATCCAATCAGCGCAGAGACATGGGGAAGATTCACACGAAAGGACTAAATTTGTCACAAATGGGTTGGTTTCCGATCTTAATGTAGCCAGGTTGCTTTACCCTAACCTCCGTTGAGCAAATCAACTTAATGGGCACTGGGGGTGCCATAAAACTTAACAATGGACTGATTTTTAACTTTTAAAATATAGTTATGAAGCAAAACATTGCATAGCTTCTACGATACTGGAAATCAAATTAAATCTAGATGCTTTTTAACAGTCTTGACAGATATAATCCTAGTTACCATGTAAATTTATGGTAAGCCGCTCTGATATTAGCCACAGGTGCTACTTCTAATATATGAGCCGCATCTGGCTGGGAATAGAATTTCTCAGAGGATTGCAAATGACCTCACTATCAGACAATGGAGGGGGAAACATGACCACTGTGGCATATAAAAAGCTGAAGATGTGGTCCTCAGCTAAATATTTCACATAAAATCCACTTTACCTCTGTAGTTTACGTTAAAGGATATTAGGCTTTCAGTACTTAGGAGGCATAGATATATTTCAACAAAATGGCCAAAAGATTCAGAATGCAAGACAGCTCTGAGGACTACATATAATTCTAGTTTTCCAACCTTTGATCAGTGTCGGAAAAAATGATGTACTGAGACTTGAAAAGAAAATTCTTTCATGATTCCCAAGCACGCAACGTGATTAGACACCACTGAGCATTCCAAAGCAAGATGTCACAATTACCACGTCTACAGGCCCTTCACTGCAGCCCGCTGCCTGTGCCCGGGCGGTGGTTCTGAAGCACTTTGTAAAGGTCACTGACGTCATCATCACACCCAAAGAAACCATCTGACCTAGCAAAATTATTTCTTAAAAATCTCTGCAAGGAATCATCATTCCAAGTTTAAGGACTCATAACATCACCCGGAGCCTAACACAACGGGAAAGATCTGGGTCCCGCCACTTACTTGACTCAAAACTAAAAGCACAGCTAAGTAGAAAAATACAGGCCTGTCTGCTTTTAAGAAATCCTACCCAGCCACTCACTCCAAAGTCATCATTTGCCAGGGAACTGACAAGTGTGGAAATGTGACAGAGGATTTACAAATATTTAATTTCCCACGAAATAACTCTTCCCAAATTAAACAAGCACTCTTTATCTGGGGAAAATCTCAGCAAGAGAAAGCTTTGTGAATTATTCCACGGACCCTTGCAGCGCTCAACTGAGCGAGCAGTAGCCACAGAGCCCCGTCAGTCAGCACAACCTGTCCCTTCTGGGCTTCTCAAGTAACTGAAGGATGTGATGGTTTCTCCAATTTTATTTATTATGATTATTATTTTTTTAAGCTTCAACAGATCAATCCTACGTAGGTGACGATTTCTATTTACTTTCTTTTAAAGGCAGGGTCTTGCTATGTGCCCCACACAGGCCTTGAACTCACAATCCTGCCTCAGCCTCTTGAGTACTGGGCCTACAGGCATGTGCCACCAACAGCCTTATTTGCTTTTTTAACAAGTGGCTGGACCTGTGCCATCTCGATGGGCAGCAAGATCCCAAGCACCATGAACAACAAGGACATGATGTGACCTCGGATGACCACATATGATGACCGTGAGTCATTTGCAAAGGGGAGCTCGGCCTCCACTGTGAAGATGGTTCCTATATGAAAGTCCTGGCTAAGCTAACTGTGACCTTTTGGTGTCATGAGATACTATGTATCCCACCATCAAAAATCCCCACGCGGATCCTGGAGAGATGGCTCAGCGGTTAGGAGCATTTGCTGCCCTTGAAGAAGACCCAGGTTCAGTTCCCAGCACTCACGGGACAGCTTACCATCATAATTCTAGTTCCAGAGAATACAACACCCTCCAGTGGCTTCTACGGGTATTAGGTGGACACATGGTGCAAAGCAAACATGCAGCCAAAACATTTATACATATAAAAAGTTGAAAAATCATTAGGTAACGTTGGGATGATGACTCTGTCCTGTAAATCCATCACTTGAGAGGCTGAAGACTAAGTTGAAGGCCAGCTTTGCTGGGCCACACAGCGACCCCATCTCAACTGAAACACGGCTAAAATCACAGGAAAATGTAGAAGATGCTCACTATACACAAGACAAACTAAACAACTTCAACATTTCTACAACATGGCCCCAAAGCACATACACACTCGTGTTTAAGGTGGGCAGAAGGACCATTTTTATTCGACTTTTTTTTGCTTTCCAAATTATAAGATGCATTATGCAGAGAAAAAAAAAAAGCCTACTTATGGACCGGCCTAAATAAATGTGCCACGATGGCCTTATTTATTCTCTAAGAATCCTAGCTGCTCCCTGTGGGGCGAGCATAACCCACAAAGCCTGATTCAAACTCACAGTTCCAAACAAATAGAAAGGTGGAAGAGATACAAAGTTGCAAACTGACACCCTTGAGCGCAGATTAAGACATTCAAAACACATGACGGCTTCTCTTCTCAACCTCTGTAACCACAGCCATGGGGTCAGAGGCTTAGGAAGCCAGAGTGTCGGCCAGGTGAGCCTGTCCTCAGCACTGGAGATGGAAGCAGGAGGATCAGGAGTTCAAGGTCATCCTCGTCCAATCCTCGGTGAGTGCCCCACCAGGTTAGATAATAAGACTCTGCTGCCCTCTCGCCTCCCCATCAAAAGTGAATTCACAAAGTGCATGTTTGTTCCACAGCCTTCTACTCCTTCAGCTACAGCCACTTTTTGCTGTTCTTTCCTGCAGACAAACTGAGCTCAACTGTGTCTAAGAGTTAGGATTGATAACCGACACCAAGCTTTCTTGAACCTTAATGCTTTCTGGGCATGGCATAGGGAACTAGGTACCAAACTTCAGGCCAAATTCCTACCAGAAGCTGACCAATAGGAAACCTGGCTACCTTTTCCTTCAAAATATGCAAGCAACACCAGATATACTCAACTGTTGTTAGTTCTAAGATAAGACATTCCTAAACAAAATTGTCACCTGCTTCTGAGTTACACTGTAGTTCCTCAAAATGCAGATTAAAAGCTGTGTTTTTTGGCTAGAGTTTCTGGGCTTGGAGTTGCGAGCCTGTATTTCACTTCCTCTAGAAATAAGCCAACCCTCAAATCCTCTAAGTTCCCCATAACTAGCAAGGTGGGGATTCCAACAACCAGCCTTCAGGACTGTTGGGCTGCTGCAAATCACCTCAAAAGGAGTTACTAACTAATCCTAAGAGGCCTCAAATACTTCCTAGTAAGTACATGGAGCACTGTGACCCTCAGACTAGGGCCATATCCATAGATAAAGTGCCACCTTGCAAACATGAAGGCCAAGCTTGGTACCCAGAACCCACATTTTAAAAAGCTAGGTGTGGTGGTGTGAGTGTGTGATCTCAGGCCTGAGGAGGCTGAAACAGGCAGATGCTTGGAACACGCTGCCCAGGCCAGCCCAACTGGGAAATAATTCCAGGCCAGTGAGAGACCCTGTCTCAAAAAACAATGCGGATGACTTCCTAAGGAATGACACCTGAGGCTGACCTCTGGCTTCCACAGACGCGTAAGTGTATACACACACACACACACACACACACACACACACACACACACTCCTGTGACTGTAAACTATCCTCATAAACATCAGCTCTGGCTGTTTGGGTTAAATAATGCAACAAGGTTCAACAGTAGCATCTGTAGCCCAGGCACTGGGGGCTGAGATAGGAAGACAGTTTGAGCCCAGGAGCTTACAACCAGCTTGGGCAATAAATGAGACCCCTGCCACAAAAATCAAACAAAAACCTAAAAGCAATTCCTAAATAGAAACACACCCATTCTTTTACTTTTATGGACTAAACCCAGAGCCACCAAGCAACATCTATAGCACTTTCAAATTCTTATTCTGAGATAGGATTTTGCTAAGTTGCTCAGGCTGGCCTTGAACTGGGGCTGTAATTGTGGGTGGCTGAGGTTGCGGAGCCAACATAGTGAGTGACGGAAGGGACGCGGTAAGAGGCTGCCTCAGAACTGCACTGCAACAAGGCAGGGGTCTGTTCAGGGTTCGCACGGCCCCAGTGATCACGCCATCACACACAGCCACTCGGCAAGCACATGAGTGCATCCCTCAGAAAGCATCTGTCACTAGGAGAGGATGAGGGAAAGAGGAAGCCCCTACTGAGAAAGAGTTTTAAGAGACAAAAGGGAGAAAGGGTTAGGTGCCGGGGATTCAGAGCACTGACCTTCATGAAGCAAACCGAGGGGAGTCGTGGCAGTGGCTTTCTGCGTGGCCTGTTTCTGCGTGGCCTACACTGTTCTTGCTCTCACCCTCCTGGCCCCAAGCCATTGTCACCCTGGCAGAGCACGTTACGCTCGGGTCCTGGGAACTCCTCCTTTTAAGCTCTGACTTCCCAGAGTCAGCACCAAAGCACTAAGGTGCACGGGTAAGCTAACTCAAGGGCTGAAGGAAGACGCAACAGACAGGGAGCGTCTGAAGCCACGAGCACCTATGTAAGCATATGTGCTCCACGCTGGCTCAGGGCTGCCTCCACCTCACCCACCCTCACTGTGCTCATCAGTGACTCCCACCGGCTGGATCAATGCAGTGGCTTCCTTGGAAGTCACTTTACTGAGCCCTCCCTTCTTTTTCCTTTTTCCTTCTTTCTTTTTCTTTTCTTTCTTTTTTTTTTTTTCTTGCTTAATTATTATTTGGTGAGGGTTGGTGGGTAGGTATGTGTCGCGGTGCATGAGTAGCGGTCAGATGACAGCCTTGTGGAGACTGGCTCTTATTTCCGTGTTCCTATGCTGTGGCGGTCTGAATGAGGGATGTGCTCAAGGATATGGAATGCTTGACCGTCATGTGGTGTGGATGCCGCCTGGGAAGGTGCGGATGGCCTTGCTGGAGAAGTGCAAGCTGGGGGCAGGCCCTCAGAGGAAAACACCTCACATTCGTTCAGCTCACTCTCTGCTTCAGACTCGAGGTTGCAGATGTGAACTCCAGCTTCCTGCCACATCTTTCCAACCGTTATGGACTCTCCCTCTGGAACCAAAGCCAAAACATGGTGTTTGGGGCATGGCGTTTTATCACATTGACCTTCGGAAGAGTAACTAACACACATGGGTTCCAGGGATCAAAACTCAGGCTTTGTCAAATGCTTTGCCTTGAACTCACAAAATAACCCAAGCTGGCCTCAAATCTGCAGCGATTCGGTTGAACCTGAATCGGTCACCATATGGGGTAAGGACAGAACCAGCTCCAGCGGCTTCTCCATCACATGTGTTCCATGACATACCCAGGCCCACACAGACACAAATCAATAAAACAAAATAAAATGAAAACATTTTCATTCTCAGCCATCCTTTTGCCTCAGTTCCCCCAACTGCTAGGATTATAAGCGTGCACCACACCCGGTGGCTTCCTCCCTTCCTCTGGATTAGAAGTTCCCCTGGGTCTCCCTTCCCTCCAGTGGTGAACGGAGTCCCAAGCTCTCCCCGGCTGCAGTTACCGGGTTCTGTCACCTTTCCCTTGGCTTCCCCACACATGCTCATGACTTTCTGTTATCTATGACCCAGGTCTCATCTGAGTTCCGCTCTCAGACATGGCCACGTTTGCAGAGTCTGGATGTCTTACAGCAATTCCTACCTCACAGCGTCTAAACCAAAAGCGCCTTCACTGTGCTTAGTTTTCCCAGCTCAGAAAATGTATCTGCAACTGCCTGGTTCCTCCAGGTGCAAACATCCCCAACCCCTCCTGCTCCCCGCCTCCTCTCCAGTCAGAGGAGCCTGGGTATTCTCCTTAATTTGCTTTTACTTGTGTGTATGTGTGTATGTGTGTGTGTGTGTGTGTGTGTGTGTGTGTGTATGTACCTGGTTTTGGGGGTTTGTGCAACTCAGGCTGGCCTCGAACTCTGCTCATGTCATTTCTAAACATATCCAAGCCCTGCACGTCTCTGCTTTTCCCACCACTGCCCCATCCACTGCCCTGCGCTGTGTCCAGCCCAGCAGTGGCCTCTCTGCATGAATCCAGCAGCTCCCTTGCTATGCACCGCTAACTCTATACTTGACAGCCCGGGTGTCCTCTTCAAACAGTGCAGCCACCGTTCACTTCCTCACCCCCTCCCCTCACGGCTCCCCACGCACTTTTCCCTGTGGCAGGTGGAGGACTTGGCCCAGTCACTCAGCCTAAGCTTCAGCTTCCCCTTCCAAGACATAAGGGAAAGAACATTCACTCCACAGTTGTGTGCAGGCTACAGGAAGGAGCCCTCAAGTCTCTTTTGTATTAGCTCTTAGCATTTTTCTTCCTTTGTGGCCTTCAGCTCAATTTAGGATTATATATTCATCCTTTCTAGGCTGTCGCATTCCTACTGCACTGTAAGCTCAGTAATGACAGGAAACGATCTGCCATATTCGTCATTGCGCTCCAGTGTCTATTACATCTAACGTACATGACTTTGTAACTGTTTACTATTGAGTATGTAAGAAAACTCTACAAGTGGGAGGATGTGGGCAGATGTGGACAGATGTGTGGCCAGGGATCGGAAGAACAGCTTGAACACAACTGACTAGGGCGGCTGGGGTGACAAGGATCGAAGCTAGCTCCAGCACATCATTAACTTCCGGTGGCCTCTAAGGGCCATATGACCATGAGCAGAGAGGACCTCACAGATTACAATCCTGATCTCTGAATGAAGAAGCTTCTCGCAGGGGCCATGAGAGGTAGGGTCAGAGCAGGATGTGGGCAGCTCTGGACACCTCTGAGAAGATGAAACACAGCCAGGAAGAAACAATGGGAAGGCACGGGGTTTTCTGAGGAGACATGAGCATGGTCACAACCTCATGGCATTCAGGCCAAGCGAGTATGTGAGGAGGCTACAGGGGACAAGCAATCGGGAAGCGTCTATGTAACTCCACGGGATGGTAGGGGCACCCACGCCAACAGCACAGTCTGAGGGTGACTGGGCCGTTCCTAAGGATCGGCCCCGATGGCAACCTGCAGCCCCATCTGGAGTTGAAAAGAGACGCTACTACGGAGGAGAAATGCAAGCGGAATCAAAGTGACAAAAGTTCGCTCTCACACACCCTAGGCTCAAGGCAGCGGGGACAGCGTCCCACGGGGCCCTCCTGCCATCTGCAGCCCAGCTCACCGAGCTGGTGTCAGGGCCCCACATCCTCCCTGCCCCTGCCCTGTCATCTGCAAACTCATCCTTCCTGTCCTTCCCCCTCACACACATTCCAGACCTTGAGGGACCAACTCCACCCTTTCTGCAGGTACGCCCTGAAGCGGGCCTCCTTGGCTCACCAGCGCCCCACGTTGGACCTCATTAACCAGGAAAATTTTTAAAGATTCACTATTTTGTACAATTGGGATGTGCCATCTCCCCAACTAGCCAGGGCCTCCTTGGGGACGGAGATGAAACCATGATTCCGTGCTTCTGCTATAGCTCCTCCCTTCCTCCTCCCGGCCATAGGAAGCTAGCCCCTCGGTGGTGGGCACATAGTGCCTTGTGGCACTCGCTGAGCCACACAGCCTGTGTGGCTCTTGTTCCACCTGTCACTGAGTGCTGTTGTAGGCACCTGGGCACTGCCACACCCAGGGCTGTGACCGCGGAAGACAGTTTGATTACTGGCTTGGTAGAAGACCTTGGTCCTGCCCTGCTGTCCAGGAGCACCAAAGCAAACAGACTCGATCACAGTGTTTGCTATTACGATAGGACTGATTGACTGATACAATTGAATGACCTTTCATTGTTCAATAGTGAAGCATGGGCTACTCCCAGATTAGTGTGGCTTTGTTTGTGTCACCTGGTGAGTATCCCTCTCAGGAAGGTATGGTAAAACCAGCTATGGAAAGTCATCCAACAGGTTGTCCTTGGAAAACAAGATCCCTGCTAAAAAATGACCACGGGGGGGGGGGGACGCGGGAAAAGGGCTCTGAAAATATTGCAGCTGGAGCCAGAGATATAAGTTCAACTGTGACATGACCCAGTGTGACAAGCCATCCTAGAACCTCAGTTGGGCTCAGTGTCATCCTGTAAGAGTCTATGAATGAGTTTGTTAGCAGTCCTATTCTATCCCACATCAGAGGGACAGTAGTGCTGCTTACAGCAAGGGCTGGGTGGAGATGGCTCAGTGGTTAGAGCACTGGCTGCTCTTCTAGAGGACCTGGGTTCAATTCCCAGCACCCACACAGTGGTTCACAGCGCACAGCCATCTGTAACTACAGTTCCAGGAGATCTGAGGACCTCTCCAGAGGTCTGCAGGCACCAGGCATACACGGTCCAAAATTACATACATGTGTAGGCAAAACACATGTACACATACAATTTTAAAGTATCATCTGAAAGGGCATAGCAAAAGGAATAGAACCCAGAATGGCCAAAGCCAGGGAAGAACCTCCCTACCTGTCCCCTACCTGTCCCCTACCTGTCCCCTACCTGTCCCCTACCTGTCCCCTACCTGTCCCCTACCTGTCCCCTACCTGTCCACACCAGTGGATCAAGTCAGCCATCAGCCACAACCCAAGCCACTAGAAGTCAAGCACAGCTCTGTGCTGCCGATGCAAAGAACACAGCTGCACAGCCCCTCCAGCAGCACGCTACCGCCATGTTCTGAAACACATGAATCGTCCCAGTTCTAACGGGCCAGACCCCGGGGTCAAAGCTCACTGTCAAACCCAAACCTACTGCAGCGGAAACAAACGGCATGGAGGGAAGCAAGACCCAAACACCACAGAGGCAGCGTGTAGAGATTCTTTCCACTATGGCCCGCAGTGACTGAGTCCCCTAATTCCTGAGTATGATTTTCTTGTCAAGTAAGCATTACGCTACCCACTTGCGCCCACTTTATCCTGCTAACCTCATCTCAAGTACCTCCCAAACTCTAAATGCTACACTTAGGTACACTACCTTCACTTATACTAATGAAAGCAATTTATAGAAATGAAATTTATGTCAATGAATTTCATGACAATTTTTATTTGATAATAATTAGGGTACTTATAGGTGAACATCTGCTGATAGTAACAGTCTAGACCGGGCAGAGTTTAAACTCGCAGCCTTTTCCAGGCAATGTGGACACTATCTGTGAAAAGCAATAAAAAGCAGCGACTACATTAATCACAGCAGTATCTGCAGAGCATAAATCTGGAAAGCCCTTCTCGTCAGCTCAGATTGCTTTCTTATTTCACACACCTGATTTTCCGCCATCTGTAAGAGGGTTAGACAAACACTGTTGAGGAAATTATATTTCTTGGCCATTTGACTTTTATAAAATGCTCGGGCTAATTTCTGTAAACATAAGATTTACTGCATGACTAAGAGTCCATTTTTATTAAGGGGACACATGGTGACCGGTGTGGCTCCGCTCATGGCATCAGTTACCTTACTGGCACCTGTTTTACGTTTGTCCTTGTCCAGCCCGTGTGCTTTCACTGCCATGCATGAGCTCTACACCTGTTTATGGCACAAACAGCTGGCTCCATGGCCCAGCGACAACCCTGGAGGCTCTGGGTGGACAGCAACACTGGCATTTCAGTCATCAGTGACTGAAACTGACAGGGGCTACGACGTGGATGCCACAGGCAGCGCAGACACGTCTATCAGCCTCCAGAGTCTTAAGTAACGCTGGCTGAAGTACGGCCATCTCTAGTCTCCAAGGCAAACCAACAACGTCCTTATTCTTCACTTTTAGGTGGAGTGAAGTGTGGGTGTCTACGTGGATAGGTACAGGGGAGTGCCGGAGCTTGTGGTGGCCAGAAGAGGGCGCCCGATCCCTCGGAGCCATGTGGGTGTGGGGACTAAAGTCGGGTCCTCCATCTGGCAGTGTGTACTCTTAACCACTGGGCCAGGCCCAAAGGACACTTGCTGGTTTCTAGTCAACTATGGTCACAAAAGCCATCACTGGGCACATTAAACTTAAGCACTGTCTTGACAACCATGAATGTTCAGCTTACCCTGTGACAGAAATATAGACGCCAGCCTGTGCTTTCAAACAAAATGACACTTTCTACCCACATGGGCACTTCATCTTGGTGGCTGGGGGCAGGAGACGGGGTGCAGTGTGACTACTATCAATCAACATGAGACTCCTTCCTCAAGGAAAATAACTGACTGCTAACTTGATGCGCACAACAAAGAAGGAAGAACTATCGTATCACACGCTAGCAGCCGAGGCCGCCGCTAAAACTGCTGAGGGCTGTTAAGACTCCCATTGGCAGCAGGCAGTGCCTCGAAGTGTCCCTTTCTAGTGCTGTCCCACTGTCCACCCTCAACGTACTACAGAGCTGATTGACCACTGCTAAGGGTCACCTGCGGCTGCTTTACCCACCTGGCGAATCCAGGGATCCTCACGTTTGCAATTAGCAAGTACTTGTACCCATTTAAAATATCAAAAGAATTTCTATTGTATGGACGTAACCACATTTTAGAATAAAATCCCTTTGAGGAACTGAGATCGAGTGTACCCTGCTGGCCGCGTGCTACTGTCGGGAGGCCTGAAAGAGCCGTAAGCCGAGCGGAAGGTTTTCACCTGGGCCCAAACCAATGAAGTCCCGAAAACGCATAGCTCATTTTCCACAGTGGAAAGTGAGACAAAGAATGAAGCTTGTGATGCCATGACACACACTAATGAGCCGGCCCCCTAAAAACTGCAATACTCAACCACGTGAAACCTGCACCACTTTATTTATTTACTGTTCTGAGACAGAGGCAAGCCCATGGGGTCCAGGCTGCAGACTACACCGCTGTGCCTGCTGAAGACTTCATGTGGAGCTCGAGAGATGACTCCACAGTTGAGAGCACTGGCTGCTCTTGCAGAGGACGTGGGTTCGATTCCCAGCACCCCCATGGCGGCTCACACCCGTCTGTAACTCCAACTCCAGGGCCTCCATCGCCCTCTTCTGGCCTCCATAGGCACTGACTGCATACACATTCGGTGCACAGACACACATGCAGCCAGAACACTCACACATACAAAATAAAAATAAACATTTTTAAAGAACTTACATAATAAAAATGAAAAGGTTATTTAAAGAGTCAAAAAAAATGGCTGGGCATAAGTGCCACCCACTGTAAAATCGCAGAAACTGGGCATCAGGCTTGGAAGGTAGAAGCTTTAAAAGTTTGAGGCCTGCCTAAAAATATAATAATGAACACAACATTTGTTTTTGGTCTTCTGACTGTTTGAGGGGCTCACCACCCAGCTCCCAAGTAAATCACACACAGAGCTTAGTCTTAATTATGAATGCCTGGCCTCGGCTTGGCTGGTTTCTAGCCAGCCTTCCTTAAATTATCCCATCTACCTTTTGCCACTGGCCTTTCTACTTTTCTTACTTCTGTACATCCTTCTTTCACTCTGTGGGAGGCTGGGTAGCTGCTGGCCCCATGTCCTCCTCCCCACCCTCTCTTCTCCTTTCTCTCCCTTGTTTCTCCTTCTATCTGTGCTCCCTGCCTGCCAGCCCTGCCTGTCCTTGCTCCTGCCTCCCTTTCGGCCATTCATCTCTTTATTAGACCATCAGGTGTTTTAGACAAGCAAAGAATCACAGCTTCACAGAGTTTTTTTTTTTTTTTTTAATGCAGCATAAACAAAAATCACACACCTTAAAATAATACTTTACCACAAGGGAGATGTCTCAGTGGGTAAGAGCGCTTGTTATGCAAGCATCAGATCCTGGGGGGTGTTGTGCATGCATGAGAGTGTGTGTGTGTGTGTGTGTGTGTGTGTGTGTGTGTGTGTGTGTGTGTGTGCATGCATGAGTGTGTGTGTGTGTGTGTGTGTGTGTGTGATGTGGATATATCCATGAACACACATGCAAAGTTAAAGCAAGGATTCCAATGCCTTTCTACACCTCACTTACTGAGACAGGGTCCCTCACTGAACTAAGAAGCAGGGCATGGCGGCTCTGTGTGACAAATGGAGAGACAAGCGGATCCCAAGAGCTCTCTGTCTGCAGTGAGCCTAGGGCAAACGCCAGACTTCCAGTTCAGTGAGAGGTCCTGTTCAGACAATAAGACAGAGAGAAAGACATCACTTCCTGGTTTGGCTTTTGCCTGTGCTGTGCAAGGCTGTGCTTACAGCTTCACTTTCACATACATGCAACACACATACATACACACACATGCCTGAGAACAGCAAAAACAAGTTCAGGCCCACAGCGTTTTGAAGGAAAGCTCGCAAACCCAGCTTGCACACAAGGAGGACTGTGTGTAGTGGGTAAACTTCTAGGTTAGAACATGAGAACCTGGAGTTTACGTTCACAGGCCTTGTTGACTGGCTGTAAAGAGCTAGAGGATAGCACGTTGAAGACCCTGATTTTGATTCCCAGCATGTCAGTCTAAAAAAAGAAAAGACTCCACGACTGGAGGAACAGTCCCAGCAATCAGGAGACAGAGGCAGACAAATATCTGTGAGTTCAAAGCCAGCCTGGTCTACAGAGTGAGTTCCAGGCCAACCAGGGCCATATAGTGAGACTCTGTCTTGAAAACTAATAAACAAATAAACAAAAGGAGTGCTGTCTTAGTCAGGGTTTTAACTGCTGTGAAGAGACACCATGACCACGACAACTCTTACGAAGAAAACATTCAATTGGGATGGCGCGTTTACAGTTTCAGGGTTCCGTCTGCTATCATGATGACAGGGAACACGGCAGAAAGGGGGCAGATGCGCTGCTGGAGCTGAGAGGGCTGCACCTTGCAGACAACAGGAAGTCGACCAACGGTGTGACACTGAGAGGTGACTGAGCAAAAGACCCCAGAGTGACACACCATTCTCACTCCAGCAAGGCCACGCCTCCTAATAGTGCCACTCCCTGAGAGCATGGGGACCAGTTACATCCCAACCACCACAGGGGCCCCACAAGTGCCTCCTGTGCTATCTGCTCTCTAATCTTGTGACCAAATACCTGGCCAGAAGCAACCTAAGGAAGCAGGAGCAGTTCGGTTTATATTTCCAGGGGGCACAGCCCATTAGGAAAGGAAGGCCCAGCAGCAGGAAGATTCGATTCAGCATGGGGAAACAGGGATCAACCCCTTTTCTCCTTCTGCTAGTTCAGAGCCACAGGCCTTGCGGTGATGCTGCCCACATTCAGGCTGGGTCTTCCCTCCTTGCTTAAAACTTTTCTGGGCCGGCGGTGGTGGCCCACACCTTTAATCCCAGCATTCTGGAGGCAGAGGCAGGTGGGTCTCTGTGAGTTTGAGGGCAGCCTGGACTACAGAGTGAGTTCTAGGACAGCCAGGGCTACACAGAGAAATGCTGTCTCGGAAAAACAAAACAAAACAAAACTTTTCTGGAAATACTGTCATCAGAACCCACAATGTTATGTTTCCGTGGTGATTCTAAATTTAGACAATGGGTGTGAGAGATGGCTGAACAGGTAAACACACCTGCTGCCAAGCCTGATGACCTGAATTCAATGCCCTGGTCCCACATGATGAACAGAGAGAACTGAGTCCACAAGTCATCCTCTGACCTTCACACATGCCCCCACACACATACACACACATGTCCACAGCATATGCATGCCCCACACACACACATACACACACATGTCCACAGCATATACATGCGCCCCTACACACACATGTCCACAGCATATGCATGAACTCACACACACATACACACACTCACTCAATGTCCACAGCATATGCATGCACACACACATACACACACACACACACACTCACACAATGTCCACAGCATATGCATGCACACACACATACACACACACACACACACACTCACACAATGTCCACAGCATATGCATGCACACACACATACACACACACACACACACACTCACACAATGTCCACAGCATATGCATGCACACACACATACACACACACACACACTCACACAATGTCCACAGCATATGCATGCACACACACACATACACACATGTCCACAGCATATGCATGCACACACACATACACACATGTCCACAGCATATGCATGCCCACACACACACACACACACACACATGCCCACAAAAATATTCATGCACCCACACACACACACACACACACACACACACACACACACTCACACAATGTCCACAGCATATGCATGCACCCACATACACGTCCACAAAATATGCATGCACACACACACAAGTCCACAGCATAGGCATGCACACACACACACATTGTCCACAGCATATGTATGCCCACACACACACACACACACACACACGTCCACAGCATATGCATGCACACCCTGCACATACACACTAAACAGAATATAATGAAAACTGACAGGGTTAACCAGCACGTGGTTCAGAAAGATGACCCAACGCACCCTCACCGTCACTACTGCATCTCTCAACGCCTGGACTCCAGGGACCAATGGTTTAGCCCCTCCTCTGTACCCACCTTTATTTCTCCCGCCCCTCTATTACTCCATGGCACTTGTTTGCCCGCAATTCAGCTCTTTTTTTTTTTCAGTCCAACCCAGTATCTGCTCCAAGCCTGTGCCCATGTAGCTGAACACAGCTGTATATATTTGAGTGCATGCTTGCATGCATGTGTGCGCACGTTGTGTGTGCGTGTATTGTGCACGTGCATGTGTGCGTGTGTGTGCATTTGCGTGTGTGTATGTCTATGTCTGTGTGTCTGTGTGTGCGTGCTATGGTGCAAGTGTACAGGCCAGGGACCCACCTTAGGGAGTTAGTTCTCTCCTTCCACCGGGTGGGTCCTGGGGCCTGAACTGGGGTCATCAGGTTTAGAAGCACATGCCTTTACCTGCTGAGCCATCTCACCAGCCTGTGGTGTGGTGTTTTCTTTGTGTCAGAGACCCTCTTCATGGCCCAAGCTGACGTCACACCATGGTCTTTCTGCCTTGGTGTCCTAAGTGCTAGGACTACAGTATGGCACCACACCAGCTGGTACTCTCCTCCTGTACATAAATAACATCAACAGCAGCAAAGCCATTCCGCAACCATTGTGAATTAGGAAGAGCAGTGTAGTCTATGACGATGCCTGCACACAGACAGGCATGAATAATCAAAGACCTACCCTGTTCTGACAATACCCAAGAAAGGGCAAAGTTGGTTCCTCGGAACAGTCCCAATCTGCTAGTGCACGCTAAATGCCACCACCAGGCCTTCAACACTGTCTTCCTGAGATGCTGCACATGTGTCCCCTCCCTCTCCTCCCAACAGTGTGTCCTGGCTATGTGTGGGCAGTGATAGCTGGCCACGACACCAGTGCCAGCACAGGCCACTACCCAGGTAGAAGTCACTGCTATCAGTGAGTCAGGATGTGATGTTGATGCTGGCTCCCCTTCCTAAAAACTGGATGGGAAGGCCCAGGCAGTGGAACGTCACGGTGAGCAATGGCACAGTTAACCCAAGATGCCCTGCGAAGCTTCCCTCCCACCCAGGGTGTGGAGGTGCCGGAGGACCGACCCAGGGCAGAGCCTGAGACAGCACCACTCTAGTACTTTAAGCCACATGTTCAAGCCCAATAAATTAGCCCAGGCTTAAAGCAGTCAAGCTGTACACATGTAAGAATTTTAATAAGCCTGGAAAAGGCTACCTGGAGCTATGTACAGCTTACTGTGCCAGTGAGATGCCCTGCCACCAACCACAGAGTCTGAGCCCTGACAGGGGCTGGGGAGCACTGCAGGCAACAGCAACCGAGTCGGTTTGCAGGTTTTCTCAGGACTTGGGGACTTAGAGCAAATGGCTGGCAGCCAGATGACAGACAAACAGAGCAGGGCAGGCGACGTAGCAGAGCCAGTGGCATTTACCAGGAAGCGGTGCCAAGCGCTTCTTCAGTGGGAATCTGGTGCTTGCACACCCTTGTAGGAACCAGCAAACACTGTAATCAATGTCTACACTGTAATCAATGCCTGTGTGTACTCAGAACCGTGTTAGGAACAATGGAGAGCTAAGCAAACACCGTTTCTGACTCCTAGATGCCAGCACCTAACATAAATAAAAACAATAAATCTGTCCAAAGGATTACCAAAGTAACTAAGCAAACACAAGCGAGTCAAAGGCATTTACCTTACACAAATGCAGTGGAGTAATCATGAAGGCTAAGTCATGGGAGATGACTCTCTGAACAGGGTGGGGCCCAAATGGAACAGTTACATTTGGAGGTTGAGTCTCTGGGGGCGGGGGCAGATTTTAAGAAAATGTTCAAGGGCTGGATATCAGGCTAGAAACGGGCCAAGAGAAGAGGCACAGCACAGGAGAGAGTTAGAGTCAAAAATACAACTATGAGTTTTTCCTGAGAGCCCTGAGAAAGCAGAGAGAGCAAGCAGGTTATGTTTCTCAAGGGCCTTCTCTATGCAGCCCTTCAATATACAGAAAACACTCATATCCTCATTCAGGGTTATTTGAAATTCAGGAAAAGACTAAATCGTGCCCAAATCAAAGCTACAACGATTTTAGGATCTGATATTCACCATTCTCATTCTCCCTCTCTTCCCGCCCCCCCCCCTTGAAATTTGGGTCAGGCTAACGGTGAGGTCACGATCCTGCCAGGTTTCCGAAAGGCTAGGATTACAGGTGTATCCCACCCACCACACAGCACTTTCCCAGGTTAGAACCTGGAGTCAGCAGGGGCAGGCTGTGCCACTGAGCTCATGGAAAGAGAGGGCGTGGGTCTTAGTGCACGTGCGGCCAGACCAGCAGTTGTCACAGGACAGTAGACAAACACTGAGCCTCCGCGCATCAGTAATTAATGCACAGGGATTACCTGGTTAAAGCTCTTGAAGGTGAACTCTTTGTAGATGGCATCTCTGTCACTCAATTCCGACCATCCCGCTGCTTTCAGGCCGGGGAGAAGTTGGCTCCTCTCCTCCGCTGTGAGCCACTGTGCATCTGAAGACTAGGACGGAAACACATCTCTTGTTGGAAAGGGTGGCATTTATCTAAGCTCTTTCCATAAACGTATGCCTCTTTGGGAAGTGGTGGAGAAGCGTCTCAAGGGTAACAAAGTCTAGCCAAGGCTCATTCCTTTACCCTCAACAGATAGGCAAACTCTATGTGGGCTGCCCAAGAGAAGATGGCTGGTGTCCTGGTCTACTCCAGACTCGGAGATTCAGCAACTCTGGTTTATTACAGCTACAAGTAAGACTGCCACTGCCTCGGGCCTTCTTAGATGCCTCAGAATCCCCAGATGTGCAACCCAGGCAACACCAACTCTCCAGGGAAGCTACTGGAAGGGCCAGAACCAGAACCCAGGGCTCTAACCCTGGCCTGACACTCTGGATGCACTTCCTGCACCTCCAGTCTCTGCAGCTCACTCAAGCGGGTTGAACTATTTAGGGTGTCTATTCCCTGTCACATGTTATGAAAACCCCACTACAGAGTGGGAAACCAAGTGTACATTTCCATGGAATTTCATACAACCAGGTTGGGGGTCCACAGCCCCTCTACCACAGGCAGAAAGTCTTTGCATTGATAACAGAGCACCAGTAGAACAAGCTCCCTGCCTGTGTGTCTGGACCACCCGGAGCATCCACGGCACCTGCCTGCCCCGTGCACCGCACCCCTACTCTCCCTTCAATGACACAACTCACCATGGACACATTCCTATAAGCTGAGAACACCCACGGACACCCCACGCCTCACCTCCTTGCAGGGAAACTGGAGGACTAGGAGACCATCTCGGAAAGACTCTCCCGCAAAGACAGAGCTAATGTTGATGGCTCCAGACTCTGTACAGGAAGCTGCAACCCACTGCTACTTCTGGAACCCTCAAACCTCTTATCACAGACGTTACAATTAAGAAGGCACAAACGCCAGGCTGCCGTGACACACGCCTTAAACCCAGCACTCAGAAGGCAGAGGCAGGGGGATCTCTTTGAGTTCCTGGTCTACAGAGTGAGTTCCAGGACAGCCAGGGGCCACACAATAAAACCCTGTCAGGGAAAGGGGAAAAGATAGTTCTGAATAGTTCTGAAACCTCTCTCTCTCTCTCTCTCTCTCTCTCTCTCTCTCTCTCTCTCTCTCTCTCTCTCTCTCTCCCTGTCTGTCTGTCTGTCTGTCTCTCTCCCCCCACCCCCACCCCCCTCTGGGGAGAGAAAGTTCTCACTATGAACTCATGGCAATTGTCCCGTCTCAGCCTCCTCAGTGCTGGATTTGCAGACATTCACTACCAAACCCACTGAGTTCTGAAATTTCTCACACAGAGGTCTACTATAGGAAATAAGCTAAACTGTGGTGCTGAGCTAGCCACAGTCCTATGGAGTGCGGAAGCGCATAGGCTGGCTCGTGAAAGATGTCCACCCAGCAGCAGGGACTGTGGTGAGCACTGTGAGATGAAATGGAGCCCACATAACACCAATGGCCCCGAAGAGACGTGCCCTCAGCAGAACACTTTGCTTGGGGGGTTTCAATTGTGGTTTATTTACCTTTTATTTACTTGTCTGTTTGTTTTAGTTTTTCAAGACAGGGTTTCTCTGTGTAACAGAGTTCTGTACTGGAACTCACTTTATAGAACAGGCTGGCCTCAAATTCCATCTGCCTTCCCAAGGCCTGGGACTTAAGGCATGGACTCATTCACTTTCATCGTATGTAAGGGTTTTGCCTGCATATACATATGCACCGTGCGCATATATGTTGCTAACAGAGGACAGGAGAGGGCATCAGACTCCCTGACACTGAAGTTTCAGATGGCTGTGAGCCACCATATTGGGTGCTGGGACAGACTCTCTGCCAGAGCGGCAGGTGATCTTAACTGCTTGGTCGCCTGTCCAGCGCCCAGCACAGGCCTTTGAAGTAGCCAGGGAATGTTCCTCATAAGAGCTGGGGGAGATGTGAACAGGCACAGGCCCTAGGAGTATACACAGTTATTACCTTTTTAACTTTTTACTGCTGGGTGCTGAACCTGGCTTCTCTGGGATTCAGGGCCCTTGGGTCTATAGTAGGGATGGCACAGTAGCAAAACGCCAAGACTGTTTGCTTGTTCACTTTTTAAATACTTAAAAGAGATCGTTCGGTGTACACCTTAATCCCAGGCCTTAGGAGGCAGACGCTGGCTGATCTGTGTGTTTAAAGCCAGCCTGGTCTACATCCCCACTGTAAGATCCAAAGGAAGAGGGAGAGGGAGAGGGAGAGAGGAAGAAGGGCTGAACGGAGGGGAGAGGGAAAGCAAAGACCTCGAGTAATGGTGGCCAACAGAGACTCCGGCTCAGGGCAGCCATTCAAACCAAAGTGTTTACTCATTCCTTCCCAGACACCATAATTGTATAAGATCAGAGCACTGTGGGGAGGAGTATGCCTTGAGACACACCTACGGGACAGCAATCACGCTGTGCAGAATTTTGAGCTATTTTACATATTACAAATTAAAGAAATTTCACAGCCAGGGTGGTGGTCATGTCTGCGTTCTCAGCACTTGGAAGGTGAAAGCAGAAATGTCTAACAGGCTTTCTTTTGGGCCGCCCACCAGTTCCCAAATCGTGACATGTGGATTTACTGTTAGTCATGAATGCCGGCCTAGTCTGTGCTGTCCCCTCTCCCTTATAACTTATCCTAGCCTGTTTCTCCTCGTCTGCCCTTTGCCTCGGGCTCCTGCCTCTCTCTCATCCGCTGTGTCCTGCTTGCACTGCCGGCTCTGAGTCTGGCTGGCTGCTGGTGGCTCCCAGTCCCCCTCTCTCCCCCTCATCCTCCTCTTTCTTTTCTTCCCTCTTCTATTTATTTTCTGTCTTCCAGCCTCACCTGTCCCTCTACTGCCTAGCTATTGGCCATTTTGCTTTTTATTAGGCCCTCAGATTCCTTAGGTAGACAAGGTAAAACAGAGACACATTTTTGCATAACTAAACAAATGCAGCACAAATGCAACACTCCTTTATGCAGTTAAAGTAATATTCTGCAACCCAAACAAATGTGACACATCTTTACATAGTTAAGTATTCCACAACACTAGTATATCAAGTTCAAGGTCAGCCTCAGCTACATGAGACCCATCTCACTGAAACAGACAAAACAAAGTTCCATCCCTTCTCCTATTGGGAGAAAGGAAACACGTGGGAAGGATGCATAGGGGAATGTCATTAGTGTACCTGAACTTCACACGCAGAACTTCACACGCACGTACACCTTGTGAAAAACTGTTTTAATTAGGTTAATTTTTAAAAACATGTTAACCAAATGCAATGGCTGGTCCCGGATTACACCACACAAAAAAAAAAGTTTCTAAAGTAATTAGTCAAAAACAATGGACGTTATCAGCAATAATGTTCTGACTTCAACAATTCTACTGTGTACTCAAAGAAAAATCATTTGTTTCAGGAAATTCGTTATAGAAATTTTACAGGACTATAAACCATGTCTGTGACTTATTCATACAAAATCTTTCCAAGCGGGCTCTAATAAGCGGCTGGGAATGAAAAGTGCGCTTCATGCTACATTTCCACTAGATGGAGCTACGTGTTAAAACTTCCCCTCGATTTGCCTCCCTCCACCTCACCCTCCGAACCCCTCCCAGACGGCATCGCGGCTCCTCTCTGGCTTCGCGGTAATCCTCCTGCCTCAGCCTCTCTGGGCGCAGGAATTACACGACACAACGCACGGCCAAAACACTAATGTCTGAAGTAAGAAAACTTAAAATGTCCTCTCTACAAGTGGTGAGAAATCGACGTGCCGTTCAAAAACCTGGGCGGAAGGGTAATTTGCTAAGTAATTCTTCCTAAAGCTGACGACCAAGCCTGGCCCGCGAGGTGGCCGCCCGCTGCACACACGTGGCCGGCCCACTGGTTCACCACCAGTCTTCACACTGAGATTTGGGTTTTTTGTTTTGCTTTGCTTCGTTTTGGACGAGATTGTTTCCGGAGAGCGAGCTCGTAAGCGTCGGCGGGAGCTGCTGGGCCGTCTCGGTGTGTGGCAGGTGCCACCCGCGGGCGCGGCTGGCCTCGAACTCACTCGCGCCCTCCAGCCGCCGCCTGCCCGCTGCCGCAGGTCTGCGCGCGCAGCCGCCCCGCCGGCCCCCGGCCCGGTGTCCCGCCGGGCGCTCGCACTCACCATGGCCGCCCGGCTCGCGCCCCGGCCGCGTAGCGCCGCCAGCCCGCGCAGGACGCCGCGCGCGCCCGCCGCCGCCGCCATGGCCCGGGCTGCCCGGCGCGATGCCTGACGCGGCCCGAAGGCCCCCGCAGCGGGACGGCCGCGGCGCCCGCAGCACCCTGAGCCTCCTCGGCCGGGCGAGCAGCCCCGGGCCGGCGGGAGAGCAGCGCCGGCGAGCGCGGGGTCACCGCTCCGAGCTCGGCGGCCTTGGCGGCTCGGCTCGCTCGGCATCGGCTGCGGGGCGTGCACAGGTGCATGGCTGCAGCGCGGCCCGACGCCGCCCGGGACCGCAGGCACAGTGGCGCCTCGTGCGCCGGGACGTGTTCCTTCATGTGGCGCGCGCGTGTGTCTGTGTGTCTGCCCGTGTGTGTGTGTGTGTGTGTGTGTGTGTGTCTGCCCGTGTGTGTGTGTGTGTGTGTGTGTGTGTGTCTGTCTGTCTGTCTGTCTGTCTGCGTGTGTCTGCATGTGTGTGTGTCTGAGTGTGTCTCTGTGTGTGTGTGTTAATATTTATTATTCTTTTGCAGTTTTGGGATTTTGTTTTTGTTTTTGAGACTTAATTGACAATAAAATTCACTCTAAAAATCTATGGTGTGGGGCCAGGGTTTTAACGCTGTTCTAAGTTTTGGTTAAAATGTTTCGGCTTTTAGTTCCGCTTGTATCTTTTTTGTTTTGTTGTTGTTTGACTTGGTTTTGGTTTTTTGAGTCAGGGTTTGTGTGTATAGACCTGTTGTTGTTTGACTTGGTTTTGGTTTTTTGAGTCAGGGTTTGTGTGTATAGACCTGGCTGCCCTGGAACTCACGCTGTAGACCAGGCTGGCCTCGAACTCAGATCTGCCTGCCTCTGCCTCCTGAGTATGCCACCACAGCCTGGCCATCCTTTTGGGTTTTTTACTAAGTAACTATTTTGTATTCCTTTCTTGAGACAGTTTTATGTGGGCCAGGTACAACATTGTAGAGGCTCGCCTCCACCTTCCAGGAGCTCTGTGTTGATGATCATAGCGGTGTATTAGCGCCTAGGAAAGTGACATCATCATCCAACATGGGCTCTGTGAGTGTCACACTCACCCGAGAAGCCCCCAGATGGGCCATGAAGCTGGCTCAGCAGGTGAAGGTTCTTTCAGTCAAGCCTGCCAACCTATTTGGTCCCCAGGACCCACTGGTGAGTGGAGAGAGCTGTCAGTCATCATAAGTTGTCCTCTGAGCTCTGCATGTGCGCGCGCGCGCGCGCGCGGCACACACGTACATACGTTTAAAGGGGGGGGGGCTCTCAGGTCTGGAGAGATGGCTCAGAGGTTAGGAGCACTTTGCTGCTCTTACAGAGGACCTGGGTTCTATTCCCAGCACCCATGGCAGCTCACAACCATCTGCGACTCCAGTTCCAGGAAATCCGACATCCTCTTCTAGATTTCAGAAGACCAGGCACACACAATGCACATACATAAAGGCAAAACATCCACACACATACAAAAGTGAAGTTCAAAAGACAATTTTAACAGTGTGTGTCTGTAGTAGATGCCATGCTTGGCTTGTGATGCTGGAACTAATCGAGCTGTCCTCCACCTCAACCCCCTCATCCTGTCTCTGACTAATCGAGATTTCTCTTCTCCAGGCAATAACCTCCTTCTGAAATCCCTCCAGGGGAACCCCATATAAGTAGCTTTAGTTAAGCGTTAGAGGCAAAGACATTGGTCTGCTAGAAATTGTGGCCACTCACTCTCTCTCTCTCTCTCCCTAGACTTTAGAATAGAATAGAGCCTCATTGGGTAATAAAGAGCATTTTTAAAAATTCTACTGTGGTTTGAATAACAATGGCCCCATAGGCTCATGGATTTGAATGTTTGGTCTCCAGGGAGGCACAATCCTAGGACATGGAGTCTTGGAGTGGATGTGGCCGTGTTGGAGGAAGTGTGTTGTGGAATATTTGTACACTGTGAGAAAATGTATTGCTGTGACTGGTGTAATAAAACCTCAACGGCCAACAGCTAGGAAGAAGTTAGGCAGGAAGGACTTCCAGGGACAGAGAGGACTTGGAGAGGAAAGTCGCCAGCCAGACAGGGAGAGGAAACAGGAAATGCAAGATGGAATAGAGGTAATGCCACATGGCAGAACACAGATTTAAAAACACGGGTTAATTTAAGTTATAAGAGCTAGCCGATACAAGCCTAAGCTAAAGGCCAAGCTTTCACAATTAATACGTCCTCTCGTTGGCCACCCAAAGTTAAGCCCAGCTACAGACTGTGTCACTTTGACTTTGGGGTTTGGAATGGAGCCACCTCTCCACTAACAAGTTGCCTACTCCATATCTGCCTTCGTGCCAACATGCTTCCCACGATGATAAACGGACTAACCCTGAATTGTAAGCCAGCCCCAATCAAACGTTTTCCTTTATAAGAGTTGTCGTGGTCATGGTGTCTCTCCACAGCAATAGACTGTGACTAAGACACCTTTCTTTGGGGCTGGAGAGATAGCAGTTAAGAACATCTCACTGGCTGCTCTTCTAGAGGCACTGGCTTCAAAACCAAACACACACAAATGCGTGTGTGTGCATGTGCGTGCCTCTTTTTGGTTTGGTTTGGGTTTTGTTTGTTTTTTGAGACAAGTTTTTCTCTGTGTAGCCTTGGTCATCCTGGAACTAGCTCTCTAGACCATGCCTGCCTCTGCCTCCTGAGTACTAGATTATAGGTGTATGTTACTACTGACTGGCCTGAAATCCCACTTTTGAAAGAGTAATTCTCACTCCAGAAGATACTCCAAAGGAAATGAGAATATTATGATAATATCCAGATTAAAAAGGCAAGTGTGGCCAGAAAGTGGTGGTGCGCACACTCTAATCCCAGCACTCGGGAAGCAGAGGCAGAAGCAGAAGCAGGTGGATCTCTGTAAGTTCAAGACCAGCCTGGTCTACAAGAGCTACTTCCAGGACAGCCTCCAAAGCCACAGAGGAAACCCTGTCTTGAAAAACCAAAAAAAAAAAAAAAAAAAAGGCAAGTGTTAAACTTACTTAAAGGCCTATTCTCTACCTAAGGTTAAGAACACTACCAGGAGCCAGAAAGATGACATAGCAGGAAGAAGCACTTGCCACCAAAGCTCGGGCACTCACTCGGGTTCAATCCCTCGGACCACGTCATGGAAGGTGAGAACTGGCCCCACAAGTTGTCCTCTGACCGCATCTGCGCCTGAACACATACGCACTAAATAAAAAGGAAAATGTCTTAAACCACTGGCAACAGTGAAATAGTACTCATTTGATAAAATAAAGGTGTTCTGCCAGATATGTGTAGTAGCACACACCTGTGTCACTACAGAGGCACTGGGGGCTGAGGTAGCTGGTGAGTTTGAGCCAGTCCAGCTTACACAGAAGGCCCCGTCTCAAAAACTAACAAAGATGGAAGGTGCTTGTGGTGCCCACTCTGAGGGTGTCTGAGCTTGGTCCCCCGCTGGCAGTGCTGTCTGGAGGGTTATGGACTTTCCAGAGGGTGGAGCCTTGCTGGAGGTGTCACCTAAGACAGGTCTGAGAGCCTGTAGCCTTGTCCCCACTCCCAGGTCACTCTCTCTGCTTCCTGTCTGCAGCTAAAAATGTGACCTCTCTCCTCCCTATTCTATGCCTTCCCAACACTCTCAGCTCTCTCTTGACCTGCAAACCAAAATAAACTTTCTTCCATATCTCCCTTTCGGTGGTTTCATCACAACAAAGAGAACCGGATACAGAGCTGAATTCTGTTATCATTACAACACACTGGAAAAGACCAGAGGTGAACACAGTCAAAGGTCACTTGGCTGTGGCACAGAATAACACAGAGCCTATCCTCTGGGCTTGGAGCCAAGTGTGGTGGCACACATCAGGGATCCCATAGTAAGAGCCACAGGCAGGAGGAGCCAACGTCCAAGGCCAGCCAGCCCGAGCTACATCTCAAATTCAAAGAAGGAAACAACACAAACCCTACAACAGGGGTCTGGAAGCCGCACAGCCAATACGGAGTTATTCCAAGCTTCAGCTCGAATACTGACAGGAAGACAGTTGGTAGTAGCAGTCTTAGAGTTGTGTGTGTAACTGAATCAGTACGGCAAAGAATTTTAGAAAGTAGCTGGCCTTCAGAGTGATGATTCCAATGTTACTGTGAGAGTCAGAATCACTAAGGTTTGTTTTTCTCTCCTAGATTTGTAATTACAGGCCAGGGCTCTCAACTTACTGGGCAAATGATTACCCATTCTCGGCCTTAGTTTGCTCATCTGTAAACAGAAGTGATGGTCTCTTTCTGAGTCACAGTCCCCTTCTCCAGGGCACACCCAACAAGGGCTGTCCTGACACCACATACACCATAAAGTTGTAAGCTCTCAATACAATGCTGTTCCTACGGAATGAGGAGTATTTTATACACACTGAGGTAATGTCTAAAACACTGGAAGCAGTTAGCATGAGAGTAATTTATCAAGCCAGGTGCAGTGTGCACCTTTAATCCCAGCACTTGGGAGGCAGAGGCAGGAGGATCTCCATGAATTCAAGGCCAGCTTTGTCTACATAACAAACTTCGGGCTAGCCAAGGCTATATGAAATCCTGTCTCAAAAAACACTAAGCATAGAGGCCAGAGGATCCTGGGATTCCAGGCCAGCCTGCTCTACACAGCAAGTTCCAGGACAGCCAGGGCTAAACAGAAAAGCCCTGTCTCTAAAGACCGATGATGATGACGATGATGATGATTATACAGGTATATATAAATTATATGCTGCCTCTATAGAAATTTATGATTTTTCAAGTGTATGAAGGGCACGTTGTGACCATGTAGAGGTCAGAAAACGGGTTCTGAACTCAGGTATTCATACGTGGTGGCAAGCATCTCTATACGCTAAGCCATCTCAGCAGCCCCGGGGGGGGGGGTCACTCTTCTAAGTGTGTCCTAAACTAGACTCAACTTTCAGGCAAGAACAGTGTTTTGGAGGTTTTTGGTTTTTTGTTGTTGTTATTTGTTTTGGTTTTTGGTTTTTCGAGACAGGGTTTCTCTGTGGCTTTGAAGAATAGTGTTTTATGTTTCCTTTGGATCTCCACCCAGCTCAGTGTTCAGAGGTTTGCTTGTCTTGGTTTTCAAAACAGGGTTTTTGCCCTGATCATTATGGAGATCAGGCTGGCCTTGAACTCAGAGACCCACCTGCCTCTGCCTCCCAAAGCTGCCTAGCTCAGTGTTCAGAGTTTTAAAGTTCAAATCATGCATAGTGGATACACAACTGACTAAAGTTCATACTCTAACACAGATTTAACATGTTTTAATTAGAACTTTTTTTCCCTACCATCTGCAAGTGAACCCTCTTTGAATTCAGAAAAAACAGAGATCACAGAACAATAGGCATGTGACCTTTTATTTTCCACACCAGGCTGCTCAGATGCCCACAGCCATCCTGGTTACTTTCTTGGTAGAACACTTTCCTGCTTAATGACACTACAAGAGAAACTCATTGTGTTCAAGTACTAAAATGGAGAACGGTCAATTCTAGTGAATACTTTTGCATCTGCAAACTGTCACATTTATATGTAAATACACATTTATATGTAATTCTTTAGCCTCAGCAGTTCACCGAGAACATGATTCTTGAATCTGACTTCCCTGGTCAATCAGCATCACAATCCCGGGCGTTGTCCCCCCTGAAGCCTAAGCCTGGCTGGGATTCTCCTCTCCCCTTTAGTGGTTTCTCTACTCTGCATGCTCCTGCTCTTGCCCTGGAATCAGCCACCGAATGCTCTCAGTCCGGATGGTAGCATACATGATAAAACTAATTAAAAAGAATAAGGAAAATACAAGCAGCCAATCCACGGCCTTTATCAATGTGCTGGGGAGAGGGCCCGCTTGGTCAGCTTGTGTTACCACCACGTTTTTCCTGGCTTCTATACCTGAAAGACAAATCAAATTGTTTCAAATTAGACAGGAAATACATCCAAGGCTTGTCTGAAGTATGATGCGTGGCATGCAAAATGACAAGCAACCCTAAAGTAAACACCCACAAGCCTATCTGGGAAGGTTCCACCTGCATGCCAGTGTCATCTGTCACTAGTCCTTTCCTCCCACCACATCAAAGGACCGGGAATCCTTCCAGCAGTTCAAAGCTGAAACTCCAGAATGTCTGTGAGTCCTCGGAGCTTTTCTACTCAACGTCCTGTTAGAGCGGCCTTTTATTCTCTTAAGACCAAAGCTCAACAAGCACGACCACTGGCAAATGTTTCCACATGTCACTGGGCCAGTGACCTCTAACGAATCCATCTCAAGCACTCACCACATGGCTTTCTCTCCCTGCCCCAGTCAGGGACCCAGCACAGGGCTCAGGGTTCCCAGGCCTTGCCATCCTCTCACCTCTGAGCTAACAAGGGTCTCTGCTCTCCTGTAATGTGACATAGCCGAGACCTTTGTTAGCTCAGAGGTGAGAGGACGGGTCACGTTAGAGGAGACCTGAGTACAATGTGCTGAAGCGAGCTCTAGACGGCACTCACTTCCAGGAGGGCTCAGGGAGGGCACCCGGGGAGAAGAGGGTGCTCACCATTGTGGCTGGAAGTCTCTGAGGAGGGAAATTTCCTCAGCTCACCACAAACTTTTACAAGAAATAAACCATGGGGTCACAGCCTTCAGCAAACATGATGGAATTGAAACAACATAATGGGACACACGATGGTGGCCCACACCTTTAATCCCAGCACTCGGGAGGCAGAGGCAGGTGGATCTCTGTGAGTTTCAGGTCAGCCTGGCCTACAGGGTGAGTTCTAGGACAGCCAAGACTACAAAGAGAACCCTGTCTCCACCCCAGCCCCCCAAAACTAAATAAATAAATGGAACACAACACAATTAAAACAAACAAAACCTAACCAAACCCAACAATGCAGCCAAATCTCAGTCACAACAGTGGCAGCAACAACTCAGACAAAAGAAGATACAGCCGTACTGTGTGTGTGTGAGGCCAGACTGACCTACACAGGGAGACCGTGTCTTCACACAGACACACACACACAGTCACACACACACACAGTCACACACACACTCTCTCCCTCTCTCTCTCTCTCTCTCCTCTCTCTCACACACACACACACCCACACTCCCTCCCTCCCTCTCTCTCTCTCTCTCTCTCTCTCTCTCTCTCACACACACACACACACACACACTCTCCCTCTCTCTCTCTCACACACACAGTCACACACACACTCTCTCCCTCTCTCTCTCTCTCCTCTCTCTCACACACACACACACCCACACTCCCTCTCTCTCTCTCTCTCCTCTCTCTCACACACACACACCCACACTCTCTCTCTCTCTCTCTCTCTCTCTCTCTCTCTCTCTCTCTCTCTCTCTCTCTCTCACACACACACACACACACCTGTCTGGTTGAAAATGAAGGTTTTCAGGGTCTCCAGAGTTCGATCGGTATGATTAAATCTTGCCATCGGTTTGGCTCCTTGAAATAACAAAATGTTAGGGACAGCTACAGTGCCAAATCTGGTAGAAAGGCTGTAAGAGAAAGAAGGCAGTTAAGTTAGAAAGCCCCAAACATGCTTTCTCACATGCCTAGTCTGTCCAATTTTTGACTTCTGGTCTGCTCCTCGGCACTTCCTTATGGGTCAGGTTTAGGGCACTCCTACTCTGCAACTCAACTCAATTGATGCTAGCACACGGTTCTAGCCATGACCTAATGATTCTACTATTTAATTCCAAATGTCAAAATGACTCAGACCAGAAAATTCTAATTCATGGATAAAACATGGTGTGTCAATTTTTTTGACAGAAAAAAAAAAAAAAATTCAAACTTCAGAATGGCCGTCCCTCCCTCAAAAAAAAAAAAAAAAAAAAAAACCAGCAGACAGTAAGAAATTCTTTGGCAAACTGGTGCAAAGGAACCCATTGCTCAACCCGCACACCAGGAGGCTCACAGCCAGGAAGAGGGACCTGGAGAAAGCAGCCTGCTGGCTTGGTTCTGGCAGTGGTGTGACCTTTGGGAAAGGTCATCATTTAACCTCACTACACCTCAGCTTCTCTCATCACTAAACAATCAATGTTGGGTGAGCAATGTCACTTTTGTCATTCAGACATTGGCATATGAATCAACGCATGTACAATCCCTGTAATGAGAACAAGTATCCTCCATAATTAGCATAAGGTACCCAACAGAGGCAAAAGAAGGGGGCAAGGCAGATGCCAGCAGCCTTGCACAGGGAGGAGCACAGGGACAGCGCCAGGCCTAAGTCTCCCAGTGCAGGGTACGCTTTGAGCCTGACCGGCCTGGCTATGCTTAGGCCAGGCCCTGTAGCCGCTATCCCGAGCAGACGAAGCATCACTAAGTTAGAGCTGAAGAGACGGCTAAGAGTGCACACTGCTCTCCTAGAAGGACAACCCCTGTGGGGCAGCTCACACTGCCATAACTTCAGCTCCGGGGAGGGATCTGACAGTCTCCGGCCACCACACACAAGCAGACACTCACATACCACATGTGATGGCTAATCTTGGTTGTCAACTGGACCACATCTGGAATCTACTAAAGCCCAAGCAGCTGGACACACCTGTGAGGGATTTTTCCTGATTGGATAATCTGAAGTAAGAAGACTCACCCTAAATACACATAATTTGAGAAGAAGGCACACCCTAAATCTGGACCACACCTCCCGGTGGCAGCCCACATAAAAGGAAGGTGGAGTAGGAAGTTTTAGCTGTGTGCCTGCTTGCCCTCACTCTAGCTGGCACAGTCATCCATCCTGCTGTGGAGGCATTGCTTCACTGATATTAGAACCCACTTCTTTGGGATTCCAATATAGACTGGAGAGCAGCTGAGACATCCAGCCTCATGGACATAACAACTACTAGATTCTTGGCCTTTCCACTGGAAGACAGCCATTGTTGGACTGGCCGGACCACAGCCTGTATGCACTCTAATAAACCCCTGTTTAATATATACAGACTCATTCTATAAGTTCTGTTCCTCTAATGAGCCCTAACTAACACACCGTAAATTTAAAAACAAAATAAATCAGGCTGGAGAGATGCCTCAGAGGTTGAGAGCACTGAATGCTCTTCCAGAGGTCCTGAGTTCAATTCCCAGCAACCACATGGTGTCTCACAACCATCCGTAATGAGATCTGGTGCCCTCTTCTGACCTGCAGGCATACATGCGGGCAGAACACGGTGTACATAATAAATAAATCTTAAAAATAAATAAATCCTTAAAAAATGATAATTACTAATTTGAGGGACAATTTATTTCTTCATAAACAGTAAACATGCACACAATAAATAGATAAATAAATAAACATTAAAAAAAAAAAAAAGACAAGCCATGCACGGTGATGAGCAGCATGCAGTGACACCTTTCATTGCTGCTTGGGTAACAGTGCAAACCCATAAGAAAGGAGATTAAGAAGCCCTGTGAATATAAAATAAACTTAAACAAGGATAGTGTCACTATAAAGGAATATATTCATTTGTTAATATATCAAGCACATAATTATTATAATGTGTTAGTGCATATTTTGTAATACCATGCAGTGTAAGTGTGGTGAGTCACACCTGTAATCGCAGCACTTGGGAGACTGAGGCATGAAGACGACTGAGAATTCAGGGCCAGTCTGGGATTCAGAGTGAGCCTCTATCTCCAAAAAGGGGGAAACATTAAATGTACATAGGAAGGAAGGAAGGAAGGGAGGGAGGGAGGGAGGGAGAGAGGGAGGGAGGGAGGGAGGGAGGGAGGGAGGGAGGAAGGAAGGAAGGAAGGACAGGAAAAGGCAATAAGGGGCTGGAGCGATGGCCCCGTGAAGTATGCATATTGCCCTTGAAGAGAACCAGAGTTTGGTTCCCCAGACCCATGTGCATTGCTCACCACCTCCTGTAGCGCTCACGCTCTCCCGCTCTCGCACGCGTGCTCGCGCTCTCTCTCTCTCTCTCTCTCTCTCTCTCTCTCTCTCTCTCTCTCTCTCTCTCTCTCTCTCTCTCTCTCTGGAGAACCCAGTACCCTTTACTAGCTCCTTCATACATGGCACCCACATACATGGGCACATGCACAAAGACAGATAATTTTTTAAAGACTACGAAAGGGGGCACAGAGATGGTTAAGAGCACAGGCTGCTCTTTCAGAGGGGCCTGAGTTTGATTCTCTGTACCCTCACTGTGGCTCACATACTCCAGTTCCAGAGTACCCAGCAGCCTCTTCTGGCCTCCACTGCCATGTAGTACACAGCCATAGATGCAGCCAAAACACCCATATACATAAGTTAAAAATACATACATAAATAAAAGCACTTTAAAAAGATGACAATTAAAACAAACAAACAAACAAAAAAGCACGCATAGACAGCACAGCATAGGGCTGGTAAGCAATACTGTAGGCTACTGTCACAGACAAACACCCTACTGTGATACCATTTGTGCCAATTTAGTCTGGTCAGGACCATCCAAGGTCCTCTAGCCATGTCCGGGCCATCAAACACCCTCACCTGCCACTGTCACATCCCCCACCCAGACCAGGACTTTTCATTAGAGAATCTAGAAACTGCCAGCGCCAGCACCAGCAGCGCCTGACAGCCAGCTGCACTCACACCCCCTTTCTCTCCCACCCTTTCCAAAGCTCACCTTCCCTACTTGTAGCTTTTGTTTGCTTTTCTGAGACAGGGCTCCTCTGTGCTGCCCTGGCTGCCCTGGAGCTCTCTCTGTGGACCGGGCTGGCCTCTGCCTCCTGAGTGCTGGGATTAAAGGTGTGCGCCACCACTGCCTCCTAGCTCCCGATTTGTACCTTAAACCAACAAGGGCCTCATGTGACTATGGCCATCAGCTGAAAGGACAAGCACCCACATCAAAGATACCTGGTGTGCTGAGAGGCATCCAATGCCAAAAAGCCAAGAGTTGGAAATGCCCGAGGCAGGGAGTTAAAATGAGGGGCCAGGCTGGCAGAAAAGCGGCACCACGGGGTGTAGAAGAGGACCAAGGTACAGTCACTGCCGTTTGGGTTCAGAAAATCCATAAGGTCCTGTAGAGAAAGAGACGATAGTTAAAGGTCAGCATTAACTGTACATGTGTGACCGAGGCAAGGAAGGAGGGAGGAGGAACTCTAGGTTAAAGGGCAGCCTAGACACTCAGCAAGTTCAGGGCAGTCAGGGGGAGAGACCCTGTAGCAAAGCAAAGCCAAACAAAAAGTATACTTGTTGCCAGGCGTCAGTGGCCCCCGCCTTTAATCCAAACACTCAGGAGGCAAAGGCAGGAGGATCTCTGTGAGTTCAAGGCCAGCCTGGTCTACAGAGTGAGTTCCAGCACAGCTAGGACTGTTACACAGAGAAACCCTGTCTCAAAAGAAAAAAAACTGTATTTTATTTTTACTTATGTGTTTGTGTGTGTGATATATGTATATGTGCATGCAGAAGCTATGGAAACCAGAAGAAGGCATCAGACTCCCTGAGCTGAAGTTACAGGCTGTTGAGATGCCCAGCATGGGTGTTTGGAACCAAACTGGTCCTCTGGGAAAGCAGCAAGCACTCTTGTTGGAGGCTTACCCCTCCCTCTTGTTGGAGGCTTACCCCTCCGCCTGTGAGGACTGGAAGATAGCTCTAACCCAGAAGGTAAACCCTAGCGGGAGGTCATAGGTCACTGGAGCATGCCCTTGTTTCTGTGTCTTCTGCTGCTTGTCTGTGCACCATGCGTGTGCCTGGTGCCTGTGGAGGTCAGAAGAGGGCATCAGATCCTCTGGGACCAGAGGTACAGAAGGTTGTGACTGCCATGTGGGTGCAGGGAATAGAACCCAGGTCCTCTGCGAAAGCCGCCAGTGCTCCTAACCTCTGAGCATCTCTCCAGCCCCCGGAGAATGCCTTTGAGAGGGACTGTCGCACCTTGACCTTTTTCTTTTGTTTCATTTACAGGATCTCATTATGTGGCTTTGGATAAGCAGGCTGACTTCAAACTCACAAAGATCTACAGCCTCTTCCTCTCCAGGGCTGCGATTAAAGGTGTGCGCCACCTCGAAGAACATTGACATCTGCACTCTTTATTACCCGCCAGCCCCCAGGAGGGGAGCTGTTTCCCACCACGTGCTCCTTACCTCAGGCCCCAAAACAACAGCCAAGCGGAGGCTCCAAAACTGTGAGCACAAATAAGCTGTCTTTCTTTTCAAGTTAACGGCCTCAGGTATTGTGTTTCAGTAAGAAAAAGGTAACACATAAACAATTTCCAACTGTCATCTTGGCAGAACTAAGATCAATGTGTACAGCCAAAGGTCAGCAGGCTGCTCCTGCCACCAGACTGGCTTGGTCACATGAGTGACATCTCATGGCCTGACAACAGTGCTTAGAAGACATTCTGGAGGGAATATGAGCTGGGATGACCCCAGGCCCTGGAGAAGCTTCGTGAATTAAATACTCCAAGCCTCTATGACACTGAGCCACCATTATTCCAGAATACCCTTGGGGAATCATCGTTTATCGAACTAACAGGAAGCATGGGGTTTGTATCTGAGTGTAGGTGTAGATTTATTTTTGTGATGTTTTAATGTGGTGTGTATCTGAGTGTAGGTGTATGCGCCTGCATGCAGGTACTCGAGGAGGCCACAAGGGGGGCACTGAACCCCCAGAGCCGAGTTCCGTGTGTGTGTGTGTGTGTGTGTGTGTGTGTGTGTGTGTGTGTGTGTGTGTGTGAGTGATCCAACGTGGGTTCTGGCAACTTGAACCTGAACCCTTGGGAAGAGCAGAACGCTTTCTTCACTACTCTAGCCCCTCACTCAGACTTCTTAAGATCTTTTTTATTTTATTTTATTTTGTTTTATTTTATTTTATTGGTGGTACTGGGGATGGACGGAAGCCAGGGCCTTCTACATGCTAGGCAGGTGTCCGTCCCTGAGCTAGTCTCAGCTCTAAAAAAGAAAAGTATTGTACCTCTTTTACAAACACCTACCTACCACCAGGATGCTTTTCATGAGACTTGGTGGTAAAGATTATCACGAGAATGACTAGCCTCTGGTCACCTAAAATACATCTTTTTGGGGCTGGAGAGATGGCTCGGTGGTTAAGAGCACCAGCTGCTCTTCTAGAGCACCCAAGTTCAATTCCCAGCACCCACGTGACAGCTCACAAGTTCAATTCCCAGCACCCACGTGACAGCTCACAAGTATCTGTACTCCAGTTCCGAGGGATCCAACACCCTATACAGTGTATACACAGGCAAAACACCAGGAAAACCAAAGTTTAAGGTCATAGGTCATCTTCTGGTATATAGCAAATTCAAGGCCACCCTGGGATACTGTTAAAATCCCTGTCTTTTCTGAGCTGGCCGTGTGAACTGGTTACAGGTCTGCACCACCATATCCAGTTTCACATAAGGGACTGTAGTAATACTTCATCTTTCCCTATGCACACCCCGAGAGCAAGTCACTTGCACCGGGGCCGTCGTCCAACACATCCTCACTCACAGTGGACGGAGATGAGGCTGAGGCGGGCAGCACCCTCTAGTCACACCCACCTGAGCCCAGGTGTGGCAGACCAGCCCGGGGGCAATGTCCATCTGAAAACTGATTAGTACTAGAGTGTTAAATCGTAAGGGTTAAATTAGAGAGCCAGGCTTCCTACCTGGGACATGTTTAAAATCTTCAGGGTGAAATTTTCCAGCCCGGTCACATTCCTCTCCTCACAGTTCACCTTGGGGGACTTGAGGCTGTCGGTGCTGTTGGCATCCTCCGTGGCTACCGGCTCGGCCTCAGCTGCTCCAGACTCGGCGTAGTACTCCTCCTCCCGCTCTGGGAAGCCACCCACACCGTGCATCGCCAAGAGGCGCTGTGGGCTGCAGCTCGGGTCTTCGTCTCCCAGGGCACTGCAGGTGCCCTCTCGGGCCTCGGCGCTCCGTTGGTCCTCGGCTGCACCCGGAATCACCGACAGCACCACCGTGGGATCTCCACGAGGGCCCGGCCCCAGAGAGGCACCGGCTGGCTCCACCACCCTCTCCTGTCCTCGCTGGCCCTTCGCAGCCTCCTCTTCATCCAAATACAGGGCCCCAACCTCGAGCGCTGGGTCAGGCGGCTCGTCCCGCCACACATGGCCACTCTCCTCAGCAACTAAAGCAGGACAGCACATTGTCACATCTGACTCGAAAGCAAATGAACCCAAGACTTACAGTTACCTTCCAAAATGAGACCTACCCCGACGGAGGAAAAGATTTCCATTTTCCCATTAGAGAGTCTCCCACGGTCTGCAGCCATGGAGACCACAGTCAGGGCTGCTGAGCCGACAGATGCCAAGTAAAAAGACAAACACAGAACACACCAGAACCTTCCATTTGTCACATCAACTACACTTAAACAGATAAAACGCCTCCGGTGAAGACCTCCAGTTAGGAAAAGGTAACAGGGACACTAAGAGATAATAATGGATGATGGCCCTCAGCTCTAAACCCAGTACTTGGGAGGCAGAGGCAAGCACATCTCTGTGAGTCCCAGGCCAGCCTGGGCTATACAGGGAGACACTGTCAAAACTGATTGCTGCTGAGACGTGCATAAGATGGCAACAGCTGTCTCACTAGTTTCAAGCACGCTGGTGGGGAAATAAAGTGAGGATGGGAGGCGGAGGGGAGCACCGGGCCTGCTCTTTCAGGGGGCACAGCACCACCCACGGTCAGCGCCTTCCCAGCTTCCAGCCTCTCTCACGAGGCTCTCCGCCTCCCCCGCAAGGGCGCCTAACGAGGAAAGGCAGAACAGGCTATGGCTGCACATGCACAGGCAGCAAACCTGAACTTCCTCAAGGCGATCCCACTGCGGTCCAAGTGGGACCAGAGGTTGGGCAAACCTGTTCTTACTCCTCCCCAACATAAAACACTTTCTGTGACTTCCACTGCCCTGTGTGATTTACTCCCTATGCCGTCTGGCCCCTGATCACTTTCACCGTCCTTGACCAGCCTTGGACCATTCCTCAGGATGGTTTCTCTGCTAAGAAAGCCCTCTATGAGGAGCTAGAGAGATGGCTCGGCGGTTAAGAACCGACTGCTCCCAGCACCCACAGGGCAGCTCACAACTATCTACAACTCAAGTTCCAGGGGATCTGACACGCTCACATCAATGTGCATAAAATATAAAATTAAATAAATTAAAAAAAAAAAAGTCCTCTACCATTCCTCGTCACCTCCAGGTGAATTCAATATCCTTCAGATGGACACACTACACTGCCACAGAAACATCTATCCTAACTTTTAGACCAAGATAAGCAGTCCCCACATGGCACCCAATGATGTCCTGGGTGTACTTTGCACCCTTCTAATTCACTTAATAATTTGTATTTGTTTGATGCCTGTCTTGCCCTGCAAATAGCAAGGCAGGCTCTTTGCTTTGGCGAACCCTTCCCTGCACACTGGTGCCCGACAGTACAAGGCATATGATCCATGAGAAGACTCTGATAGAGGGCTGGATGTGTGATTCATAGCTGTGATCCCCATAACACGGAATCTGAGGTGGGGGATTTCTATGATTTGAAAGTAGGATGGGTTACATTGTGTGACAGCCCTCAAAAAAAAGTAACAAAATAACAATCTGATATTTTACTGCCTAGTGAAGAGTAGCATAGGATCTGGGATCTCAAGAGCAGGTGTTCACTCCCCTTCCTAGGCACCTGGGCAGCACCCCTAGCCCCAGATGCTAACCCATCAGTAGTATCTGCTGGGGGATAAGGTGTCTGCATGCATGCATGAATGGGCTTTGCATTTTGCAATGAGCTCATGATGACTTCCAACCCTGGAAAGTCTGAGAATGTAGTGAGGGACTATTAATGTGTTCGTTGAATGTAAAGAAACAAGAAATGTTGTTTTGTTTCTTCCGCTTGTTGGTTATAGGGTCTTGTATAGCACGGGCTGCCTTTGAACCCTTGACCCTGCCTCCACCTGTGCAGTGTTGGATCACAGGCCTGTGCTGTCTGTCACATTGGTCTTTAAAGCAGTGCTAAAGAACTCCAAGATCAGGATGGTAGAGGGAAAGCTCGGTACTCACATATCTCATGGCTGCTGCAGCAGAAACAGTCTAGAACCTTAAGACAGTGAGCATAGGCCAAAGAGAGCATTGCTTTCTGGGCAGGCCCTGGAGAAGCGAGCCAGGAGGGCCAACATGCTCAACTCCTTAGCTCACGTTCCAGTGTCTTCCAAGGTCAAGAGAGCCCATTGGCCCACACACCTTCCTCACTTTCAAGGCCAATGATTAAATGGGATGAAAATACACAATTCTGCCTGTGAGATCTGGCAGGCAGGAGCTTACACCTTGACCCTCAACTCTGGTTGTATAGCGTTGCCACGAGATTTACTGGCTGTGAATCAAGTGGGATCGAAGAGGTCTGTGTAATCCCAGCCCCGGACAAGCAGAAGGATCACCAATCTGGGGCTAATCTGGGCTATCTCAAAACAACAACAGCAACAAAAAATGCTTGGTGTGGTGTCACATGCTTGTAGCCACAATACTTGGGAAGCGGAGGGGGCAGGATCGGGATTCAAAGCCAGCCAGGGTTATATGAAATCCTGTCTCAAAAACACCAAATAATAATGATTTACGTTACTATGCATCACCCTTCTCTGAGCTCAGCGTTGTCTCCTTGCGGGGCATCCCCGGGGAAGGAAAAACTTTTTTCTGTGAATGAATGGGCTTTCATAGGGGTGGATAAAGCTAAGGCCTCTTCTCGCAGCGGTCCCTTCCTCGCTGAGGGGGTCCTATGTGCACGGGCCCAGGATCTGCTGCTAAGTTTCCGGTCTTTGCTTCATACTGAGCAAGAGTGGCCATCTTCAAAGAGTGGTCCGGCCGGATAGACTCCCGCATGGGATGTCAGAGACACTTCAGGATGTGGCGTTTACCACAAAGTGCGAGCTGACAAGCTGTCTGTCCCCTGAGCCTCGGTCCCCCCGGCGTTTGAGACGACGGTATCGCAAAAGGGCACGGACGCCTCGGCAGGCGCCCAGCACCCCCTCCCTCAGGCCGGGCCTCACCGCCCGCACCGCCCGCCCCGGCGAGCGAGCAGCAGCCCCGGCCCCCACGCACCGCTCCTCCCGGCCGCGGCCGCACTCACCCTCCAGGCCGCGGGCCGGAAGGCCCAGCACCCACAGCAGCGCCTGCCACCAGCAGAGGAGCCGCATGGCGCGCGACGCGGAGCGGCCGGGTGGGAGACAACCGGCGCACGGCAACGCCAGTCCGCGCCCCCGACGGCCGAGAGGCTGGGGGGCGGGGCGGGGCGGGGCGGGGGAGGCGACCGAGCGCGCAGGCGTGGCTGCGCGCCGCCATCTTGACTCCTGGCGGCAGCTGCAGACGCCATCTTGGAGTTGGGCGGCCGGCTTCCGGCCGGGCGTGTGCGACCTGCGTTGGGTATTTTCGAGGTCAAAGCAGACGTGATCCCCTCCCGAATCGTCTCCCAGCTGCTTGCAGCGCATACTGCACCTGCCTGCAGAGCCAATGCCCTTCATTTCCAGAGACAAAAAGGCTCAGAAGCTTGTGGGTGCACAGTGGAGGAGGGGCCGAACGTTGGGAGGCCGCAGATGGTCTGATCTGTTACTTCATGCTACACTAGCTTATGTTGCCAGACAGGATAAATCCAGTTAAGTCTGAGTTTGATGCTGCTAAGTTTTTATATATGTGCTTCTTGTAACTGAGCATCCTGTCATCTACTACACCTGGCAAGTAAGGTTTAACTGGTCAGTTGGCTTTAACGCTGGGCTCAGAAGATAATACAGGCTGAGAACTTTGAATTAAAGGACAGTGGAAGGCCTCTTCAGAAGCAACTTCAGAACCAAGACCTAACCAGGTGTGGGGGTTCATGCCTAAAATCCCAGCTCTAGGAAACCTGGGAGGCAGGAGAATTACTGTGGGTTCCAGTCAGTCAAGGCTACATCATGAATTCCAGACCATTCTAGACTACAGACTGAGGCGCGGTCTCAAAAGTGAGAGAGAGGGAGAGGAGGGGAGGGAAGGGGAGAGGAGAGAAAAGGGACGGATGGCTTCGAGGTCAAGGGCACATGCTGCTTGGTCTATGAGCCAAAGGTCTTGGCACTCTGTTAAAAACCTGTAATACTTAGCTGGGTGCTGGCTAGTTTCACTCAGCCAAAAGCAGTAAGCCTCTGACCTGAGGACTTCAGAGCTACAAGTCTTGGCATTAAATCATGGAGCCAGAACCCGGAGGAACGGCTCCCGTGATAAGAGCACAGGACCCAGATTGGATTCCCAACACCCACATGGCAGCTCACAACCACCTGTAATTCCAGCTCCAGAGATGCAGTGGCGCTGGCCTCCATCCAGGCATCAACATGGTACACACACACAGGCAAAATAACCACAAACATGAAAAATAAATACTTTTCAAGACAGGGTTTCTCAGGAGCTAGATCTGTAGACCAGGCTGGCCTCAAACTCACTGAGATCTGCCTGCCTGGTGCTGATCTCTTCCCAAGTGCTGGGATTAAAGGCATGCACCACCACTGTCTTATTTTGGTTTTTCAAGACGGGTTTTTGTCTTCAAACTCACAGAAATCCACCTGCTTCTACCTTCAGAGTACTTGGATTAAAGGTGTGCACCACCACTGTCTAGCATACAATAATATTAAGTCAGTACTTTATATAAATTTTTTTGACATAGGATCTCACTATATTGTGGAATATTAAGATGTGTTACGTTTATTTATGCTGTGAAACATTTGTTTTAATGACACAAAGATGTGTTGCATTCTTTATGTTGCATTTGTTTAATTCTGTGAAGCTGTGTTACTTTGCCTGTCTAAAACACTTGATTGGTCAAATAAAGAGCTGAATGGCCAATAGCTAGACAGGGTTGGCAGGCAGAGAGAATAAACAGAAGGAGAAGTCTGGGAGGAAGAAAGATCAAGGAGCTATAAAAGAAGGGGTCAGCCACCTAGCCACACATCCAGACAGAGAATAAGATGGAAAGAAAAGAAATATAGAAACAGAGAAAGGTAAAAGCCCAGGAGTAAAGAAAGAAAAAATAATGTACATTAAGAAAAGCTGCCTAAAAATAAGCCAAGCTAAGGTCGGGCATTTGTAAGTAATAACAAGCCTCCATGTGTGTGTTTATTTGGAGCCATATGCTGGGTCCCCCAAAAGAGCCAAAGAGCAAAAGGCAAAAAGACTGAAAAACAACAACCCTGGAATTTACTATGTAGGCCAATTTAGCTTAAGAACTCACAACCACCTGCCTGCCTCTGCCTCCAGTGGGATTAAAGGCATACATCACCATGCCCAGCCTCTTTTTGTTTGTTTGCTTGTTTGTTTGTATTTTGAGACAGGGTTCCTCTGTGTAGCTTTAGAACCTGTCCTGGAACTAGCTTTGTAGACCAGGATGGCCTCGAACTCACTGAGATCGGACTGCCTCTGCCTCCCAAATGCAGAGACTAAAGCTATGTGCCCGGCTCACACAGCCTCTTTTTAAGAAGATTTATTCTTATTTTATGTGAATGTTTTACCTGCATGTATGTATGCATGCATACCACAAGTGTGCGTGATGTCTGGGGAGACTGTAAGAAGGCATCAGATCCCCTGGAACTGAAGTTACATGCAGTTGTGAGCTGCCATGTGGGGCTGAGCATTAAACCTTGAGCCTCTGCAAGAGCAGCCAGTGCTCTTAACCTCTGAGCCACCTCTGTAGCCCCAATGTAAGATTCCTCACCCTCCCTCCCCCCGTGTGTGTGTGTGTGTGTGTGTGTGTGTGTGCACGCACATGTGCGTGTGCAGTGCATCTGTGTGTGCATGTGTGCACGCATGTGTGTGTGCAGTGCATGAACCTGTTTGTGCATACATGGAGGTCAGAGGAAGATGTCAGGTATCTCTATCACTCTCCACCTTGTTTCCTTGAGACAGAACCTCCTGATGAACTGAAGCATGCAAGGAGGCAAGCCAGTAAGCGTCCCAGAATTCATCTGTCTCCAGCCACCAACACCAGGATTGCAAGCATTCATGACATGCCCAGCTCTTGATGTGGGTGTTGTAGACACAAGCTCAGGTCCTCATGCTTTCTCCTACTGAGTCATATCTGTAGCAACATTTTCTTAACAGTTATTTCATTTGTAAAATGGGGATGAAATACATAGTATCATGTGGCTATGTAAAAGCTATGTGGCCATTACTAAGTGGATCATGCAATTCAAGTCCAATTAAAGTTTCCTTTTGCCCATTAGACAGAATGTTAGATGAGACAAATGCATCACTAATCTGACCCCAGGGATGAGTCTGATAGCCATGCTTTTACTGTGGTTAAGTCCTCAAGTGTGTTCGGGGGATCTGCAGCACAGGACAGATGACCCAAGAGGCAGAAGTTCTGGAGTTTGTCTACAACCATTTAGCACAGCTGTACTGTCTCCTCCCACACTTCCCCGATCTCATTTGAAGTGTGTGGAAAGCAAATAGGATGGAGCGCTAGAGGGGCGTGAACTGGGGAGGTGAGGATGACTTCCCTCATCTGCACCTCAGCCTGTGCCCACCAGTGTCACTGTGCCTCCTCTTCAGCTGTGTGCTCTGCATCACAGATGCTGTAAACGTTCTTCAACAGCTATGCTGTTGTGCTGGCTAGTTTGTGTCATCTGAGAGGAGGGAACCTCAGTTGAGAAAATACTTCCATAAGATCGGGCTATAGGCAAGCCTCTAGGACAGTGTTTCTCAATATATGGGTTGAGATCCCTCTGGAGTTGAACAGCCCTTTCACAGGGCTAAGACCTGGAAAACGCAGATATTTACATTATGATTCATAAAAATAGCAATGGGGGGGTCAGCCCTTGTGGGTGGGGCCATCCCTGGGCTGTTGATTCTGGGTTTTTTAAGAAAGCAGACTGAGCAAGGCATGGAGAGCAAGCCAGTAAGCAGCACCCTCCATGGCCGCTGCATCGGCTCCCATCTCCAGGCTCCTGCCCTGTTTGAGTTCCTGCCTTGTTTTCCCTCAGTGACGGACTACGATGTGGAAGCACAAGGCGAACAAACCCTTGTTTTTGGTCAGGGTGTTTTTCACAGCTACATAAACCCTAAGACATGGTGTGCACACACCCTCTAATGTCAATTCAGTAAAGCAAGGCAACAGGATAAAAACCAATTGCACTATGTCATCACCAGCAGGTGGGGTACCTGCCCAATTCCAGTGACATGTTAGAGACCTTCAGGTCTGTCCTGGTTTTTGCTGGAGTTAAAAATTGATGTCAAGACATGTAGACTAGGATTGTTCATATAAAATGTTGATATGAATTACAGTTGTCACATACAGCCACAGACATGTACCTGTTAGGGTCCTACCTTGTCCTTGATGCATCTGCTTAGACTTTCTTCTTCCTTTTTTCCTTCCTTCCTTCCTTCCTTTCTTTCTTCCTTTCTTCCTTCTTTCCTTCCTTTTTATTTTTCTCCAAGATACTGTTCCTCTTTAAAGCCTCTTAGATAGTTGAGTCTGAGGAGTTGTAAGATCTACCTTCCCACTGCTCCCAACACACAAACAACAGCCAGACAAGCACAGTGCTTTAAGGTCACTGTAGCACTATTTCCCATAGTCACAGCTCATAGTCACCACCCCAGTGCAGTTTAATGGTGTAAATTTGTTACAACCTGGTCACAGGTTTAATCAAGCTCCTCTCTGGGAGTGTGTGGACTTCTGGTCCATACACCCTCCACAGAAGAGTTTTACATGAGTATTATTAAGACTCATAATAGTCGAGAATACACAGCTTCATCCTCCTTTGCTATCAATTTGCACAGGAGCCCATGCACAAGCCATGCATTCAGGCCATCCCGAGTCTGCCATCCTCAGAAGGAACTCAAACTAGCTTTCAGAGAAACCCTGATATAGCAGTAGCAGGGCAGGGGGTGAAAGAAACCAGTTGGCAGTGAGGAAGACTGGCCATCACTCAAGTATGGGTAGAAAAGTGTACGCCACACAGATGACCTATGTGGCACTATTAGGAGTGTGGTTTTACTGGAGTGGATGTGGCCTTGTTGAAGGAAGTGTGTCACTGTGAGGGGTGGCTTTGAGGTTTTCTATGGTCAGGATACTGCCCAGTGTCTCAGTCCATTTCCTGTTGCCTAATCAAGATGTAGCCAGCACCATGTCTGCCTGGGTGCCACCATGCTCCCTGCCATGACGGTAATGGACGGAACCTCTGAACTGTAAGCCACCCCAATTAAATGTCTTCCTTTGTAAGAGCTGCTGTGGTCATGGTGTCTCTTCACAGCAATAGGAACCCTAAGACAACCCCGGACTTCTGGGTATGGGGTGCCATTGAGACTTCTAGCCCATCTACAACTTCTGGCCCACTTCCTTAATAAATTGTCTTCACTAATTAGGAAAAAAAAATCTTAATCTGAGCACTGTGGAGACAGAGGCAGGAGAATCTTTGAGTTACAGGCCAGCCTGGTCTACAGAGCCAGTTCCAGGGCAGTCAGGCCACACAAAGAAACAAAAATTATACTGATGATGATGATAATAATAATAATAATGGAAAATAAAGACACTCCCCAGCTCTGCCAGCCTGTCCCAGCCCCTGCGAGAGACCTTGCAAGAGGCATTTTGATAAGCTCTACCCAAATGCCTGATTCACAGGGAGAGTTCGTTTTAGGTTTATTTTTGTGTGGACTTGCCATGCCTTTATGAGTGTAAGCGCAGCAAATGCATACAGGTGCCTGGAGAGGCCAGATGATGCGGATCCTCTGGAAGAGAGTGTCACATGGGTGCCGGGAACTGAACCTAAGAGGGCTGTGGGGGCATAGTACATACTCTTAGGTGTGGAACAATCTCTCCAGCCTCTTGTTTGCTTTCCAAAGACAAGTTCTCTCTGTGTAGCCAACAGGCTTTGAAACATTGCTCCTCTTTGCCTTGGCTTCCCGTGTGTTGTGGTTATGGGTGTGAGCAACACGACCAGCAGAAACAGACCCTGACAAGAAACAGTTTCTACCAGGCTGGGTTCTCGTTCACGTGGTAGAGCACTTAGCCAGCATGGTCATAGCAAAACCAAACACAAACATGGGAAGTTACTGCCTTTTGTTTATACATAGCCACATCATTTCATTTTGCAATGGAAGACTCTTAAAGACAATGTGAATTCATTTAATAAATGTTATGGAGTGTACTCAGTAAATTTTTCCAATTTTAACTTTTTGTTTGATAAAACAGACTCAATGTATTCATTTTGGTTTCTAGTTTATTTATGTGCATCGATGCCTGCCTTCATGAATTTATGTGTACTAGATGTGTGTATTTAACGGTGGAGGGCAGAGAGCACCGGATCTTTTGGAACTGGAGTTATGGGCAGCTGTGAATCCTTTGACATTGACCCCCACAGTTAAAACAAAGACTAAAATGAACTCCTTCAATAATTTATTATTTGCCCAAGATAGTTACTATATGAGACTACACAGTGAGCTCCAGACTGGCAAGCTAAGGCTACTTTACGAGACATTCTTCCATATGAAGATGTTACTCCCATCTGACACACAGAACCAAACTTCAGCTTTAGGTCACAAACAGGATTTCAACAAAGCTAAGACTAGAATCTTAACCTGAACTCAAACACTCTGGTACCATGCTATGTTAATCACCAACTCTCATCAGATGACATGCCACACTTCGAACCTGGACTGACCCCAAAGTCTTTTGTGGCAAGAACTTGGTCCCCAGTTGGGCATTGCTGAGATGGAAGATCTCCTTCAAAGTCTTTAGTTAGTGGAGATGAGCCCTTAGTGGGTACCACAGGCCCTGTCTCTTCCCTTCCCCTTCCTGGCCACACGTGAGCAATTTGGTTCTACCAAATCATCCCTGCTACAGACTCCACCTCAGCAATGGGAGCCAACAATCATGGACTGAAGCCTCCAAAGCTGTCAGCCAAAGGGATCTCTCCACTTTATAAGCTTGTCATCTGGCGTGGCTGTCACAGTGACAGAAGTTACCATGTGTTAAAAATTGGAAACAATCACTTTTATAAACAGCACATTTAAATAAGCTAATTTCAGACTTGGACACAGTGGTACATACCTATCATGCCATCTTTAAAAGGATCACTTAAACTGAGTGGTGGTGGCACACACCTTTAATTCCAGCACTGGGGAGGCACTGGCAGGTGGATCTCTGTGAGTTTGAGACCAGCCTGGTCTACAGAGTGAGTTCCAGGACAGCCAGGGCTGTTACTCAGAGAAAACTGTCTCAAAACAAACAAACAAACACAAAGTATCACTTAAGCCTAGGAATTTGACACCAGTGAAATAAGAACCTGTCACAAAATAAATTGGCTTAAATTATACACTAATGAGGAGCCTACAGGGAGTGGTTTAAGATTACAGAGATGATCTCTAAGAAGATTAAGTCTAGGGAAGGATAAATGTGAGAAGGGAAAGTGAGCACCTCCTCCCATTATCGGGAGTGAGGGCAGGAGAACTGTTTTCTCTGCCGAGAAGGTGGCCATGCCAGTACTGGACTGGTCCTCACGCCTGTAAATCCCGGCCCAGAGGCGGATAAGTGCAAATTCAAGTGAGCTTGTCTCAACCAATGAAAAATAACTTCGTAAAGTGTATACCGGTTACTCTTTATAGCAAAACACCATGAGCAAAAGCTTATGGAAGAAAGTTCATTTTGGTTTGTGGGTCCAGAGGGAAAGTCCAAAATGGCAACAGGAACCCAGTGTAGGAAACAGAGAGCTCACATCTTCAGGCAAACAAGAAGCCGAGTGACCGATCAAACTGGGAAATGAGGCAACGCATGAAGTCCCAAAGCCCAGCCCCCAGTGTCACGCTTCTTCCAATAAGAGGCTTGTTACTAGCGGTGGGGTCTGGGGGTCCGGGCAGGCCTCCCAGGGTCTTGGCATCATACTCAAGAATAAAACTCCAGATTTTGAAGAAGCAAAATTACTTTATTCAAAGCAAGGCAACAACACAAATTAGAAAGATTACCTGTGGCTTCTTTTGATGGGACTAAGCATTATGGTTTGGGTGGTTTTCTATGTTGACTGACAGATTATTCTAGAACCATTTCTCTACTGCGTATGTCCCTTCCCATACTGCATCTGAATTGAATCATATGCATGCCCAATCATGCACAGACATAAGATGGCAATAGGGGATTCCCCCTAAAAATCAATTTTGAGGACATTTTGCTTTTACCCAAGACAGTTCAGGTAGGATTGGCTTTTCTGCTTCCGTATTGAGACACAAAGCTAAGAAAACTGAATAGAATCTATCCAGATATGACAGTCACCAGGAGGGAAATTTATTCCATTGCTCAGAGTGGGATGTACACACACCTCGATGCAGGCTGGTCCCAGTTTGCTAACAGGTTGCTAGATGTGTTGCTAAGAAAGGGATGTGTGTGTAGCACATGCAGGTAAGGGTCCCAGGTTGCCAAGTGTCTTACTGGAAGAGGGGTAGGCACACAGTTCAAACTAAGTGGAGTCCCAGGACACTGAACTATTCCCTGCATTTACCTGCTTTGAGGCTTGGTGGCATTTCACAACTCTACTATCTATAAAGGGACACTCTGGAGTCAGAAGTGAACTAGAAATCCCTCTCAGAACAAATGCATCACTTGAAACTGGAGCCCTTGGAGGCATCTGCTTTATCTTCTTATTTTAGCTGGGCCTGGTGGCACAGGCCTTTAATCCCAGCACTTGAGAGGCAGAGGCAGGTGGATCTCTGAATTCAAGGCCACCCTGGTCTACAGATAAGAGTTCCAGGACAGCTAGGGCTACACAGAGAAACCCTGTCTCAAAACAAAACAGGCAAGAGTCATATGATGTCTCACACTGGCTGGCCTAATACTGAGTGAGTATGTATGTATGTATGTATGTATGTATGTATGTATGTATGTATGTATGTATATGTATGTGTTATGTATGATCCTGAATTTCTGATCCTCCAGGATTGCAGGTATGTAACAGTACACCCAGTTTTATGCAGTGTTAGGAATCCAACCTAGGGCTTCAACTATACTAAGCCAGCACTCAACCGAATTACATCTCCAGCCATCTAACCTACCTTTCTTTAACTTACTGTATATAAGAAAACATTTAAATATGATCTTCTGGCCATACACCCACAATCCCAGGATTGAGAGGTGCGGCAGTAGAACTGTGGGTTCAACTTCACCTTCTGCTCCACAGTGAATCTGAGATCATTCTAAGAAACACAAAAAATTCGCATCGCTGTAAATTTCCTTTTAAACACTTTATTTATTGCCTAAATTTTCTTGCTATTTCAAAGACATTTTATTGCTTTTCTTTTTTTAATTGTTTTTTAAGATAAGGTTTCTGTGTATAGCCCTGGCTGTCCTAGAATTGGCTGTTGAATCAGGCTGGCCTTGTACTCCTCACAGAGATCTGCCTGGCACTGCCTCCTGAGTGCAGAAATGGAATTAAAGGTGTGCACCACCATTGCCTGGCAACCTTTTATTTCTTAAGTCATTTTAGCATACCAAGACACAAGGAAGCTATCAAAAATCAAAATAACCAAGGAATGGCTGACATCTGATAAAATACCCATCATACAAACATGATTACCCGAGCTTATATCTTCAAAATCCATGTAAAGACAGGAGAGAAGCAACTCTACAAAGGTGTTCTGGCTGCCACACTTATGCCCTGGAACACATAATGCATCATACACATACAATAATTAACATTTTTAAATGGCCAAGGAACCTGAATGGCTCCTATAGTGCAAAACTGAAGCATTTTGAACCTAATAATGAACAATCCTAATAGAATGACATCTAGTGCCCACTGTGGAATATGAAAGATGTGTTGCATTCATTTATGCTGTGGAATATTTAATGATGCAAAAATGTGCTGCATTCTCTTACACTGCATTGTACTTTGTAAAGCTGTGTTAGTGGGCCTGCATAGTTGGTCTAGTAAAGAGCTGAACAGCCAATAGCTAGACAGGAGGGAGAGGTGAGGCTGCCAGGCAGAGAGAATAAATAGGAGAGACAAGCAAGGAGCAGGATGAGGAGAGTAGGATGTCAGCCAGTCATGGAGTAAGAAGAAAGATGTATAGAACAGACATAGGAAAAAAGCCCAGAGACAAGATGTAGTTAAAACATTTAAATGAAATAATCTAAGTTATAAAAGCTGGCTAGAAACAAGCCAAGCGAAAGCTGGGCATTCATAAGTAAATCTCTGTGTATTTATTTGGAATCTGGGTGGTAGGCCCCCAGAGTAAAAAACAGCATGCCAACTGTAAGTGCTTGCATTAGGATGTTCAGCTCATGGGGCTGGTGAGAAGGCTCTGTAAACAGAGGCTTTCTTGTCCTGCCCAGCCCCACAGCCACTTTCAGATCATCACGCAGAGGCTCAATCACCTGTGGCTTTGTCGTGTTACCCGTTCTCTTGTCGTCCCAGTCGCGGGCTGGCATCTCCCTGACTCCGCCCTTCTCCTGTATCTCAGCTTGGATTTCCTGCCTGGCTCTACCCTGCCTTGCTATAGGTCAAAGCAGCTTTTTTACCAACCAATGGTAATAAAGCAAATTCAGAGCACACAGAGGGGCTATCCCACAGCCTGGCTCAGTGGGTGAAGTCGCTTGACACCCTGACTCCAATTAAAGCCCACATATTGAAGAGAACGGACTACTGCGTGTTGTGCTCTGACCTCCAAGTATGCAGCATGTGGCTGGCTACACAGACTAAGCAAGGAAATATGAAGGCATGGGTGTAATGATTTCACTAGACCCAAGATAAATGCTAAAGGGGTGTTTACTGGGGAACACACAGAAAAGTATAAAGAACCACATTCTTCTCTCCTCATCCAGCTCCTTGCTCATCTCTCCTTATTCTCTGCCTTTCCTATCAGATCAGCAGACCCAGGAGAAAGACTTCGCAAATAGAAGCCACACCTCAAGCTCCCCTCTTTCTGCTTCCATCTGCCTGAAGCCACGCCCAAAGAGGGTGTGGCCACTGTTACAGGTCCCCGGGCAAGACCGCTACATAAATGTTAATTTTTAAATTAAAAATTGTGAGTCCACAGATACTAAAAACATTTTCAAATACATTCATTCTGTTTCCATAACCTTTTGAAGATACTGGAAAACTCATTCTGAAAACCAATAGGATGAGGCTGAAGGGGTGACTCAGCAGTTAAAAGCGCTTGATGCTTTTCCAGAGGACTTGGTTCGGTTCCCAAGACCCACATGGCAACTCACAACTGCCTGTTAACTCCAGCTCCAGGGGGCTGGATGCACCCTCCTGGCCTCCCCAGGCACCACACAGGCATGCGGTATGTACACACAAATGAAACATTCACTAATGTATTGTGGAATCAAGATGTGTTATATTTTTTGTGTTATATTTAAGTCTGTAAAAATGTGTTACTGTCTAAAACATCTGATTGGTCTATTAAAGAGCTGAATGGCCAATAGCCAGGCAGAAAAGACAAGCAATCGGGGCCGCCAGACAGAAAAGAAGAAAAGAGAGAAAAGATAGGGCACCAGTGACCAGCCACCCAGCCAACACTGGAGTAAGAAGACATAGAGAGAAGGTAAAAACCCTAGAGGTAAAAGGTAGACAGGATAATTTAAGTTTAAAAAATTTATTTTTTTGACTAGAAGCCAAAGTAAGGTCAGGCATTCATAAGTCAAGAATAAATCTCCATGTATTTATTTGGGAGGTAGGTGGGTGGCAGGCCCCCATAGAGCATAGGTAGCATAGATTAAAAAGAAAATTCAACTACACACATATAAACTAAAACTAAGTAAATCTTTAAAAAATAAATAAAACTAGAACTAGATGGAAAGACCCTATTGTGTGAGACCACGAGTTCTGGTGGCATTCTGGTGGCAGTACCCTGGGGAATCTGGCGGGCACTGACCTGCATGTTGGTCCCCTGTAGACTGGCTCAGTGTTGCAGGAGCCATGAACCCTGCTTAGGAGAGCTGTCTGTCATCAACAGGCTCCCTCAGCTGCAGGCCTGTGCCCTATACTAGTAACAAACCAGGAAAGGTGGCCCCAAGGCTGCAATGGTGCCAAATCTGTTGTGAGGGTGACCAGCTGCTTTCTGGTTAGATTGGCGGCCAGCCCCACTGGAGGAAATTCACACCCAGTACCATAACCCTGTTCAGAAGCGTGTGGCAGGGGAGGTCATAGCACCTAGTGGCAAAGCTATTGCTGTTTTGCTAAATGGACACGTGCCTATCAAATTTCCTTAAATAATTGTGCACAGTTAGTGTTACTGTCAGTTTTGGTCAGAGGCTGCTCTACAGCAGCTGCAGATTCATAAGTGGTCACTTAGGAGAGTAAGGGACTTAGATTTAAATGTAAAATACCCTCCATGTGTGAGCACTGGGTCCCTAGCTGATGGCACGGACCCATAGGTTATGGGACGTTTAGGAGGCAGGCTTTGAGGTGGTATAGCCTGGTCCCACTTCCTGCTCACTCTCCTTCCCAACTGCCAGGCTGGCTTCACATTCCTGGCGCTGCTGTTCCTTCCGTAATGGACTCTCCGACTCCCCCTCCTCTGAACTGTAAGTCAAAATAAACCCTTTCTTCCCTGGCTTGATTGTCAGGACAAGCAACAGCAACAGAATGTAATTAGTCAGATACTCAGCCACAAATCCAACTGTCCTGGCTAGTTTTCATGTCCACTCACTGCAACTCAAAAGTCCAATGAATTACAAATACATAATATGTATTTTTTAAAATATCAGTAAAGAGAGGCAGTATTAGAATGCAAAATTTCAAGAAAAATACAGTACCAAGAAATCATAAGGTTTTAGCATGCACAGCTTCTCTACCGTGCTAACAAAGCAGTGGAAGGGAAGGCTCAGTGAGTGAGGTACCAGAGCCTGACCAGCACCCAGACTGCAGCAAGACAACCAACTCCCAAAGGTGTCTTCTGACATCCACACGCACACTGTGGCATGCATGCGATCTCCCACCACGACACACTAAATAAATAAATAAATAAATAAATAAATAAATAAATAAATAAATAAATAAACGGGAAAAGCACAGCAGTAAACGGCTGGTTTTAAAGTGATGCCTTTATTAATAAATACACATCCATACGATGAAGTGGACACATCATGGACACTACTCCATCCCCATACACATAATTGCACATGAGTAGCTCAAGTCCATGGACATTAATTAAAACATACACAGTATCTATCCAGACTTTACAGCAGAGGACAACGTGCTTATTATCAGTTAAGTGGAAATTATTCGCTTCATAATTGTCTGTGGAAAAAGCAAATTGTAATCAAAGAATCAGAATGGCCTGATTAAATCACACAACTGACTTGCGCAGCACTAATTCTCAAAACTTAAACACACTGTATTGGAGAGCACTGCTTTGTCTACTTGGAGGAAAATGAGAAAAGCAAAGGAAAATTTCAGATACACCTTTGAGTTTGAGGGAAGCCAATGACGTTATAACTGAGCAAAAGAGCATAAAACTATGCTCAAGACTGTTGTGAGCTATGATCTTACTGTATTGGACCATAAAAGCTTACTGACATAGCCAAGGGACTGACGGAGAGGTTATCAACACCCCTTGAACTGTTCTTTCAAAGCTTCTTAAAGTATAAAGAAATCCATTGTCTAAACTCACACCGTGGTCATTCTTACACTGGATGAAGCACCCTTAACCTCAAATTAAATGAATATAGATTTCAAAGAAACTCAGTATTCTTATTTCATGAAAACATGTGTAAATTGACACAAACAGCAGTTTGCAATGAATAAATACCATATTGACAGATGTTTCTTTTTAAAAAGTAAATTAAAAATACAAAGAATTATTAGTTTTAAACACTGATTTTAAAAAATATTCCCAAATATTAAAAAATTAAACCAAGTACTATTTAATTTTTCAATATATTGTGCCAATATATTTTTTTAATAACCAGTGCAAAACTCCAAAGATAGTATCAAAATCACCCCATACTAAAGATTAGTTAGGCAAAGTGATACCTGTGGAAAATGAAAATTTCATCTGTATCGATTCATTACTTGTTATAGTAATAATAAATACAGCATGTTAAAATATCCTTTTAAGAAAAAAGTAATACAACTTACTGGAATAGTAGATCATTTTCTGACAAACAGTTTTAATATAGAACAGTGAAATCTATTTTATGAATAGAATCACACAGTATAAAATTAGCAATTTACCTTTTATGGAACAATTATACAGTGGGGGGAAAGGCAGTTTTCCCCAACTGAATATACTGACATCTAGGCAACTGTTTAACATGCTATTTCAGGGTCTGCCACATTACAAAAGATGCAGAATGCAGTCTTTAGCTCATGTAGAAGTAAAAATAGTTTATGTGACGACCTCACTGTCATCACTTCTGTGTCTCCCCAGCGTTGTACTGGTAAACTGTCCACAAGGAGAGACTTAAGTAGCATCAGGTGTTCACCAGTGCACACACTTAATATTCCTGGTATTAATTTCCAGGAAGCTGCTCACTGGACAGTAAGTTCAGTTTTCTAAGTGACGTTATCCATCCACAACTCTCCTGGGATGAACACCTCTCAAACTCATGTCCCATTCATGAACATGTATTCGAAACTGACCGTACAGTTCACCCACTGTCTTCTGACACACAGCACAGCACCACTGAGTAGATGTGCTGGGAGCTGGGGGAAGGGTGGGTGTGGGGAAAGAGCAAGGAAGAAACAGAAGGGCACAAAACCAGGAATGAAATCAAACGGAAAGGATGGTGAGTGGACTTACTCTGAAATGCAACACGCACCCACATCCTTGCCCGTGGTGCTCACCATTCTATAAGGAGAATACGCCAACTGTCTCCAGGAACTAGCAGTGCAAAGATTTCTAAGCAGCCAACTGCTGAACATCTTCAGAAACAGCAAGTGACAGGTGCTCAGGTGAGCAGACGAGCACATGAAGATGCAAGCATTTGCGTGTGTCAGACGCTATACTGTTCTGAGTAAATTATGAAGTTTTATATTCTAAGCTTCTGCAAGAAGAAATTCTTCAAGCAATTTAGCTGCCCGAATGATACAGCTGGTTGTGTAGTCACCCAGCATTATTCGATGTTCCCTACAATTTGTGCAAAGCTAGTACTGTTGAGGTCATTGTCCCCACTCGCAGTGCAACACCTCTTACCAGAGCAGAAGCCCAGCTCTTGTGTCAGCTATCCCTGGGGCACCTGAGGTTTGCTGCATGTCTCCTGATAAAGGTCTAAGTCATGGCATTTACATGTACCGACAGGTATGTGTCCCTTTACATTTGATTATATCTAAAGTTTTGGGTCCTGTAAATCTATATTTTAATATTAAAGGCATTTTGAAATGCAAGTAAAAAACATAACTTTTTAAGTTCAGTGAAAGGTTTTCATTCTCTTTTGCTCTGTTTTGTTAAGAGAGGGTTTCTACCTAGTGCTGGCTGTCCTAGAAATCACTATGTATACCTCTCAAACGCAGAGATCCACCTGCCTCTGCTTCCCGAGTGCTGGGATTAAAGGTGTGTGCCACCACTTCCCACTGAAGCTTTTCAATTCTAATGTTCATAGTATTTTATTTAGAACAAATTCAGAATAAATAAAATGTGTATTAACAAGAAATATTTATTTCAGAAAGATATTCTCTGTAACTATACCCATGTGCCCACATTTTTCTCTTGTCTATATTGCTCTTAAAGCAAGCCTCACTAGGGAGAAGAGATTTCTTTTGGGAGCCACAATGCCATTTTTAAGCTAACCAGCACTCATCTTACAGGTTCACAAATACTGAGTTCCTTCATCTCTTGGTTTCTGAGTCTTGACAGCCAGGAAACTACTTTCTGCTTAGACCAGTTTTGCAGTCTACCACTCAAATTGTATCCTTTGGTACATATAAACCTGAAAATGCAGTTAAGTACTAACGCAATATAATAACAAGTACTCAGAAAAACTAAAAACATTCTAAATAAATGAGCAATAGTAATAAATGTTTTAAATATAATACTTTGAAACTCACCAAGTATATGAAAGACAAAGCAGAATGATTATAGTTACATGCAGACCTAAAGGCTTCTTTTTGCATATTAAATATAATGTGCAGGTTTATGAAGTATTTAAGGGTTTTGCTGTAAGTATGAATTGTTTGTAGTGTTGGGTATGTATATGATCTTAAGCAACTAGAAAACATAACCCGTAACTATAACCTTTGCAAAAGGAGTATTAAACAATCTTTAGGAATGATGATCAACTAATGTCATGTGACTCAATAAATAAGCTGTGTTTTATATTCCAAAGCATCCAAACAGCTGTGTCTTATTTCATGAAGTTCTAACTCACACAGCCACACCCTTTGGTCTGTTCCCCAGGTGCTGTTTTGCCCGTTACTTAGAATGCCACAGGTCAGGTCAACCTTACCGCACTGGTTTAGTCACAACTGGTAGTCAACTGTGGCAGCTGGTTAGCTATGAGGGGAGCATCCACTAAGAACAGCCCAAAGGGAAAAAGCCAAAGTGGCTTCGCAGAGTGTTGTCTGAACCTTGTACAATAGGCTCAATGCACTACTCCTGCCCTACGTGTATCTGCCACACGTGGCAGCCATTGAGCAAAGACGGAAGGAAGAAAAGTGGGGAGTAAGGGAGATAAACAGAACACAACACTGGGAGTCCGGGTGGCAAAGTCAAATAAAACCAAGCAGCTTTGGAACGTCTCAGTCTGCTCCTAGCACGCGCTCTCCTGCCTCGCTCATTCATTGGGCGGCTTGACTTCACCGCTGGTTTCCTGAACCCCGTGAACCGCTCTGCTATGCATCATAGGGTAAGGAAAGGCAGCAGTACCACAGCCGTAACCAAGATCTGCAAGCCTGGACAGAGCTTTAATGCTACCTGGAGGTCTCCCCGGGCTGACCTTGTACCCTGCAGCCTTGGTTGTACCCAAAGGCCTGCCTGGACTCGTCTTAAATCCAGCTGCTTTGGTAGTTCCCAGGGGTCTGCCTGTGCTGGTCCGGTATCCCGCTGACTTGGTGGTTCCTGAAGGCCGGCCACGCTTACCAGATCGATTGAGGTTTTTCTTTTTCTTTAGTTCATCTTTTATCTCTATGTTTCTGCCACTGGTAGGCTGCAAATGCGTTTCATTTAGGGGGTCTTGCCTCTGACAAACCATTGGTTTGTGGCTGACTGTGTGGCCGTATTTGCTTTGCTGGGAGGAATAGATATCAAACTGGTCAGCAGCTCTCATGGCGTCTTCATTGAGGCAGGAAGGCTTGCCAGGCCCACAGAACGCTGGATTACTGCCGGCAACAGGATGCATCATTTTCTACCAAAAAATAAAGACAAATATGTATAAATACCTATCTGTACAACAGCATCCGGTGGGAAAACCCTCTTTTAACAACTATATAGACTACCTAAAATTAGGGCAATAGGGTAGACTCCAGAACACACACACACGCACACGCACACACGAACAGTGTTCCATGACAGTCTTACCACCCTCACCCAATTGAATCATTCCTTTCCAGAGGACAGAGACCCAGAAAATTCATTAAGTACATGAAATGTAAAAGGCTCAGAAAGTTAGGAGATTCACTCTCCCTTCCTCTGCAAGTTTATAAAAGCAGGAAGGAGCTGCTAGGGAGAGAAAGACTCTCCAGTGGACAGGGAGTTAGCTCTAGGGATGTGACCTTGCTGGGAAGTGTGTTCAGCCATACAGCTGCCTCTGAGTTGCCTATCAATCCATCATCCATAACTTAATAAATTCACTAGCTCACCACACGAGCCCTGCTTGGAATTCCTTATTGGTGACCTATCTAGGGTAAATAGCCACAAAACAAGCAGCATGAGAGTCATGGTTCCCTCATTTACAGGCTCAGCGGGGAAAGGCACTTGCCACCAAGTCTAACATACTAAGTTCAATTCTGATGACCCAAAAGGCAGGAGAGTTAACTTCCACAAGCTGTTCTGACACCCACATTCACTCTGGCGTGCACACATTCACAAGCAAATAAATGTTAAAAAAATAAACAAAAACAAACCCAGAACCCTTATTAAAGTGGTTTCCCATGCCTAACCTTAGAATGTCTTCGTTGGGTCTTGGCACATTCTCAAATGTATAGTCTTAACCTGATCAGTTCCCACAAGATGGATACTCAGTCATTATGTTAATTTATTATTTATGCAGAGCCTTGAGTGTGTGTTACACTTAAGCCAGATAGTGTCAAGCAAAGAACACAATGTCTTGACCAGCATGCAGAATCCCTTCCAATGGCCTCTATCCAAACAAAAGGCAATATCAACACAGGATAAACAAACGTTTCTCTTAACAGAAACAGATGAGCAAACACAAACAGTGAGGACTAAGCTACAAAAACACAGGCAACAACCAAACAGTTCCCATTCAGGGCATGCCTGTCTTGTTCACAGGAACCCTGAACAAGTCAAGTGAGCTTTGTTCTAGGCCCTTGCTACGATTTCCCCTTACAGAAGGCTGTATCTCACATGAGCACTACTGAGTTTTCAGGCTGCAGCAGTGTAACACAAGAAAGACAAAGCCATGCACTCCAATTCAGATTAAGTCCCTTCTGAAATGTGGCCCTTCATGCGTAAAGCTGCAACTCCCCAGAGCACAAATAAGGGACTTACTAAGTTCACACAAGCACAAGGAACTAGGACTCCTGCCATCAAAGAAGGATTTGCTGTGACTCAATCAAGAGAGCTGATGGCCAGGCAGTTTAAGCCTCAGTTATGAAGTAAAATATACACCAAGAAGCGAAAAAGCTGTTTGCTTATGGTCAGAGCAACCAACACAGACTTGAAATTATAAAACAAGTCAAAGCAAAACAGAATATTAAAAGGAATAATTTTACTCACTTCCCAAAGATATGAGTTAACTATTAATACTTCACTAGCTACAATTCTAATTTCAGATCAGAAATAGAGAGACATTCCAGCTACGTTTTAAACTTTAGACTCCAGCAGTGTCTGAGCATTTCCTCTGTGCTAGGTAGACCTTTGCACATAGTCTCCAGTGCATGGTGCTGTTGGAAAAGGGGAAAGGGGCTGGAGGTGGCTCAGCAGTTACCAGCCCTTCCACACAAACGAAAGGACTAGAGTCTGGCTATCGGCACCCACTTACAGTCTTGCCTACAATCTCAGCCTGTTGAAAAACAGAAGCCCCAGGATCAGTGAGATGCCCTACCTCAAAAACAGGTAGCAACATAGGACACTCAACACGTCCTGGCCTCTGCAACACAAAGAGTCACATACATACTCATGTATGTGCATGAGCATGCATGCATAAACACACAAACACACACACACACACACACACACACACACACACACACACACACCCTTCTTTTTTCCTTTGCTTTTTTGAGAGAAAGTTTCTGTGTAGCTTTGGAGTCTGTTCTGGTACTCGCTCTGTAGACCAGGCTGTCCTCAAATTCACAGAGATCCTCCTGCCTCTGCCTCCCGAGTGCTGGGATTAAAGGCATGTGCCACCACCCAGCTTCTTTTTCTTCCTTTCTTTCTCTTTTCTTTCTAAGAAAAGGGAACTGACTTTAAGAGTTTATCAGGAATGCTCTTTAAGAGACTGCAAAGACAAACAGGAATTTAGACAGTCTGAATAGAGCCAACAGTTCGTGCCACAGCATACAGGACAGATCCCAGGATCTGTCCTCTCTACACTGAGGCTGCTCAGCAACCTCCCACTAGCTGTCAGCAATACAGCTTCCCCCCAATTTATGACAAGCAACATTTCCTCCAGACAGTGCCCAAATATGCAAAATCCTCTCCTACCAAGGGTTCACTCTACCAGGGACACAGCACATGTGCAGAACCCTGGGTTCAACCCCCTCATCACACAAAACAGAAAGAAGAAATATCTCTTTAGCCCTTCACTTTATAAACATCCACAAAATCTGCCTGTTGGAAACATAGTAAAATAAATTACTGTCCAAAATGAAGAAAAGCTAGTGCTGTGCTTTGAGAAACAATCACATTTTCTCTTTAAGATACCTTATATATACACATGCAGCATGTGTGGGCGCGCCCACACGCGTACACACACACACACACACACACACACACGCACGCACGCACGCACGCACGCACACGCATTAAACGTCTAGGTCCCCATGAAACCCTACTATGCCCAGGTTCATCAGGAAATTTGGGGAGGAATAGAGCCAGCCGATGGCCTTCCCTGGTCATAAAATCAATAGTACTAATAAAGCTGGGACAGACTTCAGTCCTGCTCACCAACCTCTTTAAGCAGCTCCAGAATTCACTCAAGATGAGCCTGTCAGATTGTAAATGTAAGCAAACTGTATAGACATGGAACATAGTCACACATATGTATATGTGTGTGAATTATATGACAACTCGAGGAGAAACACACTTACTGTAAAACTAAACTCTCTGAAGTCATTATCCAGAAAGCTCTCACAAAAAGAAACTGGAGCCAGGAGTGTGGCACAAGCCTTTCATTCATTTGAGATAGAGGCTCAAGGCCAGCCTGGTCTCAAGCAAATTCCAGGACACCCGAGGCTACATAATAAAAGATCCTTCCTTGCAGGAAGGGAGGGAGGAGGACGAACCCACCCACCCACACCTGTACTGGCTCTGCTGTTGTGAGGCGCCTCCTGCTGTTCATGCACAAGGTTTGGATCCCCAGCGCACAAGAAGATAACTACAGCATCCTGTGTGTATGTCCCCCATGGGGGAGATAGTAGAGACTGCCAACAGATCCCTACAACCCACTGGTCTGCCCATCTAGCCAAATCTGAAAGCTCCGGGTTCCCGTTCAGTGGGAGACCTTGTCTCGATAATAGGATAGAGAGCACCCCTGAAGGAAGACACTTGTCATGGACATATTAACGCACATACATGCAAACACATGGCTGTAAGTTCTATCACTAGAAGGCTGAAGTCAGAGAATCTCAGATTCAAGGCTAGCCCCGAGCTTCATAGAAAGCAAGAGAGCACCATGAAACCCTTTGTGTGTGTTATGTGTGTATGCATGTTTACACACACGATAAAGTTCAGCATTTGGGTAACATTTTAACATTAACCCTGTTCTTAAAAATGCCTCCCTCTTTCAACTCCAAAACTTACTTGCTAATGATTCTTTGTTTATTGAGAACTGGTCTCATTGTCTAGGCTGACCTCAAACGCACAGCAATCCTCCAGCCTCACCAACAAAGTGCTGGCCAGCTATTGTTTTTGTGTGCGTAAGAATACGTGGGGCCACAGCTGGTTTCCAGTTGTGCAGAGAACAAGTTCAGGGAACCAACCTCCAGTTCTCAAGACCCGCACACTTTTGTTTTTCAAGACAGGGTTTCTCTGTGGCTTAGGAGGCTGTCCTGGAACTAGCTCGCAGACCAGGCTGGTCTCGAATTTACAACAGAGATCCGCCTGCCTCTGCCTCTGCCTCCCGAGTGTTGGAATTGAACGTAGGACACCACCGCCCAGCTCTAAACCAACACACTCTAACTGCTGACTTCAATCTAACTATCTTGAACTCTTTCCATACAAAGTTCACTAAAATGATGTAGGTTACAATTAAGAAAATCCTAAGAATTTCTCTAAGATGTGGGTGGAATGCAGCTAGGAGTTACAAAACAAATTGTGTTGCCTAGTAAAGGCTACAGTTGTTTTTCCTTTTCTGCTTTGTTTGTGGCACCGGGGGTGGAACCCAGGGCCAGCCTTGCACATTCCCAACAAGGAAGGAAAATCCCCAAGTGGTTCACTCAAAGTTTAAGGACACCAATAAGGAGTTGTGATTAAATTAATGGTTCTGAAGGTGTGCTGAGATTTTTCTCTCCCTGGGGTTTACTGTGGAGTTTTAAATCTTGCTGTCCTTCAATGTCCATCTTGAATAAGGCAGACATTACGGCCAACGAAACTGTATCAAGTAACTTCACAAAGCACCTACAGCAAAGCTTAAAAAGCCCGCATTCTGCCCTCCTCCAAAACTCAAGCGTCACATAATGTTTGGGTTTTTGTCATTACATACGAATTTTATAATTTTAAACAAGTGTGTGGGAAGCCGTGACGATAACCGGGGCTGCTGCTCCGCTCCCGGCCTCGCCGAGGGAAGTTTGGGGCAGTAGCACACGGCACAGCTAACGGTCTCCTTTGTCTCCTCCGCACTCCGCAACTGCGCCCCGCGGCAGTTCCCGCGCCTGCACCCTAACTGGAGCCGGGGCGGGCGCCGCGTGGCCGGGAGGAGCCAGGCAGCCGCGATCTCCGCAGCGCGGACGCAAGTTCGCGGCCCCGCGCCCTGCAGCCCGGGCCGCGCCGTGACTTCCGCCTCCCGCGAGGCCGGCGGGCTCCCGGGCGGAAGTGCGCGGGGCCGGCCGCTCGGGGGAAGAGCCCGCGCCCGCCGCCGCCCCGCACCCCGCGCCCGCCGCCGCCCCGCGCCCTACCTCGGCCGGCCGCTCAGAGCCCGGCCCTCAGCGCGCCCAGGGCCCGACCACAGGCGGGAAAGCTGCCGCCCGCTCCGCTCACTCCGGCCGGCCCGGTCCAGTCCACCGCAGAGGGCCGGCGGCGGCGGGGAGGCCCAGGCCAGCGCCCGACTCCCGGGAGCCCTCACCGCGCGCGGGCCGGCACGCCGGAGGAGGAGGCCGCCACAGCCCCGGAGCGTGAGCGCCGCGCACGCGCACACGCACGCACGCGTGGCTATCGCGAGAGCCGCCCGGCCCGAGCGCGCGTGCGCGGAGGGCGCTGGCCGAGAGCCCCGCCCAGGGAGGGCCGGTAGCCCGGGGGAATTTCTCACGCCCGCCCAGGGGGCGGTCAGGGCCGGGTCCCGCTGCCAGCGCCGTGTGCACAAGGTGTCCGACCCTGTGCGCCGCGACCTCTCCGCCCGGCATGGGCGGCGGGGAGCGCGACCAATCCCAGCGCTGGGGACGCAGAGGCAGGCGGATCTCTGGTCTACAGAGTGAGTGCCAGGGCTGCGCACAGAAACCCTGTCCCCGGAAAACTAAAAAGAAAAAAAGAAAAACGAAGACTCATTGTCTGTCCTTCAGTTTGTTACGAGTGGTTAGGGTGAGATTCCCGACCTCCAAACAACGTGGGACTATTCAGGGGGCAGCGGTGTTAGGGCCTCCTGACATCGTGATAAGCATTTTGTGAGGCACCCCATCGTGTTTTTTTTCCTCTTAAATCCCTGACATATCTAAAGTGTGCTATAGCTTTTATTCTGGAAGAGGCTGTGCCACTAGCCTAATTCCATTTTGGCCATAACTGTTTCTGTTGTAAGATTCAAAATCTTGTATACTGTAAAGATGTGTCTTTGCCTGAGGCAACTTCTGACTGGTTTAATAAAGAGCCGAATGGGTAATAGGCAGGAGAGGATTGGGAAAGAGGTAACCATGCCATGTGACAGAATATAGATTAATGAAACCAGGCTAATTTAAGTTACAGGAACTAGTTAAGGCCAATAATTCATCATTAGTCTCTGTGTTGTTATTTGTGAGCTGGTGGCCCCAAAGGGGTGGACTACAATTTCCTTCTGAGCCACTTTGGTGTATTACCTTGGATTCTGACAGAGTCCATAGCACAAATACATAACATGAAATTAATCTTTCCATACTTCCAAGAAAAACACAAAACCTGTCCAGCAGGCTAGCGACAGGCAGCCCACCTCAGGCAACAATCCCTTCTTCCTCTGGGAACCTGAGGGCCTGTCCCACAGAAAGCATCCCTGCAGCGGTGTCACAGCTACTCCAAAGGGCCTTGCTTTGGCCACAACTCAAGATGTCCCTTGGATGAGGTGGCCTACAGCCACCCCAGATGACCCTGCTCACAGATACACTGGGTCCTATTGCCGCAGTATTGGATCTGGTCAGTCAGGAACATCCCACTAACCCATGACGGCTAGTGCAAGTCACCTGGCTATACAAACAGTACGCCCTTCGTGTTTCTGAAAGCAGTTGGGGAAACTTCCTTCCTGGCAAGGTTTCTGCACTAGACTGCAGATATGAGGGACCAGAGACCCCGCCCCGCCCCAGTGCATCAAAGAGGAATCACTGAATGGCAGGCTCTGGTTACGGAGGAGCTGCACTTAGGGGCTGGAAAGCAGGCCGTGGGCACTTGAAGGCCACACTTGCAAGGAAGGCTCTGGTACTGCACCTGGACTTGCTGACTGGGAGTGAATTTCCATTTGAGGAGCAAAATCACCTTCAGCCGATGATGAAGTGTCGGTGTTCTGAGTTATGCTGGACCATCAAGACAGCGCGCCACTCCAGAATGCAACAATCTCTGATGGGCTGCACCCGGAACCCACGCAGAAGCGTATTTGTTGGTTGTCACACCAACGTCTTTAAAGTAAAATCAGTTCCTCATACCAAGACAGGTGTGGCCTGCGCTTTTTGAAGGAGCACCTCACCCTTGTAATGTGTCCTCTTCTGCACTGCTTGTGGTGCTCCACTGTGCAGGACTGGCTTGTGACTAACGCTGTGCAAAGGCTATAATGCTCCTTTAGAAAAAACTAAATCACAGAGAACAATCACTGATTCCTCCTACAATTCCTTCAAGGTCTGAATACTTCTGGAAAGCAGCCACTTCATCCTGACGTTTACCCTAGGAACAGAGACTTTCCTGGACTTTCTACTACAGTGAAGCCTGGAGGTGACCTCTGAGTCAGGCTTCACGGTGTTTGTATTGGCCTGGGACTTTGAGTCATGTGTGTCTATCAAAGTGATTTGGCACAGGGCTGCAGAGTTGCATGGCTATCGGTGATGCTGCCAAAGGAGCTGGAGACAGGTGAGCCACATGGACAGTGGTCTTTCCACATGACTTCCTGTGGAAACTCAGCAAAAGCTGAGCGTGCTGGAGCACGCCTCTAACCCCAGCGCTGGGGAAGTAGACCAGATGATCTCTTCAGGTTCAAGGCCAGCCTGAGCTACATAGCAAGCTCCAGGACTACATAGAGCAATGCTCAAGCTTCCTAATGCTACAATCCTTTGATACATTTCCTCATGTTGAGGTGACCCCCTAGCCATAAAATCATTTTCACTGCTACTTCATAACTGTAATTATACTGTTATGAATCATAATGTAAATATTTGTGGAGACAGAAGTTTGTCAAGGGAGTTAACCCACAGATTGAGAACCGTTATGTATATGTACACACACACACACACACACACACACAGGAGGGAGGGAGGCAGAGAGAGAGAGAGAGAGAGAGAGAGAGAGAGAGAGAGAGAGAGAGAGAGAGAGAGAGAGGGCTGAGCCATCAGCCAAGCAGTTAAAAATGAATGTAAGCCTCCGTGTGTTTATTTGGGACTGAAAGGCGGTAGAGCCAGGTGGGACAGAAACTGCCTGCAAGTGTGTACCATGTTTTCACACGGTGTCTTCCTGTTCTATTGCTATGAAGAGACCCTGTGACCACAGAAAGTATTTTCTTAAAAGATGTATGTATGTATTTAATGTGTGTGTGCTCTGTCTGCATGTACACCTGTAGGCCAGAAGAGAGCATCAGATCTCATTATAGATGGTTGTGAGCCACCATGTGGCTGCTGGGAATAGAACTCAAGACCTCAGGAAGTGTAGCCAGTGCTCTTAACCCCTGAGCCATCTCTCTAGCCACCAACCATGGCAACTCTTATAAAGGAAATTGGGACTGGCTTACAGCTCAGAGGTTTAGTCCATCCTTGTGGTAGGAGGCATGGCAGCACACAGGCAGACATGGCGCTGAGAGGGAGAGCCACAGGCAGCAGGACGAGAGGGAGCCACTGGGCCTAGGTTGGTCACTGGAAACCCCCAAACGTATCCCCAGTGACACACTTCCTCCAATAAGACCACACCTCCTAATGCATCCATCACATTCAAATATGAGTCTATGGGGTGGGGGTGGGGGTGAGCACTTAAACCTCCACAGATGGGGTCTGGGGAGGACAGAACTCCTGTCTTGATGCTTGCAAAGCAAGCACGTTACCAACGGAGCCATCACCTGTCCATTCTCAACCCACTTCTGAGATCGTTTCCGGAAAGTCTACAGTAATGAAAGAACTTCTGATTCCATCACATCGCACTACAGAAAGGAGTAGGGTAGGACCATACTAATGTAGTGGCTGATGACTTGGTTGGCGTTTTCTAAAGGAACATAAATGACAAAGGTACTTGTGTGTCAATATGTGCATGTGCATGCATGCAGTTTACTAGTTTACTGATTTACACAACATTGGCTGAGATGCACAATGTCTGTCTACATGACGGAGAGGCTAAGAACCCAGCAGCTGTTCACTCCATTTGTATTTGGCAAATTCATAGAAAATATTCTACAATCTATCCTATCTTGAGTCCAAAGTTTTATACCAAAACCACTATCATAACTTGCATTTTAGATCTTAAAACATTTTCATAAACAACGTAAACTTGTATGACTCCTAGTGCCTGGGAATCAAGACTACAGTGAAGTTTATTCAGGGAGACGTCACTAAGATGATCTCCACACGTCCCGCTCTGAGCATCCACATCAGGCTGCCGTCCATGACCTGACCAGAGCAAGAGAGCTTGCTTGAGTCAGGAGACCCCAGACCTAACCCAACCTAACCCCCTTTCAGTCTAAAGAAAAAGATTTAGGCTCGATACAAAACTATATACAAAGAGTGCTCTAGGAGAAGGAAATGTCAGAACATACACACTTAAGACCGATTGCCAGCGAGGTAACAAGAGCAAATGGCAAGAACCACATATCCAGTCTAGGATGAAGGAATAACAGAGATCACTATGGAGTTGTCCTAAGCTGGAAAGTGTAAGTCTTGTGTCCAATATTTCTATCTAGGAAGAGTCTAATCTTCAACCTCATCAAAGACCTGAGAAGGAGTATAACAATACTAGGGTAGACAGGAAGTGCAGGTGAGCAGCTTCTAAAAGGAGCAGTGAAGACGAAACAGCAGGCTACCTGGACAGTCACCCAGAGTCTCACAGCAGCATAGGGGCAGCCATCTTTGGCTAAGGCCTAGAGTAACTGATTGACCAACACAGAAGCAGGGAGGTAAAAAGGCTGTCTTACCCTGACTTGGCAAGGTTCAGCAGTCTTCTACGTTTGTCTCCTGCAAGCACAGTAGGACAGCATGTCCAAAGTTAGCAGTCAAGGTGGGGGCAGTTCTTTGCCCAAGAGGCCATAGCCAAGGAGAGAATGGACTCCAGGAGTGACATCAGTGCCCAACATTGTCTCATGAATAGCTTGGTGCTGTCAGGAGCAATTATGTGTCATGTCAGCAGAGTATTAATATTAAAACAATTAAATGCCATAGTCTGTAAGTTTATGAAGTGTTTGAAGATCAAAATCTATGTCTGACTAATCTCATAGGTATAAGAAATGTGGGTAAAAATATCTGTAATTCTTGGGGACCTAGTTGTTCAATGGCTGAAACTTCCCAAAATAATTTAGCACAAAGACTTCAGAAAATATAACTATACGTTTGTGTGTGTGTGTGTGTGTGTGGGTGTGTACATTTCTCACAGAGATAAAGCTGAAATGTCTTGACTGGAGGTAGAACTGTAAAGTGCAATATGATAGAATATCCTAAGTTGTATCAATATATAAAATGTGAATATATATACATATATATATATACACACACACCACACATATATATGCATATATATATACATCAAGGTAATTTTATATTTGTGTGCAAAACATTGTATACAGAAAGAAGACCCTAAACAGTCAACATACAAGAATCTAACAATTTGTAACCAAGGATCTAGCAATTTATCTATAGCTAATAGTTGCTAAAGTTAGTACACTAGAAATTATGAAAATCTACCTATATTTCATTCTAACCACACCCTTCCCAACCATACCCTAAACTTATCTAAAAGAGATACCCGAGTCTCCTTCCATACCCAACCCTAAGTAACTAAAAACCAACCCCATACAGGTGTATATCATCCCTTAAGGCCAACAGTAAGGAAAGGGAGTGTTGTTTTCTTCCATGGGATCCTATAGGGAAAAAAATTAAGGGGGCAAAATTCTTGAGGGGAGTAGCTGTAACATTTGTAGCTGGTCTTTGCGTGGCAGGAAATGCTTGACTGAAGTTCTTATCTGAGGCTCTGGCCAGGGTGTAATAAGAAGGTGCACTGTTTCAGCTAGCCAGTCTGGAGTTGTCTTGAACATTATAGTCCCAAACCAGTTTTAGGGTGATGTTTGTAGTCCAGATGCATCAAGTTGAATCAAGTGGAATTGATGAAGTGGGGCCCCATCTTCTTTCCAGAGAGTTCAAGATTGTTGTTAGGAATTGTTATTGTTCCTTGTGGAAAACTTAAACATCAATATCAACACAGAAACTTCAACTTTTACAGGTACGCGTACTGGGAAAGGCAACAGTAAGGATGAAAATAAGTATGAGGGAAATTAGGATTTCAGAGAGAGAACTGAGTTCAGGCAAACGACAGTCCCTAGATTTTGTTTTCTTCTGTCTCACACCAATTGGCTTCTTGATGTAAGACAGAAACTCTGAGTTTTATTTTAACAACATGCTTGAATTTAGAGGAGGAAAGCCAAATCCAACTCCAAAGCCAGCACTGGTTTACATAAATTGGGACTAAAAGAGTACTAGGAAGTAAAAGGAAATAGATTTTTGTATAGAAATAGTTTGCCGGAATTAGATATTGGTGCCATATATCAGATTCCTCTTGGTTTGACGGTTCTTTCTGGATAGCTATCCTAAGGTGCAGACGGGGTGGGTATCTCACTACAGTCTCTCAACCTTATAAACTTTACATGTCTTTTGTAAGTTTCTTCTCCAAAGAAAATGGTATATCTAGTCTTCAACCCCCATCAGAGACCCAAGAATGATAAAATATTACCCAAGTAAATAGGGAGTGCAGAGTAAGCAACTTCCAAAACTATAGAAATGACAGACACCTGACTGCCGACAGTCACCCAAGGTTCCTCTACAACACTGGGAATCTATCTTCCACCTACAAACCTATCTGACAGATTTCCCCGTGAAGCAGGAATTTTGAAGGACTGGCCTACCTTATCTTAGCAAAGTTGACTAAGTTCTTTATGTCCTTCTTGTCCAATTTGGACAACTGTCAGCAGTTGAGGACAGGGAAGTGTCTTGTCCAGTGGTCAACTTTGCCACTCTGAGAGCAAACTCCCTATGGAGGCTTTGACGCCCATCATCTTCTCTGAAGTAGATTGGTGGGGCCAGGAGCAGCCAGACAAATCTCACTGACATGAAAAGCTTTATTTTATTAAAACATTGTAAGTGCCTTGTTCTGTAGATCTCTGGAATGTTTAGACAGACCACCCATCTGCCTAAAATGTATCTAACGTGACTGTTATAGATGACAAACTATAACCCTGCATTTCTTTCTTTCCCATGGTTAACACTGTAACAAAACCCAGCAAGTAGGTGATGAGGAGCACTCGGGTCCTCTTCCCACAGGAGAAGAGAATAAGGCACCTTTTGTGCCCAATTCCCCATCAGCAGTGGAGGAAGGGCAGGCTAGGCAGGCATGAACTGACACCCTTCATCAGGGGCCTGAGTCAGTCCCATGCTGGATTCCCAGCTATCAGTCTGGGGCCCGTTAGCTCCTCCTTGCTCAGGTCAGCTGTCTCTGTGGTTTCTGCAGCCTGGTCTTGTCCTCCCTTACTACATCTGGATTCCAGTTCAGCTCCGTGTTTAGCTGTGGGTGTTTGCTTCTGTTTCCAACAGCTACTAGATGAGGGCTCTATGATGGTGGACAAGTTAGTCATCAATGCCTTTGAGAGTTTGTTTTCTAATTTCTGATATTCTCATGACGTTGATGTGGGGCAGATGAGATGGCTTAGCGGGTAAAAAAAAAAAAAAAAAAAAAAAAATTATAGCCAATGCTGAGGACCTGAGTTCAATCCTGGTAGAAGGAGCACCAACTCCTAAGACTTGTTCCTCAGCCCCCACACCTGAACCATGGCAGGCACACTCAAGAAGAGAACACACAGGGGCACACAACAGTTTATACAAAATGGAATTTTTTTAAACAATCATACAGATGTGTGAAGACCTTACAGATGGCTGAGTGCACTTATGAACACCACAATTTAAGGGCAAGTTTTCCTTTTAGGACAGACAGATGTCAACTCTAGTTAATTAATGGCATTGACTTCTAAAAATGCTGCTCCAAAAGACGATTCAGACACCAGAGAAGCATGCGGTGACCACTCAAAGACCATGCGCCCAGAAGGGGTCACATGGGGAATAATGAGGTGAAGTGTGTGAGGTGAATTGCAGGGAACCTGTGCTCAGTAATGTAATGTCATATCCGTGTCCTATTCCCCTTTCCCCTTCTGCAATGCTCAAGATCAAACCCAGACCTCTTGCAAAGCAACAGAGAGCAAAACAAGTGTGTGTGTGTGTGTGTGTGTGTGTGTGTGTGTGTAAACACACATACAAAATACACACACACAGACTTGTTTGTTTGTTTGTTTTTTTTAAAGAATGTGTAACAAAGTGGAGGTAGTGAACTCCTTTCATCCCAGCACTCGGGAGGCAGAGGCAGAGGCAGAGGCAGAGGCAGAGGCAGAGGCAGAGAGGCAGAGAGGCAGAGGCAGAGAGGCAGAGGCAGGAGGATCTGAGCTTTGGGCCAGTCCCTATGGAGTTAGTTCCAGGACAGCCAGGGCTACATAGGGTAACTCTGTCTCAAAGAAAGAAACAGAAACAAATGAAAAAACAAAGAAACAAACAGAAAGAATACATCTTTTTAAAATACAATGTAGAGGACAGGCAAGATGGCAAACTCAGGGGCTGAAATGCCTCTGCCTTCTGAAGGCTGGGGTTACATGTGCACACCACCTCACCTGGTTAAAATCAAGAATGCTTAAAGAACTTTTCTGGGGAGCTGGAGAGATGGCTCAGAGGCTAAGAGCACTGGCTGCTCTTCCAGAGATCCTGAGTTCAATTCATGCCAACAACATGGTAGTTCACAACCACCTTTAATGAGATCTGGTGCCTGCTTCTGGTGTGCAGGCAGACATACATGAAGAATACTGTATACTTAAAAAATAAGTATAATCTTAAAACAAAAAACAAAAAACTTTTCTGTCTCTTAAGAAACACTTATTTAATACTGATATTTTTTTCTGGTGACAATATTAAATTTTCATGTGTCAGGGAAACCAATGCCCTTTTCTAGTCTCTGCAGGCACATATATGATGTACAGATAAACAAGCATACAAAAACAAAACAAAAAAACAAACAACCCCCCCAAAAACACATAAAGTGCATAAAATTCATTCTTTAAAAAGACTGTATATTTGATAACAAATTAGAAGAGTTTTTTGTTTGTTTTTTTAAAAGTATACACTATATGCCCCCAGCCCTTGGGAGGCAAAGACAGGGGGATCTCTCTATGAGTTCATGGCCAACCTGGTCTACAAAACAAGTTCCAGGACAGACAGCCTTGGTTGCAGTGAGATTCTGTCTTTAAAAAAAAAAAAAAAAACCAACAGTAATATTTCTTAGATGTCTACAAATATAAAACAGAGTGAAGAAACAAAACAAGCAAAACAGGAAGTATTCAAGAAAAGATAATCCGAGACAAATAAAGAGTGAATTAACTTTATTCTGTAAGGAATCTAGAGAGCTTGAGCAAATATTGCTATTGTATTAAAAAACAAAATCTGTACCAAACTTTAAAAATCAGTGTTGACACTAAAAAAATGTACTGAGCAGTATTTCATTTTAGAAAAACACACTATCAATGTTTCTTCACAACTTGACCCACAAACAAACAGAAACTTTGAAAGGGTGTTAACTTTTGGGTCTCAAAGGGACCCCATGAGCAGGGAGCACCATTGACCAGTGTGACTCAAATACTCAGTCAAGTAACAAACAACGCCTGTGGGAGAGAAGCAAGTGAACTAAGGCGGGGAGAAGGGCCGACTCGAGAATTCTAGCGTGAAAAGCTCTTTCATTTTATTGTTACAGGTATTTCCTCTATGTCTTCCTTCAAGAGAAGTAACTGGATATGTGAAGGTCTAAAAATAATTTCCAATTACATTTTACCTTTCCAGTACAAGTACACTTATACTTAACAAACAGAACACGCATCTGTCAATATGGCTACTAACTACACTAAATTTTTTCAATTGTTCTTTAGATGTATTCATTACAATTACAAACTATGAGCTGCCATGTGGGTGTTGAGAACTGAGCCTGGGTCGGCTGCAGGAATGCCAGGTGCTCTTAGTCAGTGGATCATCTTCCTAGCCTTAAAAATATTTAACAACTCTAGTATCCCCTGACTTAAAAACATCTAAATCAAGAATATACAGATATATTTGTTTGTTCTCTTTTTATCAGACAGGGTCTCACTGGACAGCACTGGCTGGCCTGAAACTCACTATGTTGAACAGGTTGGCCTTGAACCCAGGGACCATCCTGCTTCTTCCTCTTGAAGGCTAGGATTACAGGTGTGTGGGCACCACAACTGGTATAAGTCAAGAAATATTTATTTAATACCCAATAAAGCTTTTTTATTTTTGTTCTGATGACAATAAGAAGTTTTTATGAGTCTTGAAAGTAGTTTTAGGTAATCCAATTATTAGCATTCAGAATCAGACCACAAAGGCTCTAAAATACTAAATTTTATTGAGAGGCTGTAGTCTGAAACTTAAATACGAGTATTTAATGCAATCTGTTGTCTTTACTAGAATCGTGTGTGTGCGGATGAGCGTGTGGATGAGCATGTGGACTCAGGTGACCAGGCCTGCTCACCTTACCCATTAAGTCATTTCATCTGACTAAGTACTAATACTCAGCAACACATTCCCTTTTTCTGGTGTTCGATCTTGGGTGAGGTTAGGCAAGTGCATTACCACTGACCTATATCCCTAGCCTTGTTTGTTTTGCTTGGATTTTTGGTTGTTTGTTTTTCTTTTTCCAACACAGGGTTTCTTTGTGTGCCTGTGAACCAGGCTGACTTCAAACTCCCAGAAATCTGCCTGCCTCTGCCCCCTGTAAGGCTTCATTATGTAACCCAGGATGGCCTCAAATTCATCATCTTTCTGCCCCTGCCTCCTGGGGCAGAATTACAGGCATTTACCACCTGCCTTGTTTTAAATGGGAAAAAAATTCACTTCCTATTCAATCATCCTGAAGGAAAATTAGGTTCAAAGTAATAAAGTGTTTGTATATACCATATACAGATGTCTAAAGAAACATATTTAGTGAGTATTGGCCATAATCACTTTCTCTAAAAGTAGGCAAGAAACAAATTAGCTAGCCTTAGGCAGGATCAAAGGCTGAGCAGGAACCTGAAATAGTAACACTACTGCAGTAGAAAGAAGTGGAAAGCTGAGCTCAGTAATCTCAAACACTACAAAGGTAAGTGCAGGAGGAGCACAAGTTCAAGGCCAGCCTGAGCTACACAGGGACTCTCTCGAAAGGAGGAAGAAAGAATGAACTGCAAAAGTCCCATTATGCTGCTTATGTTTAATTTTACAAAACCAAAGGCAAACCAACTACTACTCATTTCTGATGGCAAAATTAAAACAAAAACTCTGAACCTATTTTGTAAACATCTATTATAACATTCTTGGATCCAGTTCATATGTTCCATTCAGTCAAATAAGATGAAAGCTTAAGAGGGGGCGACAAAATATGACATGGACTTTTACCTTTTCTTAGGAGATGATCACATCACAATTTCAGTGAAAGAGGTCAGTGGCCCCTTAGTGACCGACACACTTTATTACTATCTTCAACACAGAACCCCATGTTTCCAGACACTTAAGAATATTGGTATCTAAGGTTTACATGAAGGAACATCGCACTCTGAAATGACGTTTGGATCAGTGTGGGGCAGCACTTACTGACAACCGACTTCTGTAACACTGGTTTCTTGTTTTAAAAAATAAGCAAGACAGAACTTTCGAAGTCTCACTTTACAATACATCGCAAGCTTCACAGACCGGCACAGGTGCACAGTGGCTCCGAGATGCTTACAATACTTTGTATCGTCCTTTATTTGTTGGTTGGTACGAATTTTGCTAGGATAGGAAATAAAAGACAGAAGGTTAGAAAGAACACACACACACACACACACACACACACACAAAGTGAATGTTTGAGATTATTTTCTTTTAACATTTCGTAAAACTATCAAATAGCCAAATAAAAAGGTTACAATACTTTGTGGAGGCCGAAGGAAGGGCTCAATAAAGAATTCATTCTTTCTGTTCACTGTGCATGCCTCCCCGATTACTCTGTAGTCTCCAAGCATGAATCTCTTTTCCTAGCACTCTTTGGTGAAACAAGCTCAAGACCTCTACACGCTACCATATTATTAGTACATTTATGAGACAAGGTCATTCAATAGTCCAGGCTAGCCTTGAATTTATGAAGTCCTCTTCCCAAGTGCTAGGATTACAGGTATGAGTCACCATACTTGGGATGTTTATATTTTCTCTCCTGTTTTATATACCCTCTCTTTAAAAAACTATTTCCCCAGACTGGAGAGATGGTTCAGCAGTTAAGAGCACTGGCTGCTCTCAGAAGATGTGGGTTCGATTCCTGGCACCCACACAGCAGCTCACAACTGTCTGTAGCTTCAGTTCCAGAGGATCCTACACCCTCACACAGGCATACATGTAGGTAAAACATCAATGCACATAAAATAAAAATAAAGTATAAAAAATGTATTTCTACCTTCCTCGAGTTGGGCACTTGCATTTAATCCCAGCACTCAGGAGGCAGAGGCAGAGGCAGTGGATGTCTGTGAGGTTGAGGCCTGCCTGGTCTATATAGCAGCAAGTCCAGGACAGCCAAGATTACATAGAGAAACCCTGCCTCCATAAAATTAACAAATAAGATAAAAATTCCCCATAAAAGAATTCCATGTGTTATAAATGAAAATTCATAGCTCTCCCCCCCCCCTCCCCCGGTTTAACCTTAGATAACAAGCCAGACTTCTTTTCCAAAGGGACTGCTACATAATGGTGCTAAGGGTCAATGACAAATCCATGGTCCCCTTGGCAGGTTATCCTGAGCAGGCTGTTGTTTTCCAAAATTAACTCACTGTGTAAACTTTGAAATAGTGATCACACTATGGGTTGGTCAACATGCAGAATAACTGGCATTTTCAGATGCTCCAATGAGTGAAACGGGTAAATGCTTTTTGCAAAACTATGTGGTAACACTCACTAAAAAGCTAAGCATTATAGAATCTATAAATAGAAATTCTATTCCAAAGTGTATACTCAATAAAGAAATGCATTAATGTATAGAAAAAGTCAAGGAAGAAAATTCATAGCTGTGTTATTCATAACAGCCCAAAGCAGAATATTCTTCATTCCAATATGGAAGTTATCTGTTATGTTTTAAACAACTAACCAGCACAGGCATGAAAAGGCATGAAAAGGCATGCACCATTTCTACCCGCAACAACAGCCTGGCCCCAGGGACATGGAAGTCAGTAGATAGATGGATTGTGGGACAGATCCAAGTCCGTCCGTCACTGAAACGAGTGAGGCCTGACGGATGATTTCAACTTACCAGTCGGATCAGCTCTTCCTTTATGAGCCTGGTGATTTCTGCCTTTGCCTTCTGCACAGCCAGCTCGTTGGCACCTGATAATAGAGCAGAAAGCACACGGTTCACGCTACTGCGCTTCTCTGGCTGCCTTTCCACGTTAAGAAGGTCCAGGAGACAACGCCTCAGTAATGTCCGGGAGTGGACTGCCTGCCAAGACAGTCAACTAGTGCAGCAGGACCACTTTCTGACTCACACCCTGACCAGAGTCCTGCACACTTGGGCAGCACGCACACCGCAGTGTGAAAGGCGAGAGATGAGCATGGCTTCTGCACAAGGACGACGCACAAAACCATGGACTGTTCAACCTCTTAAATACACCTTTCAGCTTTATGTATGGTTACTGAACTTCTAAGACCTCAAGCAACACATGCTCATCTGTTTCTTAGAGGTGTCCCTATTTTCCGTCTCGCCTACTATCAGCTTCACACGGACCCCATGTGACATCTACACCAACCCTGATCTAATCCAAGCTTCATGCAAAAGAACAGTACATACTTTCAATCGCCAAGTAAATCTTCCGCTCCCCCTCTTTGGGTTCCTTGCCGGGAGGGAAGTAGGTGCCTCTGATTGTGATGGCAGCTTCAGAGTACTCGCTGATTCTCTGCAGGGCTTCCTTAGAGGTGACCTTCCACCTCGCCGTCTACGGGAAAAGTGTAGGGAACTACATCAGAGCACAGGGGTCTGAGCTGAGGGCAGGCAGTTCAGAGGGTTCAGTGGATGAAGGCTCCCACTGCCCAGGCTGACCACCTGAGCTCAAACCCTGGAAACTGCCTGGTAGAAGAAGAAAACCAGCTCCTGTAAGATGCCCTGACTGACACACCCTCCTGACACCTGTGCCCCACCACACCCCCAATGTACCCCCAAAATCACACAATTAGTCTAAAATTCTGGGTTGTAAAAGAATAGATTCACTGGGCAATGGTGGTGAATGCCTTTAATTCCAGCACTTGGGAGGCAGAGGCAGCTGGATCTCTGAGTACAAGGCCAGCCTGGTCTACAGAGATCCAGGACAGCCAGGACTACACAGTGAGACCCTATTTAAAAAAAGAAAAGAATCGCTGGCGGCGAACTGAAGTGCGTGCCTTGCCCGGCGTGTATCAAGTCCTAGGCTCTCTAGTGCTGAAAAGAATGAACGAATAGACAGGAGTGGCAGTGCCCATCTGTCATTCGAGCGCCTGAGAGGAAGGAGGGTAAGTTCATCCCTAGCTACACATCAAGTGTGAGGCCCAACCTCAAAACTAGGAACGATACTACCTGGTGTGTTAAGGAAGGGAATCTTGCCCGAAAACCCTTCTATCTGCCCCTTACCTGTGGGAAGTCATTAATTTCTAACTCTTCCTCGTATCTCTTGAAAGACTCGCTCTGCCCACCCTCCTGCCTCTCCTCCTCCTGCTTCTCCAAAGGGACGTAATTGAGCTTGGCATTGATCTTCTCAGCAAGCTGCTCTGCAATGGTCTTCGCAGACACGGTGGGAGCCAGAATGGTGCCCCCCCTGAGGATGGCATTGGTGGCTTGCTGCATCACATCCTGCAGTTTAAAAAGATCCCCAGTTACACCTCAGCTGCAGCCACATAGGGACAAGGACTACACCATAAATGACGCCCCCACAGCACTAACTGAGCTTAGTAAACAGAAGTATCTTTCCAATGCAATCCCTCACATGTGATTGACCAGTGTCAGTCCACAACTGACATTGTCATCTTCCTCTCATCCTGAGGAGAAAACCGAGGGATATTCAATGGCCTCCTATGCATCACTGTACCACAGACACAGATAATTGGCTAACTCTCAGTACATAATACAATTCTTCTAAAATCACATACCTTGTGATTACTAGGCATTTCTACTTCATTACAATGTGTATGCTGCCACCATCACTGAGCCTTCCCACACCCACAATAAATTACAGCAAATGACTCACTCAAAAATCCTCCAAATACTATCACAATTAATTAAACAATCCTTTGGACATGCTATAAAAATTCTGTTTTACTGAGAAACAGTTATCTGGCATAATGGCACATTCCAATAATCCCAACACTCAGGACGCAGAGGAAGGGGACTGGCTGCCAGCTCTAGATTGGCCACAGAACACTGAGTTTAAAAACCCAAAACCTCAGCTCAGTGGTGGTACACGCCTTTAATCCCAGCACTTGGGAGGCAGAGGCAGGAGGATCTCTGTGAGTTGGAGACCAACCTGGTCTACAGAGTGAGTTCCCAAATAGCCAGGACTACACACAGAAAACCTGTCTCAAAAACCCAAAGAAAAGAAAAAACCTCAAAATGCAAGTTATGTGGAATGTTTAGAGAAAACACTGCCAGACTATCTAAGCACACTATTTTGAAAGAGAACCAGGTATTCATCTATTCAAGAACTATTTCTGTTCCCAATAAATCCACCCCACGAACAATTAGAGAAGAATTAAATTCTTTCAACTCTGGTAAGACAAAAATACAGTACAAGCTGGGGTCTTTTATCCAGAATGCTGAGGGCAGAAAGAAGCATTTTGGAGCTAAGCTTTTAAATTTTACAATATTTGCATAGATGTTATCACTTGAATATACATAGCGGAGTATCTGCTTGGGGATGCTCATCTGATCTACAGGAACAGTCCAGACTCACATCCAAACAGGCTTCTGTAAGAGGAGCAAGGAGACATCTTCCCAACGCAAGTACCAAAGAAGCCTGTATTGAGCGTGGCACATTCTTGAAAACTCAATCTCTAATAAAACTTGTTCAGTGTGTTCCCACAAAGGATCTGCATTCAAAATAGTGTCTGGAGTCCAGTACGTGTGTGTGTGTGGGGGGGGGGATGGAGGGGGACAGCACACTTGCTCAAGCCCAGTGTGGGGTCACACTTGCTGAGGCAGAGACAGAAGGACCAGGAGAGGGTTATCCTTGGCTACACAGAGGGTTCAAGGCCAGCCTAGGCTATAAGACACCTGCTTTTTTTAAACAAAAACAGTTTTTCATTTTTGAGTGTCATTCTGAAGAGTCTCACAACACAGCGACCAGAACAATGACTAGGAACAAGTTACTTAATACCTGAGACTCGATGCCCAGGTTCTTCTGAGCATTGATTCGAAGAGCCAGCCTCTTGGCGATCTCTAGCTTCTCGGCATTGCCTGCAGTTGGGGCAGGCACACTAGATGTGCCCGGTGCGGCCATGTCTTTGACTCTCTTCTTTGAATTAAACATGCTCTCGATCTGTTCATCGATCTAGACCAGGGAAACCAAGGATTAGTAAACACCAGGTTAGAAACAGTAATTCAGTTGTGTCTACACAAAGAAGAAATGTCTCCATGGAGCAACAGAAAAACAAACAGCTCTTCCCTAACTTCTCTTTCAAAAATCTACTGTCTGTGTTGGAAAACAAAAGTGATGGGAAACCCAGAGGCAGCTGGCCTGAGCTAACGGGAGCTCACAGACTCTGGACTGACAGCTGGGCAGCCTGCATGGGACTGACCGAGGCCCTCTGCAGTTTTTGTGCAGATGACAGTTATCTGTGGGGCCTCTAGCAGTGGGGTCAGGACCTGTCTCTCAATCATGAGCTGCGTTTTTGAAACCTATTCCCCACGCAAGGTCACCTCGCCCAGCCTTGATGCAGAGTGAGGAGCCTGGTCTTGCCTCAAGCTGATATGACCTGCCCTTTTCTGAATGGTAGAGGAGTAGATGGGGGGACAGGGGGGAATAGACAGGAGGAAGGGGGAGAGAACAGGAAGACAGGAGGGAGGGGAAACTGGTTGGTATGTAAAATAAATGAAAAATCTAATTAAAAAAAAAAAAGAAAGAAAAAACCAAAATACCAGAGAAAGAATATGCCATGCTAATGGTTCATGCAGCCAGACTTCTGCAGGCACAGAAAATTCACCCCAGCCTTGTCAATGAGGAAACACGGGCTCTGGTGCACTGAGCTGTGCCAAGGTTCAGGCAGAAGCCCAAACTGCTCTACAGTGAACAAGCTAGAGAGGCTGTGACCTGAGGCCCGCGATCCTCAGGAATGACGCAGGGCGCTCCTAAGGCGGGCCTCCCATCCCCAACGCCTAAAATGAGGCTTTTTCTTTCTTTGTGACAGGCTGCCATGTAGCTCAAACCTCTTGCATAGCTGAGGATCATCCAGAATGGTTTTTTTTTTTTTTTAATTCCTTTTATTTTAGGTGTTTTGCCTGCTTGTATGTATATGTACCATGTACATGCTTGGTGCCTAGGGAGGTCAGAAGGGGACTTTGCTCCCTTGGGACTGCCGTTAGGGATGGCTGTGAGCCGCCACGTAATGTCGGTGCTGGGAACTGAACCTGCGTCCTCCAGCAGAGCAGCAAGCGCTTCAACTATGGAGTCGTCTCTTCAGCCCTGTGCTTGGTCCCTGATGCTCCTGCTCCGTCTTCTCCGGGCTGGGAGCACACTCAGGTCATGCATTGCTGAGATCATACCGGGGCTCCGAATGCCAGCAGGCCCTCTACTGAGCCACATCCCTAGCCCCTTTCCTTTCTTTTGAATAAAGAAAACCGGGTCAGCATAGTGGCATAGGCTTCCAACCCCAGTGCTCCAGAGACTGGGACAGGAGGGTCAACAGCTGGAGGCCAGGGTAGCTATGTAACAACAGCTGCCCAGCAAACACACAACAAGGAGGAGGAGGAGGAGGAGGAGGGAGGGGGTGACGGTGGACTTCCCTGCGAGGCAAGAGCAACGGTGGAACCTAAGTCCCCTAGCGCAGTTAGCTCTGCCATCACTAAAAACAGGAAAACGCCTGCTATTAACTGTGTGACCTAAAGGACACGTCTGACAAGAGTGAGCCAGCTCCTTCTTCCCGTCTTTGCGTGGGTTCAGGGTAGAACTCACAGGTCTGCATAGCGAGCGCCATTACCCTAGCCATCCCATCAGCTCCCTTGTCTGTTGTTTTAAATGATGTCTTTGAACGGGGCTTGGTGACAAATCAAAATACTGTCTCAAAAACGTAACAGAAATGAAATAGTAGCTGGTGAGACGCTCAGGAGGTAAAGGCAGTTGCCATGAAAACCTAGTGAGCTGAGTTTAAGCTCCAGGTTGAGAACTGAGTCACCAATGTTATCCTCAGATCCCTCATACATGACATGACACATGCACCACACACACCAATATTATCCTTAGACCCCCTCATACATGCCATGATACATGCACCACACACATCAATATTATCCTCAGACCCCTCATACATGACATGACACATGCACCACACACACCAATATTATCCTCAGACCCCCTCATACATGACATGATACATGCACCACACACACCATATTATCCTCAGACCCCCTCATATATGACATGATACATGCACCACACACACCATATTATCCTCAGACCCCTCATATATGCCATGATACATGCACCACACACACCATATTATCCTCAGACCCCCTCATACATGACATGATACATGCACCACACACACCAATATTATCCTCAGACCCCTCATACATGCCATGATACATGTGCCACACATATGCAACTAATTAATAGAACAGAATTGAGGGCGGGGACAAAACGAAAAAGGGTAGCTTTGCCCAAAATGACTCGTGGCATGATGGAAGTCGCACAGCTTCCTCGGGAAGACCGGATCATATATAATGAATGGGCTCTTATCTTCTCAGTCTCAAATGTAGAGGAAGCTTGGTGGACTTAAAATTTAATTAGATTAATTTAGAAAGCATTTCTAATGAAATGGTCTCAATTTAGCTTCTTTTTAAAAACATACAGCTATCAAACAGTTTTTATGGTAAGGGTGTTTGGAACTGAGTCAAGTTGTTTTAAATTAAAACCCACATGCAATTTAACAATCTTAATAAACAGGCTAGGTGGCACACATCTTTAATCCCAACTCTCAGGAGGCAGAGGTCTGTGAGTTTGAGGCCAGCCTGGTCTACAGAGCGAGTTCCAGGACAGGCCAAACTATACAAAGAAACCCTGTCTCAAAAAAGAAAATGGGGGTGGGGGTCGGGGACAGGGACAGGACACAAGGGACCATTAACTTTACTTCTGATTGTTCCTTTTTTTAGTGGCTATGTGTATGGGGGGATGGGTAGTGCAGTACACATGAATCAGGTACCAGAGGGGCTAAAGAGGGCACTGGCTTCCCCGGGAGCTGGAGTGGCCTGGGGAGGGCGCTAGGAACTGAGCTCTGGCCAGCTGTGAGAACAGCCCACCTTCTTCACCGTGCTGAGCCAGCTCTCTAGTCCCTGGCTTAAGCTTTCCTTGTTCTTTCTTGCTTTTAAAAACCAAATCTATAAACTGAACAGTGGTAGCACACATCTTTAATCCTAGCATTTGGGAGGCAGAAGATTCTCTGAGTTTGAGATCAGCCTGGTCCACAGAGTGAGTTCCAGCACAGCCAGGGCTGCACAGAGAAACCTGCTTCAAAATAAACAAAAAAAACCTCCCATTTGTATTTATTTTGTATGCATGTGTCACAGATGGTCTTTAAGATATGTTTAAAATTATGAGTTACTTTCCCCTTGAGAGTAGGGTGGATCATTATCTTTTGTTTTTCTTTGTTTTTTGTTTTTGCTTTGAGACAGAGTCTCACTATGCAGCCTGGGCTAGCCTGCAACTTACTCTGTATACCACAGTACAATGAAACTACCAAGTCAGGCGGTGGTGGTGCACGCCTTTAATCCCAGCACTTGGGAGGCGGGCGGGTCTACAGAGAGAGAGTTCCAGGATAGGCACCAAAGCTACAGGGAAACCCCGTCTCAAAAAAAGCAAAAAAAAAAAAAAAAAAAAAGTATGCTTCATGCCCAGCTCTACCCTGTTTTGAGTTGACTCACTACAAGATAAACACATAACCAAACAGCAACTTTACTGCGTTCTAAACTAGTATGGAGCACCAGAAAGGAATGTCCTGCAGTGGACAGGAGACACGCCGTCTATGTTCAGTATGGTCCTGGACCAATACTAACTGGTTTCAGTGTCCCCAACAGCATGGTCAGGCTGAGCACACACGAGACAGTTTGCCCAGGCTGACCTCGTACTCTGGGGTCACTCCTGGCACAGTGCTCGGAGTAGGAAAGCCACAGGTCACCACGCCTAGCTTGGGATAGTTCACTATGATGCGAAAGGAATGTCCTAAGAACAAGTGTGCTAGAAAATTCCTGGATTAAAGTTAAACTGGCTGCCTGGATAACTTTTAACTTTCACAGGCTGCTGCATGCACACTTGCAGAGACTGCAATACTCACATCGACCGCCGCATCCTCATCATCTGAATCCTGCAGGCCAAGAGCAGCTTTCTGTAACTTCTTCCTCTCGTTGGCCAAAGCCTGCTCTGTTTCATCAAACTTGAATCCCTTGCCAGAGAAACCACTACTCTTCTTAATTATTTTCCCTTCCTTTTAAGAAAAAGAGGTAACAAAAGTTAATTTCTAGAGTACACACTATTAAAGATTTTCAAAGTAAAATATACATACAGACTTAATAAAACATGACAAAGTGTAACAAAAAGAGAAGATTCTATTTTCACTATTTTTCCTTTTAAAAAATGTAAGGGGTTAGATGTGTACCCTTCATATGCGCACTCAGGAGGCAGAAACTGATAAATCTGAGAGTTTGGTCTCTATACCAAGTTCCAGGACAGCCAGAGCTACATAGAAATACCCTGTCCAAACAACACAACACAAACACAAGATGTAAGCGAACACAGTCACTGCAAAGCCAGAGTGTCCCCAGTCGTCGGTGACTCACCGCCTTCTGCTGATCTTTGAAGTCACTCCAGAGTTTTTCTAGGTCAGGAGGCACTGCCGTGCCTGACAATTCAAGAGCTTTAATTATGTCACCAGCATAGCGAGCTTGATCTTCTGTGATGAAAGTGTAGGCATAGCCCTAGAAAAGGAGGAAGCAGAATTAGACAACTCTAAATCAACATACAAAACCCAGGACATTGGTATAAACCAGTTACAAACTCACTGACAAGAAAACGAGGAATACCTCATTCACAGACTCTAAAACACAGCCTAGAAATGAGCCTAAGCAAGGGGCAGGCCCCTACAGTAAATGTTAAGACACCGAGGAAGCGCTCCATTAGCAGCGTCCTTACCCAGCACGCACAGAGCCCTGGGTTCTATCCCACCACACAGTTGGGGGCAGCTATACAACGGGTTCTAGGCCCACCTAAGGTATGAGACCCTGTCTCCAAAGAAAAGAAACTGAAGAAGATACAAGATGGAAAGACCTGTAACTACTGACAAGAAGAATTAATAATGTGACATTGCTGTATTATTGAGAAGTGATCCACAGAGTCCATATAACACCCAGAAAATCCCAATGACATCCATTGTGGAACTAGGAAGAACAATCCTGAAACTCACAGAAGCACAGAAGGCGGCAAGCAGCCAAAACAACACTAAGAAGAAAAACTATTTAAAAATGGTAACTCTTTCTCGAGTTCAGTGTAGATTTTTTTTACATCTCTTTAAAAAATGAGATGGTTTTCTTTCTCGACCTTCTATTTTGTTTTGTCTGCATATCTGTTCTATGTCAATACTATGCTGTGTTCGTCACGATGGCTCTCTTGTGTAATCTGAGGTCAGGAATTATAGAGGAGCCGGAGGCAGACAGCAAACGAACAGTAACACTATCAATCAAGACACGGGTTGGGGAGGCTGCCGTGAGCCCACGGTGGAGCAGAATATCCCTCCAGCAAGGTTCCCAAATAAAAGAACAAAAGCAGCAGGCAGATCACACCATTAAATCGAGCCCTTCCAAACACCCAGCAGATCCGGGGAAGCTGAGGCAGGTGGCTGCAGTTCCCAATTCAGAGCGCCCCTGTGCCACTGCACGGAGGAGCTGCTGCAGGGAAGCAGAAGGGCTAAGCAATGTAACCTCTGCTGCAGGAGACTCACTCTCAGCTCATGTTTTACTTTCTGCTGTCACCATCAGTTAGAGGCCAGTCTAACCCTGGACAGGAGGCTCTGGGGGACAGTCTGGAAGGAAGAACACAATCTGTTCTGAGACAGCTCCTTGGTGACCTCCTCACAAGACACACTAGCAATCGAATGTCTCCACAGGCAAACACGTAAGCTTTCTCCAACAGCACAGGAAAGAGCCCAAGAGCTGACACATGGGATCGCAGCAGACTAAAAGCTGCTGTGCAGCAGAGGGAACAACAGCCAGAGTTAAAAGACACCATACAGAATGCAAAGAACAGCATGATCAAACCTACGGTGTGAAAAAAATTCTAAATGAATAAATAAAATGTGAATGTAAAGGGGAAAATGGAAGGAAAACTTTTGCCCATTATACTTCATACAGAGAGGTAGGATCTAAGGCAGACAAAAAAACTGGTAACACTAACAAACCCAGACATACCAATCAATAAACAGGCTAATGAACTGAATATTTCTACAAAATATGAAGCACAAATGACCAATATGTATTTTATTTTATTCATTTTTTATGTGTACTCGCATGTTAGAAGACACACACACACACACACACACACACACACACACACACACCGGATCAAGGGGATAACCTTGGGCACCTATCCTCAGATGCTTTCCACCCTATTTTAAGACAGGGTCCCATGCGGGAGAGATGGCTCAGAGGTTAAGAGTACTGGCTGTTCTTCCAGAGGACCAACATTTAATTCCCAGCAACCACATGGTGGTTAAGAACCATATACAATGAGATATGGTGTCCTCTTCTAGCCTGTAGGAATACATGTAGGCAGAACACTAAACAAAATAATATTTCTAACAAAAGAAGTCGCCAACTGGCCTGGAGTTTGCCAGGTAAGCGTGGCTGATTGGCTAGCCAGCAAGTCACAGGAGCCTGAGAGAGCAAACCATCAAGCTGTCATCGTCACAGGCATTCTAACCTAACTTCAGGAATACCTAAAGTTACTACCTGCTGCCACACTTCCCATGAGCTACAAATCCCGCTTTACACAGTTATAGACACATATGTGCAAAGATTAATAGGGTGTGATGAGAACCCATGTGGCCCCTAAAATGTAGTTGGTACTCTGTAACCTTAAAAAGGCACCTGCCTTTGATCCCAGCACTAGAAAAAGCAGAGATAGGCGGATCTCAGTGAGTTAAAAGTCAGCCTGGTCTACAAACTGAGTTCTAGGACTGTTACACAGAGAAACCCTGTCTTGAAAATAACAACAAAAAAAATTTTCTGGATTTTATGTGTATGTGTTTGAGGTATGCCTATATACCACATGCTTGCTGGAACCGATGGAGGCCAGAGGGCCCAGGGTCCCTCGAAGTGGGTTTCAGTTGTGAGCTACCATGAAGGTGCTAGAAACCCAATCTGGGCTGTCTGTAAGAGAAGCAAGTGCTCTAAACCAGCGAGCCACCTCCCCAGTCCCACTCCTTTACCTTCTATAGCCAAGTTTCCAGACCCTCAGAACTCCTCACATGAGGAGGCACTATTGCCACAGCACCTAAGATACAGTTTTTATTGCCTCACTTTTTGTCAGTGATAAAATGAACTCATATCTATTTCATTGGGAGACTGATGATGAAATAATGTATGTAAAGACCTTAGAACGATTTCCAGTACCAACACAGCAGCTCACAATTGTCTTAACTCCAGGTCCAAGGGACCCTACATCCCTTTCTGGCCTCCAAAGACACTGCATGCATATTGTAAACAGAAAGGCAGGGAAAATATTCATACACATAAAACTTAATTAGTTAGTGAGGAGGTGGTGGCAGACACCTTTAATCCTGGCACTAGGGAGGCAGAAGCAGGTAAAATCTCTGTGAGTTCAAGACCAGCCTGATCTACAGAGTGAGTTCCAAAGCTACAAAGAGAAAAACTGTCTCAAAAAACAAAATAGAAAAACAGAACTGCTTTTGTTGTGTGTGGTGTTGCATTTACACCTGTTAACAGCCTTGACAATGTAAGATATCGTCCTCTAAATATAACAGCAGAAAGAGACCTAAGACCAATGGTTCTCAACCAGTGGGTCATGGCCAGATATTTACAATATGATTCTTATCAGTAGCAAAAGTACAGTTATGAAATAGCAACAGAATAATTTTATGGGGGGGGAGTCACCACAATAGTATTAGGAAGATTGAGACTATATAATGTCAAGCCAAGAAAGCAAGTAACAAGAAGCAATGAAACGTCCTGAATTACATACAAGTATCTCTACATCTGAGAGGCACAAGCTATTACCGCTACCGGCAGTAAGCCACCATGGCACCTGTTAATCTTAGTTTGGTTTTGGTTTTTCAAGACAGGGTGTTTCTATGTAGCTCTCACTGTCCTGGAACTCACTCTGTAGACCAGGCTGGCCTCAAACAAACAAAGATCCGCCACCCTCTGCCTCCTGAGTGCTGGGATTAAAGACGTGCACCGCCACACCCTGGCTTAGTTTTGGTTTTGAAATGTGTGTGGGTATTCTGCCTGTGTATCTGTGCACCACATAAACACTCGGCACCCACTAAGGCCAGACGAGGACACCAGGCCCTCAGAACTGGAGTCACAGACAGTGGTGAGCTGCCACGTGAGCACTGTAAAGAGAACTCATGTCCTCTGCAGAAAGAAGCCCATGTTCTTAACTGCAGCAGCACCTTTCCAGCCTCATAGCTAGAAAATTTAACAACACGGAGGCATACACCTATGTGATTAACAGGATCCAATCGTTTTCTGCTATTCATAGATTTTCAAAATGTCCTCACTCTGCTGTCTACTCCTGAAGGTAAACACCTGTGCATTAATGAAGACATGACTGAAAATGTTTACTTTGTTGCCTGCTCTTCCAGTCCGTCCAGCTCTGTGCACATAATCTTCATAATGGTTGGGGCAGCTATAATTTACTACAAGAATTAGATGTTTCACATCTAGACCTCGAGCAGCAACAGATGTGGCCACGAGAAGTTTGCAGGTTCCATTCTTGAAGTCATTTATGATGCTGTCCCTGTCATATTGGTCAATACCTGCAAGTAAATTAAAGAAACAAACAAAAAAAACATGTTGAGATTTTCCATTTCCACTGAGAAAGTTCCAAATGCAGAAATAAAAAACAAAATCCTGAGTTCAATTCCCAGCAACCACAGTGGCTCACAACCATCTATAATGAGATCTGGTGCTGTCTTCTGTCGTGCAGGCATACATGCAGGCAGAACAAACATGGCATGTATAATTAATAATTAATAAGTCTTAAAAAAAAAAAAGAAATCAATTTGATGATTTCTCAAAAACTTAAGGTTCGTGTCTATGATTCTAGCAACTCCACTACTCAAAAGAACTGAAAGCTGTTAAGATATCCACATATCATGTTCACATCATACACAACAGTCAAATAATAAAATCCCAGATCTCTATCTACAAGCGAATCAAGAGAAGACAGTAAACATACACAAAAGGATGTATTTCCCAACTTTTAGAAGAAAATCTAACATGTTAAAAGAAAACATGAATCACGAAATCATCATGACTGAGTGAACCAAATCAAACACAAAAGGATATAAAATGTATTATTTTACAATATACAGTACAAAGGATAAGAAATTTATAAGGACATAGGATAGCATGGCAGTATCAAAGTTATAATGGACAGGTGGAAGAAAAGAAATAGAGAATAATTGCTTAACAAGTATAGTTTCCTGCCGGGCGTTGGTGGCACACACCTTAAATTCCAACACTAGGATTTAAGGGGGGGGTGGTGGTGGCAGGGGGAATCGCTGTGAGTTTGAGGCCAGCCTGGTCTACAGAGCTAGTTCCAGGACAGGCTCCAAAGCTACAGAGAAACCCTGTCTCAAACAAACAGATTAAAAAAAAAAAAAAAAAAAAGAAACAAAAAAAAAAAAAAAAAACCAAGTACAGTTTCCATTTGGGACAATGAAAAAGTTCCAGGTACAAGGAGGCTGGGAGAAGATTCTGTGGGAAACAGTGCTTGCTGTATAAAAATGAAGACATAAGGTAAGTCTCGAATGCCCGTGCTCAGTCAGGTGTGTAAAATTGAAGACGCCAGGCTGGAATTCTGTTAAATGTCTGTCACATTTCTTCCACCTCCATTATAGGAAACAAAACAAATATTATTCCCAGCACAAGGCAGTTCTTGGCAAGTTAAATACTGAAGACATGCTGGTGGGGAAGTTAGCAAACGTTACCTCCGTGAAGAGACATGCAAGGGTAAGAAGCCCTCATCAGGTCCTTCAGAAGACCGTCAGCGTGCTCCTGCTTATCCACAAATATAATGACAGACCCCGACTCCTGATAATGACCTAAGAGCTCCAGCAATTTCAAGAATTTCTTTTCCTCTTCAATCACAATCTGAAAACACCACAGCATATCAAGTTAATGTAAAAACACAAATGTGTGCTACAACAAAACTTTTTGTTTAATCTGTAGTGAATTGAGTAGAAAATAATAGCTCCCTCCACCTTATAATGGCTAAGCAAACGTGGACTTTTAACTGGTAGATTTGTGACTGTGGCAACTGGTCACTGGGCTCTCTGTCCCTTAACCTCAAATCCTATTAATCAAAGACAAGAAGGATCTGTAACATTCCTATGAGCCCTCAATTCTGGGGGAAAGAACTAAAAAGAGCTTTGTTAAGTCAGTTCCATGCACCTGGCAACAGAATGAAGGTTATAACTGATACATAATATTTAACTTTACAGGTTATCTGCCTTCCCACAACTATGATACAAAAGGGATCGCTCACACACTTCCTACACGCGGGAAACCGACATTTCCAGAAGGCGGTACCCACCACTTGTTGTTCCACATCTGAGCAAACCACGCTCCTGCCTCCAACCTGAACTTCAATGGGCTTGCTCAGGATCCTGCGGGCCAAAGCCTCCATAGCTCTAGGGAAAGTAGCTGAGAACATAACTGTCTGTCGGTCAGGACGGACATTATCCACAATGCGCATGACCTGAGAAAACAATGTATACATACAATGAGCCTCCAAAGGCTTGCCCCGTGCTCAAGCCCAGCAGAAGGAGCTTTGGAGAACTATTTCAGTTACTTCAGATTCATTACCTTTAAAAAGTCTGCGCTTACTTTATACCTTATGTGAGCAGCTTTCAGTTTCACTTTGTCAAGAAAGGGCAGGCCGAGCGGGGGTGACAAGAGAAGGGGAGGAAGGGGAAGGGAGGGAAGGGGAAAGGAGGGAAGGGGAGGGAGGGAGAGGGAGGGGAGGGAGGGAGGGGGAGGGAGGGCATGCACCATGGCACTCGCATGCCCCACATGCACACACACTAATACGGTTAATAAGTATGTAAAGCAATGCCATTTAAAATGAAAGTAAAATAACAGCCAGGTGGTGGTACACTCAGGAGGCAGAGGCAGGCAGATCTCAGTGAGTTCAAGGCCAGCCTGGTCTACAGATGAGTTCCAGGACAGGCTTCAAAGCCACAGAGAAACCCCGTCTCGAAAACAAACAACAAAGAAACCAGAGTGCACACCAGAACCTTCATCTCATCCCACACGGTCAAACCCCAGCCAAACTGATCTCCAGGGGAACATGTGTCGTTAAGGAGGGCGAATCCTCATCATGCCGAATCTCCTTACACTGCACTCACTTCTCTCGAGTCTTCGCCCTCTCTGCCCCTCAAGTTTGGTAATGGCTGCTGTCCCTATCACCCTTAAGTCTGCTCACTCATTCCACACGCTCAAATCTCTCCCAGTAGTGAGAAATGGCTGTTAATAAATACATTTCCCCTTTAGTAAAACTAAAAGCAGTTACGGTTTATGAAAGAAGCAAAGTAAGCGAGCAGCAGTCTATGAGTTTGCTCCTTTAAACTTCATTTTATCCTCCACAGTAAAAATTCATTCTGTGTGTGTCAGGGGGAGGTGTCTGTGTGTGAGAGAAAGTGTGGCTATGAGAGAGAGAGAGAGAGAGACAATGCACAAGTGTTCCTATCAGAGAATGCATGCATGGAAGTCAGGTCAACCTCACTGTTACCCTAGCCATATTCACCTTTCTCTTCCCCTCGAGACAGGGTCTCTCACTGGCCTGGACTGCAGTGAAATACTCTCTCCCTCTGCACCTGTTGCCCTGACCATTGGGGCTGGGACAGTGACAGGAGAGGCTCTCTCCCTCTGCACCTGTTGCCCTGACCATTGGGGCTGGGTCAGTGACTGACAGGAGAGGCTCTCTCCCTCTGCACCTGTTGCCCTGACCATTGGGGCTGGGTCAGTGACAGTGACAGGAGAGGCTCTCTCCCTCTGCACCTGTTGCCCTGACCATTGGGGCTGGGACAGTGACAGGAGAGGCTCTCTCTTGCTTCCTAGTTGGACGCAGAGAGCATCCCGTGGCATCCTTGGGGCAGGAATCTGCTGGCGGTCATCAGTCTCTGTTGTGATTTCTTCCTGAATAAACATCCATCAGCCTATTTTCCCCGATCCTTATTTATTCCACAATACTGAACCTCACAGAGTATGCATGGCTGGCTTGAGAGTGAGCCCCAGGGATCGATCTGCTGTCTCCACTGCTGAGTACCAGGGTTCTAAGTACATCACCAGAGCTGACTTTGTGTTCCGTGTACATTCTGGGAACCAAGGCCAGGTCCCTGCGCATTTTACTGACCACACACTCTCCCCATCCCTAAAAGCTAATTGTTTGCCCTTGAAGTTTAAAATTTAAGTCAATTTATTTGCATAAATATATGGGAAAGCAGAGTCCGGCACCTAAGGCCTATGTCACTGAACAGCTTAGTTTAGTGAAAGATAAGCATTCAATGACGTGGTTTAATTCTCAATTTTCATTCTCTTCCTCAATATAGACTTCTACCTAGAATCATCCTACTGCCTTCCTACTCTATCCAAACAGAGCCATCATAGAGGCCAAAACATAATCTCTCTTCCTAAAGTTATACTACTCACAGTCATTTATCACTATCCAAGTAATTTTCTGGGACACTCAAGCCCTACCCTGTGCTTTTAACCAATAAAGCTCAAAAAAAATCACCACTCTCTCTAATTTTCCTCTCCATAGATTTTGGTAGTAATAATTCTTTAATAAGGAAAAGAAAAAACAACATTGGCTGCACATATTATGGGATCTGTCACCAAGTCTGACTACCAGAGTTCAATCCCTGGGTGCAACACGATGGAAGGAAAACACTAACTCTTTTTAAGTTGTCATCTGACTTTCACAACTATGCTGTGGGACAACCCCCTGCCCCCCAACACACACACACACTCATGCAAAATAAATAAATAAAATATGGGGGGGCACCACCATTCAGTTCTGCCCCTCACTGACAAAGCAGCCAGTTCTGCCCGAAACAAAGCTTGTTTGGTGCTGCCTCTGGTTAAACTCAGTTTGGCTTCCCTCTGCCTCCCCATTTGGTTTCAGACCCATTCACTAGACCACAGACTGTAAGATAAACTTGTAAAGAGCTGAACAGGACAGCAAGTCCTCTGCTCCAAGTCACCTAGTCTAACTGTCTGTCAAATGATTCAAGTATTCCACAACCCTGCTGTTTTTAGGCCCACCTACTCACATCTCACTGAAAATTCAGTTTCTAGCCAGGTGTGGAAGGCATGTGCCTTTAATCCCAGCACTGGGGAGGCAGAGGCAGGCAGATCACTGTGAGTTCGAGGCCACCTGGTCTACAGAATGAGTTCCAGGACAGCCAGGGCTACACAGTAAAACCATCTCAAAAAATAAAAAAAAACTAAATAAAAAGAAGAACTCAGTTTCTAAATCTAAATATAATGTGGCAGGCAATGTCTCTTACTGAAAGGCTAACCATTATGTCTCTGCAATCCCTTCCCATGGCCACTCTGGCTCTTCCCTAAGACAGGGTTTCACTGTGCACCCCAGAAGCGCTCGCTCACAGCCAGAGAGCACGCTCACAGCCAACACTGCTTGCCTGGCTTTCTTTTGAGACAGGGTCTCTGCACAGTCCTGGCTGACTGGAACTCATACACAGATTAAACTGGCCTCAAACTCAGAAGTCCTCCTGCCTCTGCCTTACAAGTGCTGGGATTACAGGCGTGTACCAACAAGATATCAAAGGGGGTTTTTGTTTGTTTGATGTTCTCCCACCCATCCCCCCCCCCTTGGTTTCTTGAGACAAGGCTTTTCTGTGTAGCTTTGGAACCTGTCCTGGAACTCGCCCTGTAGACCAGGCTGGCCTTGAACTCACAGAGATCCACCTGTCACTGCCTCCTGAGTACTGGGATTAAAGGCGTGTGCCACCAACACCCAGAAATTTCAACCTTTTTAGTACTCTTACTGTTAGTACTCTAAATCCAGCCTGATCCATGATATTTCAGATTGCTGAGGAATGCCAGACCAAAAACCATCAAGTTTTAAGAATTTAATCTGCAATGTAAATATTTACTTCAATTCCCTATGTTGCCAACACACTGTAATACCAGGAGTGTGAATTTCAATATCACACAAACATTTCATTCTCACAACAGTTACAAAATCCCCTTTATAATTCAAAATCTTAAGAACCTTAATGAGGGGCTGAAGAGGTGGCTCTCACAGGGCACCCAAGTCCAGTTCCAGGCAGCCAGCCAGCACTCACCCGGAACAGCTCACAATCACCTGTGATCCCAGCTCCAGGATGGTATGATACTTCTAGCCTCCGAAGGCACCTAACTTCGTGTGCACACACCACAAAGACACACACCACACACACAATTAAGAGTCAAATAAACTTTTAAAATTATAAACTTAATCATTACCTGTGGTTCGAAACCCATGTCAAACATTCTGTCTGCTTCATCTAAAACAACATACGTCACTCTTCGAAGATTCGTGACCCGACCTAAGGTAAGAAAAAAGAAAAACAAAAAGAAAACTAACTATCAGTCACAAATCATGATGACAACCAAGAACTTTAAAAACCATAAAGGGAACTAAAATGCCTGACTTAAGCAGAGGGGTAGGTTAGGTTTCTTTAAACGGTGAAAAGAAACTTTGGTCTCTAAGACTTAATCTAGTGGCAAGTACTTTCTGACAGTGGGTACATGAGGCCCTTTATTTTGTCAAACTCGTCTCTTGCATACCATCATAGGGCCTGAAGAACCTGTAAAATTCAGAAAACAGCCCTCTCCAAAACACATCATAAAACTAAGACTGAGATGAAGCATCGAGCCACATCAGCCATTATCTGACAGCATCACCTAGAAAAAAACATATTAGAGATTACAGCGTATGTGTGGAAAGCAGGTTCCAGTGCTAACTACTTAGGAGGCAGAAAACCTCTATTTCTTTACAGCCTACTGCCATACGGTTAGAAGTGCCTTAACTGGGCATGTTAAACCATTAGTAAACGGCTCAAAATCACTGGATAACAATGATAAATGCATTACATACAAATACACTTTTCTATGCAAAGATACACATTAAATTATTAATTGGGGCTACTGGTTTAAATAAGTAATGCTGGCTTCTTAACCAGCTAAAAACTAAAAATGCACAAAACCCTCTCATAAAATAATAAAAAACATTGCTATCAACTGCAAAAACAACCACCTGGCAAAAACAGTCATTAAAAGATAAATAAAAAAGACAAATAAAGGAAAAGGTAAAATTAATCGATGAATTTCAGGAAGTTTAATTAATACAACAGTGAGAAAAGGCAAGGGATTACACAGTCGGTATTCATCCCCACCTTCATCTGCTACACAAGCACAAGACCTCACACCTCACGCAGAATTTAGTTTACCCAAGCTCAGGCGGAACACTAGGACAAACATGCCCTTTCAGGTCCCAGCACTCAGTTACAAACAGACCCAATGCTTCCATGGAAACCTCTAAAGAGCAGCTTCTTCCAAAACTAAACAGGTGGTGTTCGAACTAACATCTCCAGCCGACAGTCTCTCGAAAGGTTGGAAACAGGTTAAGTCGCCTACCTTGGGCGGTTACCGTCTCAGAAGCCCAGGTCTATACATCCTCAAGGGCCTTTCTCCACAGAAGTTAAATAATGTCAACAGTTTAGTATCAGTTTTGATAGGGAGTATTTTAACAAAACATAACATTTGAGCTAAAAACATGCAGTATTTACAAAAGACACATTTCTTGAAGCTGCAATATCTTAATGTATCTATTAGTGTAAAATACTAGCTCCCGTGGAGAATTTTATAATAAAAGGACTATAATGCAAAGTTAAATGCTAATAATTAGTTGCTGAAAAAAAATTGAACTGCCAAAAACTTATGAATACTTTCAACAATAAATAAATGTGTTATGATTCACATTTTAAGATATTACAGCTTTAAGAAGAAACATTGTTGGATTCTCATGTCTGCTTTAACAAAAATGTGTCAAGTTCAAAAAGGGAAAGAAAACAAAACAAAACAAAAAAATACCTGTGACTTACCACTGTTAGCCGCTAACATGTCAATCATTCGACCAGGTGTGCAGACAATAATCTCAGCACCTCTTTTCAGCTCAGCGATCTAATGAAACAGGATGAAATTTTACAGGAGTCATCACTGCTTCTTGAGCAGGTGTGAGGACAGCATCTGGCCCATCCATGGCTCTACCCAGTGAGACAGAGTCTGAGTAGGAGACTGGAGGCTGGTATGTGACCCTTGGGCTGCTGGAGTTCTCAGGACAGGGAGCAGCAGAGGCAACCAGGCCAACATTTGAAACTAATGAACCCAATGAATTCCACCAATTTTAATTTGCAACTATTGCTCAAAAACCAAGAAAGGAAGGTCAGAATAAGTAATAAAATATATACTCTTATATTTAAGAGATGGATGCTTTCCAAATTTAGGAACCCATGACATCAGTCTTGTAAGCCTCAGCCAATTTTAAAAATACAACTGACAATGAAGGCACCCTGGACATGATACCCCTGCCTGAGCTCTACACAAACACGTATGCACGCACTAGCTCATCCTCTTTCCTTTTGCCCTTTAGTACAGGTATGGGTGTTTTGCTTGCATGCGTGTCTATGCACCACACACATACAGTACCTGCAGAGGCCAGAAGAGGGCACTGGCTCTCCAGGGACTGGAGTCACCCTGAGGCCCTGGGAATTAAACCCAAGACTTCTAGAGGAGCAGACAGAGCTCTTAACCACTGAACCATCTCTCCAGCCCTAAAGCAATTGCAAATTCTGGAATGTTGGCCTACCTCCTACAGTTACAGGTACCAGCAAGAGTGAATTCTTCTGTGGCAAATATTCCAGAAGACACACTGTTTGCTATATGTATTTTAAGTATTTAACAAAATATAGAAAAAAAAAAAAAAAAAAAAAAACACAGTGGTGGGTGCTGAGCCTGCCGCCAGCTTGACAAGGGAAGTTCAGCGCCCAGATCCCACATGGGAAGAGGAGAGAACAGATTCCTACACGCCATTTTCTCACTGCATCAGATGTGCACACACACACAATGATGTAAAACTAAATAAAAAGTATAATAGTCCCTTTCCAGTAGGACTGAAGTTGTAATGACAGACACCAGTCACACATAAACTTCTGATAATGCTTTAACTTTCTTTCTGTTTCTTCTATGAAAGACCTAAGATGCTTCTCTGAACTCAAAGCTAAGGGGAGCCTGGCAGCATCACCTTCACCTGCCGTCTGGTGGACTTAAAGTGCCTGTGGCAAAAGCACACCCCATTCTCACTGCAAAGGCTCTAAGATGTATTTTTTTGTTGTTGTTGCTTTCATAATTTTGTTTTTTGGATTTTTTTTTTTTTTGGTTTTGTTTTTCAAGAGCGGTTTCTCTGTGTAACAGTCCCAGCCGTCCTGGAACTCACTTTGTAGACCAGGCTGACCTCCAACTCACTGAGATCGACCTGTCTCCCCCTCCCAAATGAAAGGTGTGTGCCACTTCCGACTGGAAGTTTATTTTCTTGCCAGGCGCAGTAGCTTAGGTACATAAGCCCAGCACTTGGAAGATGGAAAAAGTAAGATCAGGAAATCAAGGACACCCTTGCCTACACAGCAAGTTCAGAGCCATCCTGGGCTGAGACCTGTCACAAACATATACACACAACTTGTTTTATAGACAGGCAGTGGTGGTGCACACCTTTAATCCCAGTACTTGGGAGTTATGTCCTATCTACACACTATACTACACTACACTACACTACACTACACTCACACACACACACACACACACACAGTCTTTCAATGTAGTTCTAAGGTCTCAAACCAGGAAATCTCCTTCCCCAGTCTTCTCAATGCTGGGATTACAGGCACAGCACAAGCACATAATTCATTCTTATAATCATTTCACACCTAATCCCTTTAAGATTTAAAGGGCAATCACCTATATCCAAACACTAACAGGAAAGAATTACTCTTAACTCACTGGAACATTCAATCTGGAAAAGACAGAAGGGCTAAGTGCTTTATTCTAACTACCTGCTCGCTGATTCCTGTCCCTCCATACACACAGACCACTCTGAGTCCCAAGGTCTTCGAAAACTTCTTACATTCTTTAGTGATCTGTAAAGCCAGTTCTCGTGTTGGAGTCATGATGACAGCTGAAAAGATAAATACGTCAAAGCCTAACCCAAACATTTACAAGACTTTTTGAAACGCTAAAGTTGACCTCTGCAGGATGGCTCGGGTCTCAGTCAAATTTGTTTTGTCTTTATGGAAATCTGGAAATTCATGTTTCAAAAGCTTAGTAACAGCAGGAACCGAGGTAAAGGGCAAATAGATTCTTAAGAATATGCTACAAGAAAATTAAGAGTTAAACACCATACTTAAACTTCAGAAAAGCACTTGAACAGAACGAAGTTTTCAACAGCCAATCACAGAACAGAGGCAATCAGGTGACTCACTGTGCTACAGAAGCCACAGAGTAGCTCTGAGAGGCACACAGAGAATACACCGTGCCTGGATTCACACGAAAGGATTCTCTAATCAAATATGCAAACAGTAACTTTGAAAACGAGAAGAAATCTGAATCTGAAGGCCTCAGCCTACATGAAACACTGGCACTACCCCCGCCGAGGCCAAAGGACTCTCTCGTGCTTCTACCCTGACTTCACAATGCACTCATCTGGGCTGAGGACACGCCTCAACATAAACACAGAGAGATGCAGGAGGGGGTCTACCTGCCGGGTCACTTAGATGTCACTCCAGCTCTGAAGATTCTCAGCCCACCTGCTGGTAAGGGGAAATCAGCCCCAAATTGCCATGTTGATAAAGAATATGCTCATCAGGACAGCTTCATTATCACAGTAACACAAAGGGTTAGACCTTTCTGATGTTCTAACAGGCACATCTAAGAATCATGTGGTGAGAAGACTTATACCTATTGGCCCCTCTCCTTCTTCCAATGATCTCTGATCCATGATGTGTCTAAACATGGGCAAAAGAAAGGCAATGGTTTTTCCACTTCCTGTCTTGGCAATGCCAATCAAATCTCGTCCAGACATTACAGCAGGGATTGCTTGAGTTTGGATTGGTGTGGGCTTTTCATAGCCATGCCTTAAAAGAGAAAGGACACAAAGTAAGAACCATGAGGGACACAGACATCTTCTCTCCTAAATGTGACATATCCACCTGATAAAATATTCTTTGGTGGAAAGCAGAAAAGGCCAAGCAAGGGCGGGGCGAGCGAAGTGGCTTACTTGCGTACAGGCCAGATAACCTGAGTAGATACCTGCAACCCACAGAAGCAGGAAAGACCAGACTCCCGCAAGTCAGCCTCTAACTTCCAGCCACACATGCCATGTGCACGTGCTTAAGCAAGCATGCACGCAGGCACAAAATAAAACACATGGGATAAGCAAACGAAAAGAAATAGTTCAAAGCCTAGCACGGTGACACACCCCTTTAATCCCAGCACTGAGGAGGCAGAGGAAGGAGCATCTGTGCGTTCAAGGCCAGCCCAGTCTACATAGTGAGTTCCAGGGCAGTCAAGGCTACACAGAGTACATAGAGCCTTTTGGGGTGGGGAGGAGGGAGGGAGGGAGCATAAATAGTTTTTAAAATGAATACATGGTTTTTAATTGACAATGAAAGGAATGAAGCACAACACGGAACCCTGAAAACAGTGATTTTACCAAATGACAAAAAATCATCAGAAAAGATGACATGCTGTATAATTCTACTTGTATCATGGGAGAAGACTGGTAAAGGCTGGGGATTCTATGGAGTGATGAAAATGTTCTACAACTGGATAGCTGCACAAACCCATAAACATATCGCTGGGTTGTGTTTTCCAAACTGTCACCTCCACCCTCACATTACAGCTCAATAGAGACATTTACAATTTGTCACAACAGGCCTGGGGCTGAGATACAGCTCAGGGTGGAATACTTCCCTAGCATGCTCAACTACGTGGAACGGGTCCCTTCCTCAAAGAAAAGCATTTCCAGTTATGAACAGACTTGAAATCCAGAGATATTTGCATTACTGAGCTGCTGTGAGCAGAAGGACCCTGAAGAAAAGTACATGACCATCAGCCACTTACTTCTTGAGGGAATTTAATATCTTCATGGAAATTCCACACTGGACCCATGATTTAATTGGTTTGGGACAACCTTTCCCTTTAACTGTAATGCCCTCCATTTCCAATCGGAACACATTCACCTCTGGAAAACAAAACCACTGTTAGAAGCACCTCCACTGGTACCATCTTCTTCCAGACGCTGGGCGGTCAAAAGTCAAACATGCTATCTAGTAAAAGCCCACAGCTGAGCTACGACAGAGGCTCTAAAGCTCAGAGAGACAAAGTAATCACCGCAGTGAGTCAGGGAGGGCGGGAATCCCCCTCCAACACTGTGGTTTTCCTATGCCCTTCAATTGCAGTGGAGTAACGGTGACTGGAGAGAACCGCCTTTTTTTGTAGCCTGTGCTGTCCTGATGGCCTCTGGCTAACCAACAGCAGCCAGATGGCTGTCAGTCATACCAACTGTCTCACACCAACAGGACCAACAGACACATTCGTTTCAATCTCACATGAACAGCACTTTCAACCCTAAGAACACCAACTATGTGACTAAATCAATTTTCTCTTTTTAAAAAGACTTCCAGAAGCATCTTCCAACTTCCAGACCTATGCGCTGGCACTCGAGGAGTGGAGCACCCTCCCCCTGCGGACTGGAGCACCCTCCCCCTGCGGACTGGAGCACCCTCCCGGAGGCCACCATAAAATAACCAAGCAAACAGAAGCATCTCACCCTCCTGAGTCATTTTCGCTAGTTCTGGAACTTCAACATAAAAATTTTTCCTGAATGGTTCATATTCAATTTTTCCATGATCAACTGGTTCTAGAAGTTTTCTCTGTTTTGTCTGGTAGCCTGTGAGAGCCGTCTGAAGATCAACTTCCTCCTCCTCTGAAGAATACTTGAATTTTCAGGGACAAAAAGTAAAGTTCATTATTCATCCCCTTCCTAATTGTCAAAGCCTTTTCCTCTCAGGACGCCCTCTGCGGCGCTTCAGATGCTATCTCTAACGGTCCACAAGGCTTCCCTGCCATTCCAGGAAAATGGAGATTGAGTAACCTAAAACTCTCAAGTAAGAATGTCCATGATTTTCCACATAAGTAAATCAACTCCTTAAAAAGTTCTCAACTTAATTTAAGTTTCTTTATTCAAAGTTTTAATAGTAATACAAGCCTCATATAATTCTCAGAAATGCCATTACAGTTTTGCCATTTTTTCATTACATAGAACCTAACAGTATCGGTTAATGGGAAGAAATGTCCTTCATTTCACTACTTCACCTTTCTGCTGTAGGCCTGAGATGAGCAACAAAGCAGAGGGAATGAAAAAGGACACAACAGTTAGATGACCACTCTACTCCTGAGAGCCGGAGTCTGCCCAGTGGTCCTTTGTGTCACTAGCTCTAAGCACATCGACATCCAGCTTTGCAATAACTGCTCCTAGGACACAATGAAGCATAAACCAAGTCAAATGAAGAATCACCTCCATGGCGTCCTGGTCATTCTCCATCAGCTCCCCCTTCTTCTTATCGGCATCTACTACTGCTTTTTTGGTTGTTACCACAGTAACAACTTTTGTGACTGTTGGCCCAGACTTCTAAAATAAAAAAGAGGTATTAAAATATTGTGCAAAAAGTAAAACAAAAACTATTTTTTGTTTTAAAATATGTGGGCACCAGATGCAAGACAATACTAAACCCCAGAAAATGTAAATGGAACTACAGCGATTTAAGTTTTAAGAAGACCAAGAAAGCTTCATTTTCTTGTGTGAACTTTTCAATGTCAGACACATTCACGCACTCAGAACTTAAGGCAGAACATCTAAATCTGAACAGATTTCTGTTTGTCTTTGCTTATTTGTTTTTCAGAGACGGGGTTTCTCTGTAGCCCTGGCTGTCCTAGAACTCATTCTGTAGACCAGGCTGGCCTCGAACTCAGAGATCCCAAGTGAAGGAATTGAAGACAGGTGACTCCGCCTAAGTAAGCTCTTACCCCTGCAGATCACCAGAGCGAGCACACTGACAGCAGAGCGCACCGAGGAAGGGCGCCCTCCCGGAGCCAGCCACACACCTTTTCATTCCCGGCGCCGCCTTTCACACTCCTCATGTTAAACTTCTTTACTTCCTCCTTCACTTCTTCCATGTAGGCATCCAAAGGATCTAACTCCTCTCCCTCCATTTCATTTCCTTCCTTTTCTGCTTCTGCAGGATCATCTTCATCGTCTAAAACACCAGAATGCATTTTTTGTACACACTTCAAAAGGAAACACACAGGCCAGTGACATGCAGTGACATGCTGGGGAAGGGAGGTAAAAGGTCTTGCTGCACAAGCCTAACAACCTGAGGCAGAGCCCATACCCCAAGGTAGAGGTGAGGGAGAAACAACCCTGGAAGCTGACCTCTGACCTCTGCATATGTGTGTAAGGCCGTGACTGGAGTCACACACACATTCGTTTGCAATTGTTCCAAAGAGGAGACACTTCCATCGCTGTCCCCGTGCAAACATCCCTCTTTTGTGCATCGCTGTCCCCATGCGAACATCCCTCTTTTGTGCTACAAATACTCCGCTCCGAGGTGCAGTTCAAGTGCTCACACTCGGAAGGTCTTACATTCCTAATAGCTCATGAGTTACTGTTAAATAACAGTGAGCAAGAACATACTAATAAATCACTTAAATAAAGGGGGGGTGGTAAAAGAAAACCAAAAAGTAAGTAAGCAAGCAAGGAAACAAATAAATAAATAGGCCAGGAAGTGGTGGTACATGCACTTGGGAGGCAGAGGCAGGTGGATCTGTGTGAATTCAAGGCCAACCTGGTCTACAGATCGAGTTCAGGACAGCTACACAGAGAAAGCCTGCCTCAAAAACAAACAAACAAACACCACAAAGCAAGAGGGGTAAAAAGAGCAATTGTGCTGAAATGTATTCTAGAGCTGGGGACACACACAGCTCAGCAGGAGTCACTTCTATATGCATTAAGCCCTGCACTGGATTTCCCAACAACCAAACAACAAAAATGCTACAGTTCTAACTTACACCGGACACCTTCTCTGCTAAAAACGACATCTGTTCCTCTGACTTGCTCAGTCTGCTCTCCTCACCCTGCTGTGTGCACATGTGTACAGCGGCCACCAGTCAACTTAGACTCGTTTTTCAGGTGCTACCCCTGATGGAAGACGCTATTCTGTAAGTATGTTTCTCATACTGGCTAATTAATAAAGCCCTGTGGCCAATGGGAAAGCAAGATAGGCGGGGCTAGGAGACAAGGAGGAAAGAGGAAGTAGTAAGGAGGGGTCAGCATGTAGAGCCTAGAGGAAGCAAGATCTGGCCCGCGGCGCTGGGATAAGATGACCACGTGGAAATACTTAGATAAGTAGAAATGGGTTAATCATTAAGACAGAGCTAGCCCATAAACAATAATAGTAACTGGTCAACAGGATTGTATCAAATAGAGTCTCAGAGTGTTATTTGGGGCTTGCGTGGTGGTGGGACCAGGCGGCTGGCTGGGAGGAACAAAGAGTGGGTCAGGCGGCTGGTGGGAAAAACCTGCCCGTAACACTACCCACTCTAGAGTTTTGAGACAAAGTGTCTTTCACTTGGCCTCGAACCCATCATCAGAAATGAAACTCAGCTCAGGTCTTCATGCTCGCACAGGAAAGAACAGCAGCTATTCCCAGATTTTTAACTATTCTTCCTTCAAGTATCTTTGAGTGACAGAAAGAAAAACACGGATCACTCTTAAGTCAAGAAAATGTACTCTTCCCTTCATGGCCACTGATAAACAGAAACCGTGTTTGGAGCTGTAGTAGTTTCAATGTAATTGATCCCATAAACTCATTCGGAGTGGCACAATGTGGAGGTGTGGCTTTGCTGGAGTAGATGTGGCCTTGAAGAAGTGTGTCACTGCTGGGGTGGGCTTTGAGATCTCATTTATGCTCAAGTGATGCCCAATGAGAAAACCCACTTCCTGTTGCCTAAACATCAAGCTGTATTAACTCTTGGTGCCTTCTCCAGCACCATGTCTGCCTGTACTCTACCACGTCACACCACGAGGATGGACTGCGCCTCTGAAAATGAAAGAACCACAATTAAATGTTTTTCCTTTATAAGAGTGTCCATGGTCATGGTGTCTCTTCACAGCAATAGAAACCCCTACCCAAGACAGGAACTTTCACAGAAAATGAATCAAAATTCTATTTTCCTATAAAATACCATAATCGTCTATTTTACTAAAATCTCAAGAGTCAAAATCAGAAATGGAAAATGGGCTGGAGTGTAATGCAGGTCCAGTGTGTTGACAGCATGTCTGAGCCCTGGGTGTGACTCCGTGCTGCCGTGAGTTCACTGCACGGGCTAAGCCTTGGGTTCAAGCCTCAGAAGTACAAAACAAGACAAGAGGAAAATGTTTCTCTCCTGAATCATAAAAGGTTAGAGGTGTGCTTATCTTTTTAAGATAAACATGGATATACACATGTGTGCGCCTTGGTCTCGAAGGTCAGAAGAGGGGCTAGAGCCTGCAGCTGGGGCTCTGGATGACGGAGAACCATCAGGGGAGCTCACTCATTACCAGTTACTGACAGCAAACACGTTAGCGCCATCTACTATCTGTGCAGCGTACAAGCGTGTGCTCTGGCTTTCCACTGGACGCTCCTTGACAACTGGAATCTTAGCATCCACTGAAGGAGGCCTTTAAAAATCTCCATATGGCCAGACATAGTGGCTCACACGTACAGTCCGAGCTACTCGGGGGTAAGGGAACAATCGCTTAAGACAGGAGCTTCAGGACAGCTGAGATAACACAGTGAGATCCTCTATCTACAACTGTAAGAATCTCAGTATGAATTCAGCAAACCTATTTCAAGGTATATAGATTCACAAAAGAGAAAAACTCAAACATTTCTTTGCATACCAATGTTCCCAGGAGCCTTAGTCACACTAAAAACAGAAGGCAGAAAACAGCTCAAGTGTCTGAAGTGAGTGTATGAACAAAACATGGCATAAACCAGACACAGTAGCACAAGCCATAATCCCAATGCTTGGGAGACTGAAGTGAGAGAACCACAAACGCAAGGCCTGTGTAGGTCAGAAAAAGAACCCTGTCTTAAACAGGAAAACAAAGTACTTCCAGGCCTAGTGGCATATGCCTTTAATCCCAGTAGTTACAAGGCAGAGCCCAAAGCCAGCCTGGTCTACATAGGGAATTCTAGGCCATCTGGTGCTAATATAGTGAGGCCCTGTCACACACATTCACTAGGTTACTACTCAGCCATTAAAAGGAAGTGGAGCATGCTGTAAGATGAATGAATCTCAAGACAGTACACTAAAGCAGAAAGCCAGACACAAAAGACAGGAACAGCACGCTGCTCTGTGAGGGACATGGCGACTTCTGAGACAGGAGCAGTGTGACTGATGCACAAGGGACTGGCGGGGGCAGGACGGGGAGGTCTTCCGGGGTGAAAGCTCTGGAAACCAGCAGTGAGGAGGGCTACACAGCTCTGTACACACCACACCGTGAGCAACTACACTCGACATTATACGCGTGAAATGGTTACAGTGGAGCTAGGGACGTAGCTTGTTGCCAAAGCATTTGATGAACACGGCCAAAGCCCTGGCTTTGACCCTGAGTCTGACAGGGAAAAAACGCTCATATGCAAATACAACACTGTGCATATTTTCCACAATTTTAGAAAAAAAGCACCACCCACATCCCAAATATACCGTCATCATCTTCTAAACTCCACTTTTTCCCTTGTTTCATTTCTTCAATTTCCTTTTTCAATTCCCCTATGTTCTCCATGGCCTTTTTACGCTGTTCTTCTCTCCATTTTTCAACTCTTTCTTTTCGTTTTCTCATTTCTTCCTCCAGCTTATTCTGGTCAAAGTTCTTTGGAGAGGGAAAGAGAGAAGGAAAGAAAAAAGAAAAGAGGGAAAATCAAGATCAGAATTAGCAATTCTAAATAAGTTCTCCAAAGTATTAAAACAAATGGATGTGTGTATACATTCCTAAACAGACACCAGATTTAGTGGCCACTCATCTTTATAATGATGCTACTATTATATAGAAGCAAGGCCAGCAAGATAGCTCAGGAGATAAAGGCACTTGACCAAGAATGACCATCTGAGTCCAATCCCTGTAACTCACATGCTGGAAGTAGAGAATTAACGCTTGAAGGTAAACATGACTGCTACACTTATGTCATGGCATGCCATGTGTGTAACACCCATAAAACGATGCAACATAATTTTAAAAATACGTATTTTGGAATCAAAAATCCAGACCTGGTCATTAGCCCCTGTAAATGAGGAAGACTAAGGCTAGTTCTAGGCCAGTCTGAGCTATACATAGCAAGACCATGAGAAAGAAATGCAGTGAGGTGGCTGGAGGGACGGCTCAGAGGGTAAGGGAAGTGGCTGCTCTTCCAGAAGTCCTGAGGCCAAGTCCCAGCAACCACGTGGTGGCCCACAGCCATCTGCATTGAGACCTGGTGCCCTCTTCTGGCCTGCAGGCATACATGCAGGTAGGACACTGTATACGCAATAAATAAATAAATCTTAATTAAAGAAAAAAAGAAACGCAGTGAGGAAGGAGGGATAGAAAGAATAAGGCAAGAGCTGTAACAAGAAGCACTTTCAATAAAGAAAGTCAAAAGATGGGGCTGGAGAGATGGCTCCGCAGCTCAGAGGACCGGCATACTCACAAAACACCCACACATAAAATAGTAATACAAAATTTTTAAAAATCGCCCGTATGTTGTGGGATAATCTTTTTGTATAGTGTAAAGATGTGTCTCTTTGTAAGGGGCCTTCTGATTGGTTTAACAGAGAGCTGAACGGCCAGTAGCATGGCAGGAGAGATAGGCGAGACTTTCAGGGAGAGAGGACTATAGGAAGAAAAGAGGGACGCCAGCAAGACACTGAAGAAGTCGGACACACTGTACAGGAGAGGTGACCGAGCCAGATGGCACAACAGAGATTTCTAGAAACAAGTTAATTTGGATTATAAGAGCTAATTTGGAAAAGCCTAAGCTAAGGTCAAGTCTTCATAATTAATGAGTCTGTGTTGTTATTTGTAAGCTGATGCCCCAAAGTCTGAGTACACCCAAACATGATCACTCATGTCCTATTAAATGGATGAAAATAAATGCTGACAGACCCTCACTGGGAAGGATTAGGAAAAGTACACTGCTGTGTGCCCTAACGCTTTCATCTTTTTCATGTGCATTTCCGTGCGGTGCATACGTTACGGCATCAGTGTAGCAGTTAGAAAAGCCATCTGCCCTTTCTTCCCGCCCTCACGTGGATTGCTCGTTCAAACTCAGGCCACCAGGCTTCCGTCATAACCGCTGTACTGGTCCTAGATGCCTAATTATTGAGTCTACATTTGTACACTTTTGGGGCCAACTGATACTATTTACATGGACTGATCATATATTCTAATTAAAAACAGGTAACATAAACATGCAACATTTTCAGAATGAATCTCAAGACTTTATTTTATATTCTGCTATATATCACTTAAGAGCAAAAATAAACATAAAGCATATTACTACGAAATAATTCTCAGTCAGGTGTGGCAGCGCTCACCTTTAGTCCCAGCACTTGGCAGGCAGAGGCAGGTGGATGGAGATCTGTGAGTTCGAGGCCAGCCAGGGCTGCACGGTCTCAAAACAAGAAAGAAAGAGTAAATAATTCTGTTGTGACAGAATTGTCTCACGCTGAACATACCCCAGCATCCTTCTCCTTCTCATCTTCCTTGTCATCTTTGTCTTTTTTCTTCTCTTTAGAACTGTCCCCACCTTCCGCTTTCTCTTTGGACCTAGACCTACCAAAGGACAAAAGAGAGTAAGATACCATCATTTGGAAATTATTTCTTCTTGACTTTATGACGTGTACTTTGCAGAGAGAGAGAGAGAGAGAGAGAGAGAGAGAGAGAGAGAGAGAGAGAGTGTGTGTGTGTGTGAGTGTGTGTATGTGTGTGTGTGTGTGAGTGTGTGTGTGTGTGTGAGTGTGTGTGTGTGTGAGTGTGTGTGTGTGAGTGTGTGTGTGAGTGTGTGTGTGTGTGTGTGTGTGTGTGTGTGTGTGTGTGTGTGTGTGTGTGTGTGTGTGTACACCTATGGAGGGTGAGACAACTGGCAGAAGTCAGGTCTCACCTACACTGAGAACCAGGGATCAAGCAAGGTCAGCTTGAGCCTTAGCAGTAAGCACCACTGAGCCATCTGAAGGTCCTGCCATACTCATTTCAATTATTTAACAGATTTGGACCTCATTCTTATTTCTCCAATAATTAGTACATTTTCATATTCCAACAATAAATACTTGAAGTATGAGAAAAGTAAGCCTTTTAACACTAATAGAAAACACTACTAAATATTTGGAAATTTGTCTAAAAATATTACAAAATTTACACAGGACTGTACCATTTTAGTAATTCATACATGTAATAATATTTAAAATCAGAATGAGCTTAAAATTTGACTTATGCCTCTAATAACAAATTAACTTAATATTTTTTGTTTGTTTGTTTTTTGAGACAGGGCTTCTCTATGTAGCTTTGGAGCCTGTCCTGGAACTTGATCTGTAGACTAGGATGACCCTGAACTCATAGAGATCCACCTGCTATGCTTCCTAAGTGCTGGGATTAAAGGCGTGTGCCACCACTGCCAGTGTTCACACTGGCTTAATTTTAATGATTTAAATTAATTAATGTTAGGCTAGAGAGTTGGCTCAGCTGTTTGTGCACTACTGCTCTTAAAGAAGACCCAAATTCAGTTCCCAGCACCCACATGGAGTGTGCAACCATCGGTGACACAGTTTCCGGGGATCTTTTCTGGCCTCTGCAGGTCCTGTAGGCATGTGGAATCCAGACACACATGCAGGCAAACAGTCATATACCTAAAATAAAAAATGCCATCTCTCCTCTTCTGCTCATGATTGGTGTTTCTGAGTGATCCTGTCTAGACATCCTTGCAGGTTTGACATACTCAGAGGTAAAAAAAGATATTCTGCAATATAAACTCTATAAAACTTACTAGCTAATTGTTTCATCTTACCATCTAATTTGCTCTTTATTCTGCCCAGGACTGCTTTCTATGAAGACAGTGAAGGCAGTCCGATTTTATTAAAGTAGCAAATGTCCCCAGCATTTCTCGCTCCCTGCAATGTCACCTGTCATTTACCAGACGGCTGGCACAGGCTCTTTATGTTCTTTGACTCAGCTATTAATTCATCTCTAAATGCACAATCTGACACCATCCACGATTTTTGGAGCAACTTTCAGAGCCTGCAACTTTTTGACAGGTCTTTATGGGCATGGCACAAGGGTCTTCCCATCTTCTTTTTCAGACTATGTCCTTTGTATTTCTAAAGTGTGTGTTCATGAGTGTGGGGGTGTATGTGCATGTAGTGTGTATAGTAAAGTCCAAAGGACAAACTGGGGTAGCATTCCTTAGAGGACCTGTCCCTTGCCAGGAGCTGGCTGGCCAGCAAGACCTACTGGTAAGCCTGGACCCTCCCCAGCACTGGGATTACACATGCACACCATGCTTTACTTACGGGGGTTGGGCTGAGTCCTCAAGTACTCTAGCCCTGGGCCATCACTCCCAGCCCTATTTCTAATATTATGACCAGGTTGTAAAATATCCTTCTAGTTATGCCTGCAAAGAGGTTCAAAAATAAGCCGGGTGTTGGTGGCACACGCCTTTAATCTCAGCACTCGGGAGGCAGAGGCAGGCAGATCTCTGTGAGTTCGAGGCCAGCCTGATGTACAGAGCTATTTCCAGGACAGACTTCAAAACAATACAGAGAAACCCTGTCTTGAAAAAAACAAAAACAAAAAAAAAAATAAATAAATAAAAAATATAGATATGTTAAATTTAGTAAAATGGGGTGGGAGACAGCTTAGTGGGTAAACAACTTGCCACAAAGGCCTGAGAACCTGAATAAGAACCCACAGCCCCCAGGTGAAAGCTGGGCATAGGATCAGTCCCCAGAAATTCACTGGAAACTTCCACACCATTCAGGAAGACACTCTCTTTAAAAATGAGCTGTAGAGATGGCTCAGAAGTTAAAGCGTACTGGCTGTTCTTCCAGAGGTCCTGAGTTCAATTTCCAGCAACCACATGGTAGCTCACAACCATCTATAATAAGATCTGGTGCCCTCTTCTGGTCTTCAGGTATACATGCAGACAGAACACTGTATACATAATAAATACATCTTTAAAAGTAAATAAAGATGTTGGAGAACATCTGAGGAAGACACTGAGGAACTGGTCTTTACATGTGCATACACATGCACATATACAACACACACACACACACACACAAAACACATACACATATACAACACACATACACACATACAACACACACAACACATACACATATACAACACACACACACATACACACACACATGCACATATACAACACACACACGCACATATACAGCACACATACATACACACACACACAGAGAGAGAGAGAGAGAGAGAGAGAGAGAGAGAGAGAGAGAGAGAAGCTAGAGCTGGGTGTTGGTGACGCACACCTTTACTCCCAGGACTCAGGAAGCAGAGGCAGGCAGGTCTCTGTGAGTTCGAGACCAGCCTGGTCTAAAAAGCTACACAGAGCAACCCTGTCTCAAAAATAAATAAACAAATAAATAAATAAATAAATAAACAAACCAAAAATGAAGCCTTTAATCCCAGCACTAAGGAGACAGAAGAAAGAAGATGTCTTTCAATTTTCGGCCAGCCTGGTCTACACAAAAAAGTTTCAGGATAGCCAAGATTATACAGAAAAACCCTGCCTCAGAGAAAAAAAGATAAAACTTTATTCTGGATTAAATAATAACTTCAGAAAAAAATAGTAATAATAATGACTTTTCAGAAAAAGAAAAAAAAATACTGACTTTTCTCCATTAATCTTACCAATATACAGAGCATCACACTGATTTTCTAATGTTAATTTTCCGTTCTTGAAATAAACCCAATGTGTTCATTATGCTGTATTTAGTAAATTAATCTTTGTTTAGATAAAATATGTTCTTTTTCTATGCTACCTTTGTCAGGTTTTTGTTTGGTTTTTGATTTTTCAAGACAGGATTTCTCTGTGTATCCCTGGCTGTCCTTGAACTTGCTCTGTAGACCAGGCTGGACTCTAACTCACAGACATCTTCCCACCTATGCCTCCCGAGTACTGGAGTCAAAAGTACTAACCCTAACCCACCACACACAGAATCAGGCTTAAATTCAAACAATCACTGTTTATCTGAAATCTGAAATTTAGAGATGTGTACTTGACATCTCTAAAAAAAATTTCCTATCTAACTGCACACACCAGGTTATCACCATGCATACACACTAAAAATATCATCTAAAACTAACTTCAAAGAGATGGATGCCTCTGGGAAGTTGTGGGGGGAAGGGGAGTACCTGCTTAGCCTGTGGTACTGGATCAATCCCCAGTAACAGCATCAAACCAAGTAACAAAACCCCCACTTCCAGGCTGTGTATAAGATGTTCATAAAAAGTAAGTTCTTCGTTAGACATGGACATCATTCCTAAGATAGCTCTCATTATACGTATATAAATATCAAGTCCCAGACTGAAAACACTTCTGGCCCCAAGCCTTTTGGACAAAAATTATTTAAGCAGCAAAATGAAATTTGAAAGACTAAATAAATTATATATATTATATATATATATATATATATATATATACACACACACACACACACACATATATAGATATAGATAGATATAGATATTAAAAAAAGAACAAGTAAAAAGATTGAAAAGAAAAAGAAATATTCAACTAGTATCAGTATGAGGTCAAATACAAAAAAAAATCCTATAAATGAAATTTTAGAAATTATACAAAAGGAAAATGAGGGAAAAAGATACATGGGCTGGAGAGACGGTTCAGGAATCAAGAGTTCTTTTTGCTCTTACAGAGAACCTGGGTTTGGTTCCTAGCACCCACATAATGTTAACTCCAGTTCCAGAGAATCCAATGCCCTCTTCTGACCTCGGCACAAGACACACATGTGGTGCACATACATACATGCAGGCAAATACTTGTATACATAAAAATAAAAATTACAGACGCTGGGTGGTGCTGCTGCATACTTTTCGTCCCAGCACTCCAGAGGAAAAGGCAGGAAGATGGCTCTCTGTGAGTTCGAGGCCAGCCTGGTGTACAGAGTTAGTTACAGGATAGCCAGGGCTACACAGAGAAAACTTGTCTTGAAAGAAAAAAAACATTAAAGTAATGATTAAAAATCTTGTTTAAATATATGACCATGTACTTAACCCAAATAGTCAATAAAGATTCAAAACACATCCAACCTGAATAGCAACCAGAAAAAGGCACACTTAAGCCACAATAAGGCATTTCACTCTTGAGAAGACAACAGTCAGCTTTTTTTGGGGGGGGGAGGTTGTTTGGCTTTTTGAGACAGGGTTTTTCTGTAACCCAGGCTGTCCTGGAACTCAATCTATAGAGCAGACTGGCCTCAAACTCAGAGATCCTCCTGCCTCTGCCTCCTGAGTGCTGGGACTAAAGGTGTGAGCCACCACCACCTGGCCCACGCCTTCTCCCAGTAACAAACTTCTTTCCAAAAAAAAAAGCAACAAAAAAACCCTAAATATTATTGCACATTTATCTGATCAAGTAGCAGAAACCTAAAATACTGGCAATTTTAGACACTGGGAAAGGTGTGAAGTAGAGACCTCTCATACGCTAGTGCTGGGGTAGAAATGCAAACGCTCTGGAGAACAATCTGCCACCACCTCACTGAAAACAGCAGTGCCTGTGGCCACGCAGTCCCCCTTGGGGATGCGCCTTCTTGTGTAGGGTGCCAGGGCAGCAGTGCTCCAGGTATGTACATAGGGTCACCCACCAGCACTCAGGAGGCTGCAGGAGGAGGTCAGGGCTCAGGGCCAGTCTGGGCACACATGCCAAGACCCTGGTTAAAGCTCGGGAAACACCTGCCTATAAAGCACAAGCTTAGGGTTTGATGCCAACTGAAAAAAGTGAGGAGAAAATAAAAAGCTGAAGGTCTCAGCACCGAGGTCACATCCACTTCAGCACCGAGGTCACAAGGTCTCAGCACCGAGGTCACATCCACTTCAGCACCGAGGTCACATCCACTTCAGCACCGAGGACACATCCACTTCAGTAGAACCTAAGTTGTGACTCAGTGACCTCACAGAACACTATTCAGAGACAAAACAACTACTGACTGAGGCAACACAGACGCATCTCAAACAACGCCGAAAAACAAAGGATCCATGCGCGTGAAGCTAAAAGCCAAGTCACCTATGGTGCACACCCGTGTAAAACAATAAAGGAAAGGCCAGTGGCTTCAACCAGGGAGACAGAATGCTAAGAAAGTGAAATGACAATAATCCTTGTGAGACAGAGGCCACCCATGACAGCATAGCAAGACACTGTCTCAATAAACAAAAAGAGAGTGTTTGAAAACAGCTATCTGCATTCCTATAACCAAGGTCAAGCGATAAAACAGGCTAGAGATGGCTCTCCTTGGAAAACACCAATCGCCCAGGACTCTGGTTTGAGTCTTAACACCCGTATGTTGGCTCACAACCATGTCTGGCTCCCTTTTTAGGGATCCCACACCCTCGTTCTGATATCCACAGGCACCAGACATGCACACGCTGCACAGACATACATGCAGGCAAAACACCACACACGTAAAGAGATAAAATGCAGATTCCGCAAGCCCTCCACTTAACTTTCTTTTCCTTTCCTATTTTTTACAGAGCCCTAGTCGTCCTTGAACTTTATGTAGCCCAGAACGATCTCAAACTCAGAGATCCACAGCCTCTACCTCACAAAATCCCAACAGTATTAAACTAGCCTTGGAAAAACAAAAGTACAATTTACGAAGTAAAACAAACAGTATGGGGGGGGTCGCAACAAGGGAAAGAACAGGACAGGAAACAAGCGGGAGTCAGGTGCCCACTCTCCTGGCGGCGGTGAGGGCGGCGGGAGACTGCGAAGAGGCGGCACTTCCACCGTTGCCAGCATCACCAGAGACACTCCGTGGGGACTCAGTGCTAAGTCCACTTACTGCTCTGCAAAGGAGCTCCGTCCCCAGCACCCACAACGGGTAACTCCAGCTCCCAGAGGAGCTGAGGCCTTCACTGGCCCCGACACTCATGTACACATACCTACACAGTAGACACACATTAGTAAGAAATCTTTAAAAAGTTGTCAAAAGTACCTGAACATCTGAGAACTGATGCCAAGGATGTAGCTGAATGCGTGGCAAGCAGCAGGCCTACTTCACAACACTCATCACTGCCTCCAAAAGACACTCAAGTCCCACAGGGATGTTTACAAACGTTCAACCATTAATAATACACACTAAATAAGGGTACGATGTACAGCTTAAAACCAGTAGAATCTGCTGTTCTCCGACTGAATTATAAGCCCCATAACCTCACATATAAGTTCTGCCATCAACTCACAGCAAGAGTCAAGTCTGTTATTGCTGACTAGGAAGGAACTGTACAGCAGATACGGTCACTGACAGCTTTACCTATTCTCGGCCTTCTTGCTTTTGCCGCCAGGACTGGAGGACCGGGATCGCCGGCCCCGGCTCCTGCTCCTTGAGCGCCTCCTATCCCGGCTCCGAGATCTTCTTCTCTCTCGGCTTCTGTCTCGCTCTCTACTTCTGGAACGCCTGAAAGGGAGAGTTTTCAATTATTCTGTGGCCAAAGGGAGTTACTATTTCAGATTATGACTGTCCCGAACTGAAAGCAGTTTAAGGCTAGGATCGGGATTACAGGTAGCATTCCCAATCAGCTAGCAGATGGGCTGAAGAGCACACAAGTGAAGCCAGTTCACACAAAGACCAATGGAAACGACTATACAACTTCCACGATGTCTGTTAACACACACAAGTTGTAACAATCCTTTCAGTCTACCATCTATAGAACCAAAGCCAATTTTCACAGACAGCCCGGGACTGGGGCTGCAGCATAACACAGGAGCACTGCTGAGCTGTACCAAACCCTAACCCCAGCATGGGAGAAGCCTTCGCTAAGGAAGGAATGGGCACAACCGGGGCTAAAAACCATCATCTGAAGATTAGGAGGCAACAGGCTGCAACACCTCTTCCCAAGAGCTGCTAGTCACATGACAAGGGACAGACCTCCCAAGTCCACGCTCCCACATCCCTCGTCTAGAAAAATGGAGAATTCACTATATACTCTCAATTTTTTGTGTGTGTATCTCCCTGGCTCGGAACACAAGAGACCCGCCCACCTCTGACACTCTAGTGTCTAGCTTGGATAAATGGTGTTACGCAACCATGCCCAGCCTCAAAATCCCTAATATAAAATCTTACAATTTTATTTTCACATAAAACTCAAAGATCAAAAAAATAAACTATCAATTCATATAGGAACATGTACATGATTGAACTGTGGGAACTGTCCGTGGACAGAGAATCCAAAACTGAATTAGTCCACACAATCCATCTGTCTGCAATACCAAGTATTAATACCACAATATTCTCATCTTCCAACCTGCCTTGTCATATGAACATGCAAGAAAGTTATCAAATGTCAGAATGACCAAGGGACCTAACTGGCTCCTACTACACAAAGATGGAATAATTTAAACAGAAAAAAGAATAATCATGGAACATGGTGTCATGTGCCCTTCATCCCAGCACTGAGGAGGCAAAAGCATGCCAATTTCTTTGAGCTCCAGGCCTGGTCTACAGAGCTAGGCATAGTCCAACTATGTATTATTTCCTATTTTAGAAAGAAAAAAAAATGAGTAGGTGAGGAAAACTGTTTTTAAAGACATTTTACTCCAAGGAAGTTGTAACTATTGATACTAGTGTCAATAAATACGAAAGCAGTCTTTGATCCCAGCACATGGGAGGCAGAGGTAGGAGGATCTCTGAGAGTTCAAGGCCAGCCTGGTCTACAAAGCAAGTTCCAGGACAGCCAGGACTGTTACACAGAGAAACCCTGTCCTGAAAAAACAAACAAACAAAGCCAAAATAATGAAAGAAAGAAAGAAAGAGAGAGAGAGAGAGAGAGAGAGAGAGAGAGAGAGAGAGAGAGAGAGAGAAAGAAAGAAAGAAAGAAAGAAAGAAAGAAAGAAAGAAAGAGAAATGGAAAAGTTGAGAATGTTCCATCTCAGGCAGAATCAAATAAAATCTCCATATATAAAACGTATTATCTTACTTCTGTCTCTCCCAGGAGACTTCAAGAGTCCTCTCTGGATTACAGAAAACACAATCTAAATTTCTAAGCTTAAAAATACTGCTTAAGAAAATGAATTTAATAGACAAAGCCTGTGTCTCGTAAGAGTGGGAAAGCAGGAGGCCCACAAATGGACCACTAAATTCCAAACCAGAACACACTTTGATGAGGCCCACAATGACAGGTTCTTCAGAAATGAATGAATGGCTTACCTCAGACGCTTCCTGTCCCTTGACCGTGACCTTCTTTTGTCCCTACTCCGAGACCTCTCTCTCCTTCTGTCTCTATCTCTACTCCTAGAACGCCTGTCATCTCCACGTTTACTTCTTTTGTCAGAGGGTGAGCGACTTCTAGACCGACTTCCAGAACGTCCTCGTGATGCCGACCGTTTTCGGTAATGGCTGGAATAGTACCAAATAAAGATTATGTTTAGTGAGCAGCTTGAATTTTATTTCTATGTGTTTAAAAAAAAAAAAAACACCCAGCAAATTAAACACATGTGTAATCAGAAGCAGAAAATGAACTGTTGCTGAAGGACATGCCCCATAGACGACAGGAAGGAAGCAAGGGTGCTGACTCATGCACAGCACTTGGGAGACTGAGGCAGGGCTCACCTCACGGGTGTGAGGTCAGGGGCTAGGGTCAGGGGTTTGACATCAGGATCTGAGGTCTGGGTGACAAAATAAAACTCTGTCAAAAGGGCTGGAGTGAGGCTGGCGGTGGTGGTGCATGCCTCTGACCCCAGCACTCGGGAGGCAAAGGCAGGCGGATCTCTGTGAGTTCGAGGCCAGCCTGGTCTACAGAGTGAGTTCCAGGACAGCCAGGGTTACACAGAGAAACCCTGTCTTGAAAAACCAAAGGGGGAAAAAAGGTGGGGAGTGAGTGGGGGCTGGAGTGATGGCTCAGCATCACTATTCTTCCAGAGGACAGCTTCTATTTTGGTAAAGGAAGAGATGACAGGCAAGTTAAGGAAGGGACTGGAGACAACCAGCAATGGATAAAAGGAGCCATGTAGACATGCAGGGGAGACCTTCCAGGCCAACAGCACAGAAAGGAATCTGGACCCGCAAAAAAAGGAACAGCAGCAAGGAATACAGTTAAACAAGTTAGAACACTACACCAGGTGTAGTGACACACACCTTTACCCCAGCATTCAGGAGGCAGAAGCAGGCAGGGTTAGTTCCAGGCCCACCCTAACCCCAGGACTACATAGTGAGACCACTGGACCAAGATAGAGAAATTAACAAAGCAGTCAAATACGGGAGAGGCTGTTAAGAGTCAAAGCGTCAGAGGCTGTTAAGGCTGTTACAATGGCCTTCACTCTGAGTACGATAAAAAGCTACTAGGCCACGCATGGTGGAGACACCTGTAGCACTCAGCAAAGTTCACTTGCACCAAGCAGTTTAAGACCAGCATGCTCCCACCTAAATGAGTAGTTTTTAACTCGTTTAAGTTATATGCATATGCCTGAATATGTGCATCCCATGAGTGCAGGTACCTATGCAACCAAAGAAGGGCCATCAGATCCCCTAGAACTGGAACTACAGGCAGCCGTGAGCCATGTGGGTGCTGGAAAATGAATCTAGGTCTCCTGGAAGAAAAGCAGGTACTTTTGACCAATGAGCCATCTCTCCAGCTCCTTGAATAAATTGTCTTATCAGAAAACAGATAATAAAAACAGAAAAGGCTGGGACTGGACAGATAGTCCAGTGGTTAAGAGCACTGCCTACTCTTAGTTGACACAGGTTCAATTCCCAGCACCCACACGGCAGCTCACAACTATCTAACTCCAGCTCCAGCCCCAGCCCCAGCCCCAGCCCCAGCCCCAGCCCCAGCCCCAGCCCCAGGGCATTTGGTACTCTCACATAGACATACATGCAGGCAAAACACCAAGGCTCATAACAATAAATAAATCTTTAAAAGAAAAGAAAAAGCTGAGAATTTTTAAACAAACGAGTGACATAACCTCATGACTGTTTTCAGAAGTATTACTCAGAGCCAGGCATGAAACAGCAGCACTGATAGGTGAAGGCAGAATGACCAGCAGTTCAAAGCCAGCCTTAACTAAGAGATCCTCTGTGTGTGTTTAAGAAATGGAAGCATCAGATGAGTGGTGGTGGTGCACACCTTTAATCCCAGCACTTGGGAGGCAGAGGCAGGCAGATCTCTGTGAGTTCGAGGCCAGCCTGGTCTACAGAGTGAGTTCCAGGACAGGCTCCAAAGCCACAGAGAAACCCTGTCTCAAAAAAAGAAAAGAAAAGAAAAAAAAAAAAAAAAGAAAAGAAAGAAATGGGATCATTATTTTTTTTGCTAAGCAATGAACAAATCAAACAAAGGAGGCAACAGTAGGAGAGAAAATATGAAAGTAAAATAACCAAGGCTGGAGAGAAGGCTCAGCAGTTAAGAGCACTGTCTGCTCTTGCAGAGAACCCAGTTAATTCCCAACACCCCACAAGGCAACTCACGACAGTCCTTAACTCCAGTTCCAGGGGATCCGGCATGCTCATACAGACATACATCCAGGCAAAACACCAATCCAAGTAAGAATAAATAACTCATTAAAACATGTTTTAGAAGCCAGGTGGTAGTGGTGCCTTTGAACCCAGCACTTGGGAGGCAGAGGCAGGCAAACCTCTGAGTTCAAGGTCAGCCTGGTCTACAAAATGAGTTCCTGAACAGGCTCCAAGCCACACAGAGAAACACTGTCTCAAAAAAAGGGGGGGGGGAGGAAAGAAAGGAGGGAGGGAGGGAGGGCAGGAAGAAGGAAGAAAGGGATGGAGGGGAGGGAGGAAGTAGGGAAGGAGGAAGAAAGGAAGGAAGGAAGGGCAATTTAGAGAGGAATGAATTTGAAGCAGTCTGGGCAATGAATGTTAAGGGCCTTAATAAAGGCAGAGATCGGGAATGGGGAAACACTGAGGAAGAGTCTAACACTGCTTCCAGGTCTCTGGTCTAGGTACCCAGATGAAGATCAATGCCTTTGGGAAACTTAGAAGGTAGTCATATGAACTGACTGTACTGTCCTTATCCGCAAAAGTTCCAGATGCACCACCACACTTTGCTCATGTTCCTGAACCTAAGTTACAGCCCAGTAAAGTGCTGTTAGCATTAAAAGCAATGCCGAATTTTCATTCTCACTAGACACTGAACCATAGTATCTTTCAGACCGGCCTCATACGTATCAGCCATCTTTCAAGAGAATAATAATAACCTCAAGGTTACCAACGTCCTAAAGTTTTGAAAACACCATATAATTATAATCACAGATACAATAAGGTGAGCACGTGGACGGTTTCAAAAAGACAAGAAGCAGGTAACAAAGTAATATGGAATCTACCTGCGAAGTACACGTCCATGAAACAAGTGTTAATTGCAACCCAGCAAGAGCCAGTCCAACACATACTGCAGGTACGGGGGTCTGCACACGCGATTCTTCTAAATGACTTAGGGAGACCACGCGCGCACAAAAAGTAAACTAGAGTGGGCGTGGGCAACGTTGCAAGGGCGAAGCGGTAAGGGAGTGAGAGCCGGATCGGGGCTGACGGAGGCGATGAGGCTGCGGGCTCGGTGAACGGGCGACTGACTCGCGGGAGGCTGCTCCAGTTCCGGGCTCGGCCCGGCGGTTGCAAGGACAGGGGATCTATCTGCACGCCAGCCTCGCATCCTCACAGCCGAGGTGGCCGGCTCCTCGGCGGCCACACGTGGGGCCGCCCCAACCCGCCGCGCCGCGCCGCGCCGCCTCCACCCGCTCGCCCGCGGACTCACCGAGACTCCCGGCCCATGCTGCCGGCCACCACGCGTTCTGCGCCCTGGAGGACGGCGCGCAGGCTTGTCAAGGGAAACAGGAGCGGGGAGCCGAGGCCTCACGGTGTCCAGCGAGGACCGGCCCTACGAAGAGGACGGAGCTCCAGCGCTGACCGCCATCAGAGCGCGGCCAACGAAAACAGGATGTGCCGCGCCGGGCGCGGAAGGAAGGGGCAGGCAGAAGGAAGTGGCCGCCTCCCCACAGCGCCTCCCCGAGGCTGGAGGCCGCGCGGCGCGGGCTGCGCCAGGAGGGGCCCGGCTGCTGGTCGGTGCAATGGAGTAGTCCTACGCCAGATCTTTACCCTTGTGAACCCTCTACACTAATGTGGCAGGTGGTCATCAAGGAGCGGCAAGCCTCAGAAGCACATGGGTTGCTTGGATATAGACAGACACCGTGTTACTAGGAAAACAGACCATACATGTGTGATCCCGCAGTTTCAACAACTTGGGAGGCGGGGGCAGAAGGATCACTTGAGCCCAGAGATCAGAGGGCAGCTTAGAAAACAGAATTTAAATGTGTCTCAAAAAAGGGATGGGCGGAAAGTAGAACCTATGACTAGTGTCTTAAAGACAAGAAGCAGAGAAGTGATCAGAATCGGGATATTTACGCAAAACATGAACCAATCGACTAAAGGGTTGAGGAGTTGTTATTTTAACTTTGACAAAGCGGCTGTGCCTTAATCTACTGCTATTTCAGCCAGCAATTGCAACTCCTCAGTTACTGGCCTGATTCCCTGGCAGCAGTCTGAGGCCTGGCAGAAATCCTGTTCCCACAGGCACCAGCCCTGTCAATGCAATGAAAGGTAGCTTTAACTAAATCTCTTATTCTATTTATAGATAAGACTCGAGATTCAAAGGCTGGGGTGAAAACCCTCAAGCTCAGACACGCTGAGTAGCAACTAGCTAATGATGAGGGATGTCCTGTATGCTGTGAATATATGTTTCTCTTACTGGTTGATGAATAAAACACTGATTGGCCAGTAGCCGGGCAGGAAGTATAGGCAGGGCTACCAGATGAAGAGGATTCTAGAGAGAAGCCGCTGGGGAGACACCATGTGGCTGCCGAAGGACTAACAGGTCCAGGGGCATTCTCCAGGAAGACAAGACCAAGTAGAAATGCATAGGTTAGTAGTTATGGGTTAACAATTAAGAGAGAGATAGCCAGTAAGAAGTCTGAGCCATCAACCAAACAGTTTATAATTAATATAAGTTTCAGTGTGTTTATTTAGGGGCTAAAGGGCAGCAAGACTAGGTGGGAAAGAAACTCTTGTCTACAAGCCAACCCTCTCTCCTTGCTGGCATCACCAAAAGACCTGTGCTTCCGGTATGCCAAACCAGAAAAGACTTTGCCACTCCAAATCTCTCCCTACTACCTCCTGTGTGAAAATGGTTTTTCACTCATGAAATTCACACACATTGAATATTGACTAAAACTGCACTCAGTGTCACAGATGAAAGAACTTTTATATTTATTAGGTATACAGTGTTCTGTCTGCATGTATCCCGGCATGGCAGCAGAGGGCACCAGATCCTATTACAGATGGTTGTGAGCCACCATGTGGTTGCTGGGAATTGAACTCAAGTCCTCTGGAAGAGCAGCCAGTATTCTTAACCTCTGAGCCAACTCTATAGTCCTATAGAAGTAATTTTAATGAAAGAAGAAAAAGGGTCAGGAAAGGCATTTACTCCCAGATTGCTGTGATTTAGATTGTAGTCTAAATGACATGTCCCTCCACAGTCTAAGGCATTGAATACTTGATAGGGTCAGGAAAGACATTCACTTCCAGATTGCTGTGGTAGTTTAAATGACATGTCCCTCCACAGTCTCAGGCATTGAATATTTGTTTCCCAGTTGGTGTTTTGGCAATTTAGGAATTTAGACTTGCTAGAGAAAAGTATGTCATGGACCAAAGATTTGCATCATTCCTGTACTGGCTGACTTTTGTCAACTTGACATAAACTAGAGTCATGAGAGAGGAAAGAGCCACAATTGAGAAAAAAACCCTCCATAAGATCCAGCTGTAAGGCATTTTCTTAATTAGTGACCAATGGGTGTAAGGAGTCCTTCTCTGTCCTGCCAGCCAACTCCCAAATAATGACACAGAGACTTTTTTTAAATTTTTTATTTTTTTCAAGACAGGGTTTCTCTGTATAGCCCTGGCTATCCTGTTCTAGCTGTTGAACAGGCTGGCCTTGAACTCACAAAGATCTGTCTGCCTCTGTCTCCCGGGATTAAAGGCATGAGCCACCACAGCCAGGCTGAGGCTTTTTATTAGTTATGAAAGCTCAGCCTATACTTTAGGCTTGTTCCAAACTAGCTCTTTAAAGTTACATTAGCCCATATTTTTATTAATCTATGTTGACCATGTGGCTTTTTACTTCTATCCCATTTTGCATGTCTGACTTGTTCTACATCTGGCTGGCTTCTCTGCCTCTCTTCTTCCCAGAGTCCTCTCTGTTCCTGGAAGTCCCGCCTTTACCTCCTACAAAGCTATGGCCCATTTAGCTCTTTATTAAGAAATCAGTCATCAGAGTGTACAAGAAAAGTATCCCACAAAAAAACAGGGGATGTCTCAGCCCATTGTGGGTGGGGCCATCCCTGGGCTGGTGGTCCTGGGTTCTATAAGAAAGCAGGCTGAGCAAGCCACGGAGAGCACGCCACTAAGCAGCACCCTCCATGACCTGTGCAGCAGCTCCTGACTCCAGGTTCCTGCCCTGTTTGTGCTCCTGTCCTGATTTTTTTTTTTTTTTTTTTTTTTTTTTTTTTGGGCAATGAACATTAATGTGAAGTCTAAGCTGAATAAACCCTGTCCTCCCCCCAACTTGCTTTTTGGTCATGGTGTTTCATTGCAGCAAAAGAAACCCTAAGACAATTCCAAATTTGCTCTACCTTGTGCTTATAGTTCAAGATATGCGCCCTGGGGCTCAGCAGTTAAGAGCACAAGGAGGATTCTGGGAGATGTAGAAAGAGATTCAAGATATAGAGACTTGAGAGAGCAGAGGTCCCAACCCTCTTTCCTGTAAGATAAGATCATGTGGAAACACTTAGATTAATAGAATTGGGTTAATATTTAAGACAGAGCTAGCCAATAAGAAACACTAGTAACAGGCCAACAGCTTTATATCTAATACAGTGTCTCTGTGTGTTATTTGGGGCTGATGCGGCTGTGGGACCAGGCTGGCAGGGGGGAAAACTGCTCATAAGAAAATGGAGCCTACAAAGTGGGGCCCAATCACTTTCACTTAAAATGTAACAAAAGCTTAAAAAGGGGTCTTAGAAACAAAATAACAGACAAGCAAGGCCTCTTGGTAGCAGCATTTTTCTCAGTTAGGCTCTGTTATGCTAGAGACAAGCAGAGATTTGCATGGCTCCTTTAAGGGAGGCTTCCTAACTCAGCATAGCTGCAAAAAACCGAAAGGCTTTTAGGAAACCCTGTAAACTACTGAATGGTGTGTATGAGAGCTGGCAATGGCAGTGACCACATCTCCAAGCCGGCAACATGCTGCTGGATGACAGCGTAGACCAAGGCAGTGAGCACAGCTCTCAGTTCTGGTGGAAAAGTACACTCCCCCCCTGCAGCCATCTTTGATAGACGGCAGCTTATACAGCTGTGGCTTTCATTTTAGCAATGTTGTTTAGCAGATAAAAGACTTGTGACCAAAAATAAAAAAATAAAGATTTGCAGTAAAGACAGACTCAGATAAAGAAAAACCTGCAAAGGTTTACAGTATGTTTTAAAATATACATAGGCTTAGGAGAGAAAAAGAAACAGGATAAAGTGATTTTTAAAAAAAATAGAGTAGCTGGGTATGGTGGCACAGGCTTTTAATTCCAGCACTCGGGAGACAGAGGCAAGCAGATCTCTGTGATTTCAAAGTGAACCTGGTGTACAGAGTAAATTCCAGGGCACACAAAGTTACACAGACAAACCCTGTCTCAATAAATAAAACAATAGAAGTAAAAGAAATAGAGTAATAAAAAGCCATGTGAAGATGGAAAGCACACAGAGAATCTGGATACTGTATGCTTTTGTGTTGTCTTTGTATTGTTTCACTGCTGAAGAAATAGCAACAACTGTTAAAAGAAATGCTGCTGGATTAATCCAATATATTTTAAAAATACTTTGACTTCCAAATTTAAGTCTAAGGACAGGTTACTGGGGAAAAGAATTTCTATTTTTTGTTTCCACAGAAAATGAAAAGCTGTGGATTCCTTGCAGACTAACATGGTTTGATCAAGCAAGACCCCCTGAAGCAGTGTCCCAGGTGATCCAACATTCAAAACAGCTGGGACAAGGCAGCCTTGCAGACCGCTACAGCCAGGATTTCTGCATCTTCTTAAGATCCCCTTAGCAGCAGGAAGCAGTTTGGAAAGAAGGACGCCCAAATTCCCAAATATTGTCTATAAATGTTTGTTTTCATTTAAATGAGTTAATATTTAAGACAGAGCTAGCCAATAAGAAATGGTAGTAACAGGCCAACAGCTTTATATCTAATACAGTGTCTCTGTGTGTTATTTGGGGCTGGCGCGGCTGTGGGACCAGGACGGAGGGAAAACTGCTCATAAGAGTTCAGAGTACTTATTGCTCTTGCAGAAGACTCAGTTCAATTCCCAACACCCATATGATAGTTGACAACCATCCACACCTCCAGTCTCAGGGAATCCACCACCACCTTCTGATTCCAAGGGCACCCGGTGTACATGCACAGATGCAGGCAAAGCACTCATATACATAAAATTAAAAATAGTTTTTAAAAAATGATGTGAGCCATCAACTTCTGCTCCAGCCATCATGTCTGCCACCTGGACTCTCTGGAAGCATAAACTCAAATAAACTTGGGAGGCAGAGGTAGGTGGATCTCTGTGAGTTCAAGGCCAGGCCAGCCTGGTCTACAGAGCTGGTTCTAGGACAGGCTCCAAAGCAATACAGAGAAACCCTGTCTCAAAAAACAAACAAAACTAAATTAATTAATTAATTAAATTGCCTTGGTCATGGTGTTTATTACACCAATAGAAAAGCAACTAATATGATCACTAACGTAGTTAAGAGTATTTATGGTATTGCACTGCTTGCCCGAATTACTCAGATCCCGTTCTAGGTTGCCTTTTTTTCCCCCCCCCTGGAACTCACTTTGTAAAGCAGGCTAGCCTTGCTTTAAAAGGTGCTTCTGAGGAGTGGAAGAGATGGCTCAGGGGTTAAGAGCACTTGCTGCTTTTGCAGAAAACCTGGGTTCAATTCTCATCACTCACATGATGGTTCACAACCATTCATAATTCTATTTCCAGGGGATCCAATGCCCTCTTACCTTCACAATATGTGAAGTACATACACACATATAAAAAACACACAAAATAAATGTCCCAAAACAATATGTACCAAGTACATACACACATATAAAAAACACACAAAATAAATCTAATAAAAAGCAAGCTTTAAAAATCCTTAGGCATGTAGCTCAGTGTCTGAGCACTAAGCTAGTATGCACGGGCCTGAGACTGATTGCAGCTCAGCAAGGTGGGGCCAACAACAACAGAAACATACTTGTGAAAACTTCTTAGCATGATTATGAATAGAGCAAGTCATTTTTGTGACTAGAGCTGAGAGACAGCTAAACAGCTAAGAGCAATTGCTGTCTGTTCTTGCAAACAGTTCCCAGCATGCACAGGGCAGCTCACAACTGCCTAGCACTCCAGGGGGTCAGATTCCCTCTTCTGGCCTCTGCAGGTACCAGATATATACATGATACACAGACAGATATGCAGGTAGGACATGCATGCACATACAATTAAATAAATCCAAACAAAAAAGAAATGAATACAGATGCATAGAATGTAAACTTTTTAAAAAGCACTGATTTGTGTAACTCCTCATCACCACTTAGATGTCAGATCCCACACTAGGTGAGCATTCTGTCACTGAGCTACACTGTCACCATATGTATGAGCTTTAACTGTTTCTTTACCATTTGTACACTAACTCAAGAGCAGGTAAGGATGGCTACTTCTTTCAGGCCTTGTGTTATAAGTTTTTTTAAATAAAATATGCAGACTAAGCGTTAGGCAGTTCAGTTCCAATCACTTTATTTTTAGGATGTTCTCATTTCTCAGGACAGAATGAAAGACAATACAAAGTGTAGTCTTTTAGGCCGAGGCCATGTTTATCTACTCCCCTAAAACTACTATTCCTGTCCCACAAGAGGGTTACAAATCTCAGAACTTAGGGGAAAGGTGCAAGACTGGCTTTCTAATTAAACAAGAAAAATCGGTAATAACATTGTTCCTCTATTTGGTTACTCATACCAGTATTGATACAAATTCAACCCTTTTAAATCAGGGAAACTAATACATTGGTTTTCTGTAAAGTAAAAGGAAAGGTATAAACCAAGTTGCCCCCTGTAGAGATACTGCATTGTAGAAGCGAAATTGTTTTCGCTCTGTAAACCTGTTCTGAGTTCTCGAGTTCAGGGTACTTCTGAACCCCAGTAATCAAGGAGTTCATGACAAAAAATAAAGGTGAAAAAGTAGACACAGAGGTCGGTGAAGACTTCACCCATTTTGCTATAGGTCTCCATGGACCGATTTATCACTTCAGCAGGGATCCCGGACAGCAACAGCGCAGCTGTCAGCACTGTGGTCTTTATCTTTTTCTCACCCTGCACCAAGAAAAAGACAAGTTAGCAGTATGCACTCAGCATGCGCTCCATACAAACACAATCGGCGCTGCTGTCTCTCCTCACTGTTTTCAAAACTGCTATGAGGTGTCAAAACAACACACCGACATAGGCTGGGCATAAAATAGGCAAATCCGCAAATTACTAGGCAGTAGCAGATAACATGACCGCTCCAAGTTTTATAACTGTCATTTTGCCCAGGCTTGGTGGTCTACACTTGGGAGGCAGAGGCAAGCAGATCTGGGAGCTTGGGATCCATTTAGTAGCATAGTGAGTTCTAGGACAGCTAAGGCTCTGTAGAGAAACCCTGTACCCCAAATAAACAAACAAACAAATAAATAAAATAACTGTGTCTTTTTGGAAGCAAGACATAACAACTTTAGAGACATACAATAACACAAGGTAAGAAACAAGAAAAATATTACTAGTCAGGATATGAATACCTGCCACATGAATGGCCTGATAATGTGTGACGTAGGGATTCGACTGGCTTAATATCTGGTGTCTGGAGTAAACACAGCACAAGGAAGGGGCTGGGAAGCTCTAATGCCCAGCACAACACACAGACAACAAGCCCTAAGGAAGGGTTCAGAGATGGGAGAAAACCAGCCTTTACGGGTGGGCAGGATCATGCCAGGGGCACAGCAGAAATCTACTGTAAGCTGAGTCCCATGACAACAACAGCCAGGAGCACAAGAATGGTAGGTGTGCCATTGCAAAACCACAGGGACATTTTACAGGACCCTGACGGCTGCGATAGAAGCAGACACTGCCTTCCATGTGACGGGGTGTCATTGAACAGTTCAGAACACTTCTAGGGGAAGAGAACGTTTATTTCTTAACTTTCTTTCTCATTTTAAAATAGTTTTGAGGTAGGGTGTCATGCATGATCCCAGACTGGCCTCAAACTGGCGACACATACATCTAAGACTTACTGATCCTAACTCCCATTTCCTGATGGCAGGGAGCAGAGGCATGTGCCACCATGCCCACCCAGATCATGTGGTGGTGAGGCTCAAACCTGGTGTCCACAGAGGCTACAGGACACATCCAGTGTCACTAAGTATCCACTCACGACTCAGCAATTTTAAAGACATAAAAAGCTATGTGGTAAACTAATAGAACTGAAAGCTTAAGTCCACAAAAAGATGCATGTAAGAGAATATTCAAACTTTCATCATATACTGGATATGGTAGCATCTGCTTGTAATCCCAGAAAGCTGAGGCAGGAGAACAAAGTTTGAGGCTGGTCTTAAGCTCATATCAAGAATCCGATACATTCAATTACAAATAACATTGTATTTACTTATGTATTTGTGGCAGGGCCCCGCAGCGTAGCCCAGGCTGGTCTCAACCCCATGCTCCTCTGACTTTACCTTCTGAGTGACAGGATCACCTGCGAGCATCGGCCTGACCGACAAGGACTTTTGCCTTTGATGTCAGGCCAGCCAAGCTCAGGGAGATGGTGTGGACATCCGTGGTCCAGCAGACCAGAAGAACCTCAGCTCTCAACACTATTCTGCTCCACAGCTGTTGTCAAATATTTCTCACTTACAATGTGAAGTGAATTGCTATCATGTGTCCAAAAGGGGGCACAGAAAAATAATAAATTCACTACTTCCTTAGCAACAGAATGAATTACGAAATTTTCAGTGAATCTGAGGATCAGCCTTGGCAGGTGAGCCACTTTGAATGTTTTCCCTACATTGACTGATTGATTGATTGATTGATTGATTGATTGATTGGCTGACTATGTACGGGTGTGGAGGTCAGAGGGCATCTTGCATGGACAGGCCATTCTCTGCTCCTCCATGCCAATCCTAGCTATCAAACTCAAGGCAGCTTGGTGGGAATCGCCTTTACCTGCTAAGCCATCTTGCTGGCCCTAACCCTGACTCATATTGAGTGTAACTGATGTTTCCCTTAAGTTCTATTTGTTCTTTTTCATATGAAAATTATTTTTATTTTTATCATGAACATGAGTCTGTGTCTGTGTGTAGGTTTGTACACATGAATGCAGGTACCCACAATGGCCAGAGTTGGATCCCATCGAAGCTGGAATTATGGGCAATTATGAACCACCTGATATGGATGCTAGGCATCAAACCTGAGTCCTCGGGAGCAATGTGTGTGTGTGCGCGTGTGTGAGTGTGTGTTGTGAGTGTGAGTGTGAGTGCGTGTGTGTGTGTGTGTGTGTGTGTGTGTGTGTGTGTGTGCGCACACACACACACGAGAGTTAACCAAACCATCATCTTCCCAGTTAACCACTGAACCATCGTCCCAGCATTTTTTTTTTTTTTTTTTTTTTTTGGTTTTTTCGAGACAGGGTTTCTCTGTGGCTTTGGAGCCTGTCCTAGAACTCACTCTGTAGACCAGTCTGGCCTTCAACTCACAGAGATCCACCTGCCTCTGTCTCCTGAGCGCTGGGATTAAAGGTGTGCACTCACTGCAAGTTTGACATCCTGAGTTTGATCCTGGGAAGCCAGGGCAGGTGAGAACCAACCCCTGAAAGTTGTCCTGACTGACAAAAGCACATCCACACTCACGTGTCATACACACGCGTGTGCATGCACACACAATAAAGTAGACTGTTAACAACTGCTTAGTCATGAGGCAACCTAAACATACCATAATTTAAAAAAAGATTTAAATTTACCTTGGGAAAATATTTGTACAGTCCCATGTACGCAAGTTGCAAAGTAAGAAATGGAGCGAATATAGACTGTGAAGACAGAAAACAAAATTTAAGTATTTCCAATGGAATCATTGATTTCAAAATAAGTCAACAAAAGCCATAAATTCCAAGCACAACATTACAGGAGAATATTCAATGCAGCGGCTGAAAGTATTCTTGTTTGTATAGAAGAGTAAGAGAAACAAGTGTCACTCTCTTACCATAAAACATGTCACTCCAGTCACGTGATTCCTTCAGTGCCCTCCTCCCCAAATGTGTTCTCCCGCACAAACCTGTGTTTTCTTTTTAAGAGACAGCTTCACTATTAGCAACTTACTGTGTAGAGGCTATCCTTGAACTCATGACCCTTCTGCCTCAGACTTTAGAGTGCTAGCATGACCGGCTGCACAACCATACCAGTCCAGACTTAGGGAGTGAATGCGCAGCAACATCTCCCTCACCCAGAGGACGTTAACAAGCAGCTAAAGGCAGCACAGGAAGTCAAGAAGCAGCTAAAGGCAGCACAGAAAGTCAACAAGCAGCTAAAGGCAGCACAGGAAGTCAACAAGCAGCTAAAGGCAGCACAGGAAGTCCAGCACTCCAAAGACACTCACTGACAGAGACCAGGCTGGCCCTAAACTCAGAGGGATCCACTTGCCTCTGCCTCCCGAGTGCCGGGATTAAAGGCGAGCAACATCACCCAGCGGACAAACTATTCTAAAAAGTCTGGCAGTATGACATCACCAACAAAATGAAAAAGATCGAAATGGTACTTAATTTACATAACAACTTCTAAGATGTAGAAGGTCATGAAGGGGTAAAAAAACAAGAAACAAAGGACCAAACTTGTGACAGTGAAGACGCCATAGAAACCCAAACAGCAAGAAGCCTACATACGAGCTCAGGAGAACACTCACTGTCCCCCCTCCGCCCCCCCCCAGATTCCATCCGAGGCCCGCAAGGTGGCTCACCAACAGCTGTAACTCTGGTCCTAGGGGGCACTGTCACCCTCTTGTGACTCTGCAGGTACCAGGTATACTCAAAGTACACACCCATACATGCAGGCACCCACATAGCAGCTCACAACTGTCTGTAACTCCAAGATCTAACACCCTCACTCATACATGCAGGCAAAACACCCATGTGCATAAAATAACAATACATAAATTATTTTTTAAATTTGCATAAAAGCAGTTTGTATTTTTTGTTGTTATTGGGATTTTTTTTTTTGTTTGTTTTTTCAAGACAAGACAGGGTTTCTGTGTAGCCCTGGCTGTTCTGGAACTCACCCTGTAGACCAGGCAGGCCTAGAACTCAGGATATCCCCCACCTCTCTAGTACCAAGATTAAAGGCATGCTCCACCTTGCCTAGTTGCGTAAAAGCAGATTTTAAAACCTGTTTCATCCAATGATGTAGATCTTAGTTGTCTGAAAATTTATGTATGCACCTGTAGATAGTATTTCTTTTTAAAATGTCTTCTGAATGGGCCTACTTCAAGTCAAACACTGGGAGGCTGGGGCAGTGGGTAAGAGCACGCAGGTTCAGTTCCCAGCACCCACATGGTGCCTCACAACCGCTATGACTTCAATTCCAGAGAATGTGGCTCCTTTTTCTGGCTTGTGCAGGCACCTGGCATGCACATGGTGCACACACACACACACACACACACACACACACACACACGGAGGCAAGACACAACAATGAATTCGTAATAAACTTCTGAAAACAGTAATTGAAATCACGACACTGAACCATTATGGCATGTGCCTTCTGCACTCTTCTATATCCCATAATGCACTGCTGTTATGACACTTCCACATTTTGTAGAAAACTACCTACACAACAGCCCACAGGAAGTGTATTTTAATGTCTCAAATTACCTGAAAAATTACCAGCTAATAAACAGTACATACAGGCACCTGGACTTTTGTTTCTGGGAAAGAACGGCCTGGATTTCACCCCACCTGTCAGTTGCTGTGTGACCTTGGGTAAAGTCTGAGTCTTCATTCCTTCACAGGTTCAAACAACACTGAGTGCATAAGACGGAGCTTAACTGAATTACTGTAAGGGAAGCCTGGTATGCGGACAGAGTTTAGTAATTACTACTAATGGGCTCTCACTCTGTAACTAGGTTAAATAACAGGATTTGTAATACACTTTCAATAGCCCCCATAGGTCTGGTAATGCTGGCAAGAAATCCCAGTTTTTAAAATCCAACTTGCATTTTCTAGTTAGTAACTTGCAGCTCTTATCTTACCAAATATTTGCAGACAAAAGCTCTGACACCAAGGGCAAGAAGAACACACCCCACCAATCTGAACACTCGAAACGAGTCCAATTCTTCTGCTGCGCTTCCATCCTCCTGGCCGGGCTTCTCGCTGATGAGTTGTTTGCGTAGTTTCATGGCTTCTTCAAACCTGGAAAGGTACTGTTCCAGGCCGTGGTGGGAAGCCCTCTGGGTGCCGCCTGCTGTGGGGTCAGCTCTGCTCCGCTGCGGCAGCTCCACGCCTTCGTTACTGCTGCACTCCGGCGGCTGAATGAATGAGTCCAGTTTATCTCCCAGCTGGGTACCCTTAACTTCTGCCACACCACTGGGCTGGTCAGCTGTCCCACCGCTGACTGAGTCACCGAGCACCACCCTCTTTGAAACTGAAGGAACACCGAGGGAATTCAGTTTGTCACTGTCCTGGGTCTTTGATTTTGTTTGATTTTCTTCTTCTGAGGGGGGGGAAAATTAAAGCCTGTGTGTTACAATCCTCACAAACATCTTAAACATTAATACTCAAATATACAGTGTATCTATTTTACAGTTACATTTCTGAGTCCAAAGTGCTGTGTGCACAGGGTGTGGCATACCTACACCACTGTTGCCACCCTCGGGCGGCCATGA